>VWYP01007836.1:741999-794758 GCA_013400435.1 Pycnonotus jocosus | reverse complement strand
CCGAGGGCCCCGCGCCCAGGGGCAGAGCAGGGAGCCGGCCCCGGAGGGTCTCGGCAGGGGTCAGGGGCCGGGTGCGGGGCGGCTCGGCGCCTCCTGGAGCGCCGCAGAACGGGCGGCGGTGCCCGCGGTGCGCGCCGGAGGGAATGGGTTGAGCAGCGGCTTGTTTCCTTTATTCTGGGCCCCTCATGCCTCCCGTGCTGTAGGGAGAAGGGGAAAGGCTTGTTTTTGGCTATAGGCTAGAGATAAGAGCCCGAGTGAAAGAGGAAGGCGAAGGCTCTGTCCTGCAGCGATAGGCGAATGACACGTGTCAAGTTGGAGCGATACTGTGCAGTGGAAGGAGTTCGAGCGATGGCATGAAGTGTTTGGAAACAGCTGCTGGTAGAGTAATATCAGCAGAAACTTTGTTTCCTGAGCAGGTACACTTACACGTTTTGCCAACTTTTCTGACAGTTCTGCAGTTCTGATGACTTACTCCAACCCTTCCCGTTGTTTTTCGTCAAATGTCAGTGTTTGTTACGTTTACCTGTTCCGTCATGCGTTCTTACAGGAAGCTTTGTCAGGCAAGGGCTTCGTTTTTGTGGAGCTTAGCAAAATGAGGTGCTGGTCCTTAAATGGTATTCTTGAGTAGATCTGGGAAGCAAATAACACCACTGAATATTACAAACAATTTTTTTGTGCAGGCAGTTGTGTGTGTAAACACAGGGTATGTGTAGGGAAAAGGTAACTTTACCTCGTTTCCATTCTTGAAATACTAAGGTTTAAAGGACTACATTTTGTCTTTACAGGAAAGTGAAGTCTCCAGAAACTTTAAAAAAGAGATGGAATGTAGTAGCTAACACACTTAGATATTAACTTTTAACAAAAATGTAAAAAAAAAAATAATAAAACCAGGGACAGAAGATAAAGTAGCTGATACACTTAAAGATTTAATTTTAAGACCAAAGAAATGTACAGATAAGGGATAGGTGCAGGGGAAACATGGTGGCAGTAGCTGTAGTTAAGTGGAATAGACAAGGTATTAATAAAAGCAGCTAGCCAAGGCTGTGTCTTTAGTTATATGTATTAATAGTATCCCCCTTGGCTTTAGAGTTGTATTCAGAATATACTTATGATTCAGATGTGTATTTTTAACTGAGTCATTGGACGAGGCTTTTGAATGCACTTTTATCTGCAGGGGGGAGAATTACGGGGAAAGGAAAATGAATACATGTGATTGTAGATAAAGGTATCTAAAACAAACAGTGGGAAATCTATAAACTTTGTACATTGATAATGCTGGCGGGAATTGTTTTTTCTCAGCAAGTTTTTCAAGTTCTGTATTGTGTCTGTGTGTTTTTAAAGTAAGTGAAACTAGACAGAATATTAATGAAATCAAATTGAGAAAGCAAATAGATGAACTATTTTTATTAACCCCATCTGGTTATAGCTGTATAAATGTTGTAACACGTTTTTCTTTGACTTTTTCAGTGTTTTTCAGTATATCCTCATATTTTTTTTAGTGCTGTGGAGTTCTAACGAATGTTACACTGCAGCATTCCCATTAAGTCCTTCTGAGATTCATTAATAGTCCCATTGCAGAGAACACTGAGTTACGGGTAAACAGAATTCTCCAAGTCTCTGAGTTCTCAACAGCCTGCTCCTAAATATTCCTATTATGCCCCTAAGAGCAGTTGGAGGCAAAGCAGATCGTTTGGAGTGTCAGCTGTGCCCTTCAGGGATGGATAAAGGATCACAGCTCATGGTTTTGTCCCTTCCTGGTGGGCTGGGTGGTATCACTTGTACAGCTCCCTGTCTAGTGCTGGGCTCTGAACCAGCATCTGCTAAAGATGAGCACACAACCAGATTTTTCTTGGCATTCCGGTGTGAAAGAACAAGGAGAGATGTAATGATGTTTGCTTTAGGCTGGTTTAGGGAATGACTAATCATCCAGAGGAGTGGATGGGAAAAGGATTTTGGTTGTTGTCTACAAGTTACGTGATGCCTTGGTAGATAAGTGGTAGGAGGTGTCTCTAACACTACCAGCCTGTGTGTGGTGGAGTGGAAGGATGGGTATTAAGCTGATTATGAGTCTTCAGTTTGTGTTTGTATCCATATTTTTGTATATGTTAACAGGAGCTCAGATTGCTGTTTGCAAAGTAGAATTGCTTGGATTTTTTTTTCATTAGCTTTTGTAAGGAGTAATACCGTGTTTTCGTGGATACAAAGTTTCACCACTGCACTTCAATTATCTTTTATTAGTCTCTTATGGAAAGTTTTCTTTTGGACATTGCATGGCTTCAGCTGCATCTCTGAAGTCCAGGTAATCAGGGCCTTGTTATTTTCTCTTCCTCATAACTTTGGGACAAAGTTCTTTTTCCTTTGGAAGAGATGTATTAAAGCCGTTTCTAATAAACCAGTGTTGGGATTTCTTTTTGCATAGAGGTTTTTCTCTGGGCTGTGCAGGCACTTAGTAAGTTCATTCTTGCATCCCTAGTGCTTCCTGATGCTTTCCCTGCTGTTCCTCTAATGGTGTGACCAGTATTTCCTTATGGTGGGAGCAGTGAGAATCCCTGTTCACTGGATCTGGGGTTCAAACTGGTCCCTGTTCCTTTTCCTTCCAATCCTCAATTACTTTGCTTTCTTCATCTAAAAAGATGAAAAGATTCAAATCAGTTTTCTTTTATGTCCAATAAACAGAAGGCACTGAGTGAAATACAGTTCACTGCTGCATCCTGGTAGCAAAATTTGAGCATGTTATATAAAAATTGCTGTATTCATAGGTGTGGATTTTTACCCAGTAACCCTGGGAAGAGAGGGTAAATAGTATGAATAAGATAATTATGGATATAAGAAGAAAATGATGCTATCGGAAGGGAAAACATTTCTATGGCTTTCAGTGTTTCTTACAGGAAAAGTTGACTTGAAACTTACTTTGGGGAAATCTGCCTCAAAGAGAAAATAATAAAATACTCTTCTCAACACAGTTGGTGAGAACGATGGCTGTGTGTGTTTACTGGTAGTATAAGTGAACTTTACAAAGACTTATCTTGAAAATCAAGATGTGTGAGAACTTGGTGAGTACTGGTCAGAATATGAGAAGTGTGTTCTGCTATGAGGTTTTTAAAGTGCTTGTGCTACTGATTAAATAAATGCTGTGCAGATGCTTTTTCAACGTGTTCCAGCATGAACTATCCAAAGTACACCTGTCAGAATAAATATAAATATATACTTGCTGCCATTAAATCGAGCAAAGTGGTGTGAGTTCTCTCTGAGCTCACTAATGTGAGTCTTTTCATCCCCACACTAATGAATCCATTTTAATCTTCTGCACTGAACAAATCAAATGTGTCTCTTGATGGATATCATTCTGACTTCCTCATTACAAGAGCGGGGATCTGATTAAGATATTTTGCAATTCCCTTAAGTAAAGGGATGCTGTTCTTTTCAATGCTGATGACATCTTTGTTTTATCATTCCCATGTATTAAAAGATTCTACAAGTGGTTACAGCTTGCATAATTTATCAGTTTTTCCTGCTTTCCTTCTCGTGTGTTCCATTAGAAAACATAAAGGTATGATTGTGACAACTAGAGAAACTGACTAATTCATTGACTGAGAAGGTATTTTGGAAATCAAATTTCCAAAAAAACCAAACAGAAAATCCGCATGGAATTCCACCAAATAATTTGTTCCTTGCAAACAACCACTTTCTCAGTGATGTTCGTGTAGTTATTGAGTTTGGTGAACAAAGCTTAGGAGTAGAATTCGAGAGTTTTCCCTGCTTTTTTCCAGCCATTGGGCTTCCCAGTTACCGTTTACTTTCCCCTGCTGTCATCTGGGTATTTAATCTGCAGAAGAGAAAGATGATCGGTGAATGACGTATCAGCACCTCCAGATCAGCTGATGAAATGCTTTTGCCTGAGAGGTCCCAGCTGCCTGATGGGCAGCACTTGGTACTGGAGCCTCAGACTCCAGCAAATGCTGCTGGTGGAAGTTACTACTCAGGAGAATCATCTGACAGCTAAATACCATTTTTTTCCCCTGGCAGTGATACATTTTGAACATCACCTCAAACAATAAATGCCATTTTCTCTACTGTTTTGTGCGATTAAAATTTCAAGAATCAAAAGCATCAGTAGTAAAAGTATAAACCTTATTTTTTTTTCATGCAGCTACACACTTTTTCTCAGACTAGTAATGAACTTTTTCCTAAACAGAGAATACTTCAGAGATTTGTCAGTGTTATGTTCTGCTCTCTTTTGAGCTTAGACTGTCAATATGCAACAAAAAAGGTTCCAGTGCTTTGTTTGTTGCCATTATGAAATAAAGTCCCCAAATGTCATTTTCTGTTCTTTTTAAAACTTTTGGATCTAATCAATGCAGCCTTGCATCATTGTTTTAAAATGTTAGTTGTGTACAAACACACACATACTGATGAAAATTATTATTGTGCTGCCTCTTTTTCTGATAGAATGTATTGATATCAATATAACATTAAAACTGTGGTGATTTACTGAATTAACCAGTACCTTGAATTTGTGCTACCTTTGAATTGCTTGTTTTCATCTAGTCAGAATTAAAAGGGCAGAGTTTTATTCTAAACCTTTCCCCCAGTACATTACAGTTGGTACTGGAATGCACTATATTATGTACAAATGTTCATATATCCAGTCACAGCTTCGCTCTTTTTGTTGTGTTTGAAAATATGTTGAGTTTTATCAAAGAAAATAAAGACAAAAGTTACGTCTGTAGAAAATGGAGTGATTGAGTTACATGTATATATTCGGGCTTTTTATTCAATTTGAAAAAGATTTTATTTCCTTTGTGAACTTTGCCCTTTAAGATTTAATGTGGTGTACCTTTGGGTGAGCTGCCATTTAACATTTTGTTATTTTTCTTGTCTTGAATTTTCTCAAAACAATGCCACTAGTTACTAAAGAACTGATAATTGTGAATTCTAGTAAGTCACAGAATTATTTTGTGGAGTTCTGATAAAATAACAATGAACTTGACCACAGTTTCAGGCACTGTGAAATGCCAGGCTTTTTATTTTCTTTGGTTTTTGCAATGCTTGGCTTGTAGTCAGCTTGCACTGGGCAAATGCTCTTGCACAGCATTGGCAGATGAAATAATTTCTAAAAAGGATGTTGTGCATGTTCTAAAAATACTGAGGGGTGAAATTGGTACAGATCACTTGATTCAATATAATTGTCGAGATTGTGATCACAAGGATGCTTTAGGTGCTTCTGAAAAATGGCAACAGATTATTTTTAGATTGGCATTTCTGAATAGCTTAGAGCTGGTTATCATGCTGCACTTCAGGTGTAGCTTCTCAATAAGCACATGTGACAAAAGCTGCCTCAGTAACATGAGAAAGTGTGCCTGAATTCCTGAGGATTGGTGAATGCTTTGGTTTTGGAGCTTCATGAGAAATATATTTGATACAGTGTGAAAGTTTACCCGGTACATACTGTCTGAACATGTAAATAGCATTTCTGGACAAGTTTGGCAGCGTGCTACGGGAGCTAAAGGAATGGAAGGAAGCCATGCTCACTGATTGGTGTAGGTATTCAATTGAGATCAGGAACAGTGAAGGAAAAGGAAAAATAGCAGATACAAAAACTCTTATGTAATACCTGTTCTTTGTAAATAAAATGCTTTCATCAGTTTATATGTGGAAAAATTGTCTAGATCCTTTCTCACGTACGCATTGTCATCCCTGTTCCTTCTGTGGGGATGTTGCTCCAGAGTTCTGTGTTCTCCCTGGAGCCCTTTGTGGCAGTAGCAGCAGGCAGAGTTCATGCCCAGGTGTTTCCATTGTGAGCTGGACCCTTCGTTCTGTGCAGAATTCCCAGAGAGCTGCACAAAGAATCCCTGCTAACACACCTCCCTGTTCAGCTTCTCTTTTTCCTTCCCCAGCAGCAGCTGCACAGCTCAGAGAGTTGTTAAAGAATTAAAAACTATGCCTGTAGTCATGTTTTAGTGTCTGAACTGTACAGATTTTAATTTTTTAGCATACATGTCTGTCGGTGATTTTGTAGGGAAGTAAACCTTCACTTCAAAATTGTCAATGAAGAGAAAACTCTTCTGAGTCCTGGTTTTGCTCAGACTCTTAATTTGTTTTTATGCTAATGTTGCATTTGTAACTCAATCCAGCAGAAAGTTCTTCAGAATAGGAGCAGCAAAGGAAAATGTTTCCATAAAATTCATACTTGAGGAAATGAAGGGCAACTCTCCGCAGGAGACAAATGTTGCAAATATCAAATAATATATAAAAGTATAGTAAGTGTCTTGTGGCGTTCTCATATCCCCCTTTTTAGCTTTTATGTTTTGGGGGTTTTTTTGTTAAGGAAAACCAAAGAGCACGCTGATCAGGAAGGTGGAGAGAAGTCACAAGCAAAGGAAGCTGTGTAAAGATGAGGCTGTTTCAGATCTGAGTGTAAAGGTTATGCTGTAATGAGTGTAGGGAGTGTAGTTTGTGAATGTAGAGAACTTCATCCACATTTAATTCTCACAATTATTTTAGTGTGGTTACAAAACCCTTTGCAAGTTCAACAGCTTCGGATCAGTGGAGGAAAGAAAATAGGATCAGCCGAAATGAAAATATTTAAGAATAAGAGAGTGAAATACTCACAATATCCAGTGGTTAAGAGATAACTATAGGTATTTAAACTATTCTTTGTTACTCCTGAAGGAAACTTGGTTAATTCTTGTGTGATCTGCAGGCATGACCAGGAAATATTTGCACTCTTGTTATTGACAGCTGCTTTTTTTGACTTCTTTTAAGGGAAGTAATTAATCTTGAATCACCTTAATTTACCATATTTAAAAGGCCATAAGGAGATAAGTGTAAAAAGGCTGGTTCTTCAGGATGTCCTTAGTAAGAAATATTTAAAGTCTTCTAAAATATGAAAAATACTTTCTGTAAAAGGGAAAAGTGGATATTTTGGTCTCTGTTTCAGCTCTCCCCAGACATGTGTCCCCTCACACTGTATCTTTTTCTGTAGTCTATGGAACAACCTCCAGGCTTGTACTTATTTCTGGCCCCATCCCAACTTTTTTTGTCATTCCTGTTCTTTTGTTAGTGTTTTTTACCAGTGGCCCGGTAATACACAGCCATACAAACAAACTGTCAAAGGGAAGCACTAGCCTCATAACACACTCTTTATTTCTGAGGCATGGGGTTATTTTTGGACATGTTTAGAAAGTTGGAAGTAGTAGACACTGAAGTGTATATGTATTATAAAAATAATTTGTCCCTGTGCATTTTCCAGGAGTGACAGTTGACAGCTGGCATGCAGCTGGTTCAGCGAGGTGGCACTTCCAGTTCTTTTTAACTAAAATTTTGTTAACTAAGGAAGCATTTCTGAGAAGGTGCCTTTGAAAACAAGAATAATCTACACAAGGCAGAGAAGAGAGTAAAACATACACCCCATTTTCCAAAGGGAGCAACACCACAGAACTGATTTTGTACCTCCTCCCTAAATCAGGTCATTCCCCATAGGAGAGAGCATTTGTAAGGTTCACTCGGCATGAGTGTCAGTGTGGCCCACGAGCCCTCTGGGGTCTGCCCAGGGCCACGGGTGTCAGTGTGGTCCATGTCCCCTCTGGGGTCTGGCCATGGGTGTCAGTGTGGCCCAGCAGCCCTCTGGGATCTGCAGCAGTTCCCCTGTACCCACACAGCTGGCAAACAGCAGGCATGGCATGCAGATGGGAGCAGTGGCATTGCCACAGCAGTGACACTTTCTGTTCTTCTAGGTCTTTCCAAAGAGAAGGGGGAGTTAGTCCTCCTGTCCTGTGAGCAGCACTGCCATTTACACACTCATACCCTGCCTAAGGATGGAGGGGCTCTTTCCAATCTCTTAGAATACTACACAAATTTGCAGTTATTGCAGTCCAGGTGGTGTTGATATTGAGTGATTTAGGCACTACTGCATATAATACATGCATTTAAAATACTGCTGCTCCTCCTCTGCTGGTACTGTTAACTCCCCTGAAAAACGCCCAACAAACTAGGGAGGGGGCAGAGGTTCCATAATTAGGGAAATAGTCCAAGTCAGGATATATATTCTTGAATTTTGATGGTATTTTAGGCTCATTTTGAGGCAGTTTTTTTCCTTACTTGTAAAGGGACAGAAGACCTCTGTTTAGTTTCACTAGCTTCAAAACATTGATGGATTTTGTCTGAAGTCTCCTCAGGTATCATGAAGAATTCAAAAGTGAGGATAAAGTATGTTATTGAGGTACTCACAAACCTGATACTTTAAAGTCAATCAGATTCAAAATTAAGTGATTGTGTCTAAAGGTTGCTCAGATTTTTTTTTTCTTTTTGGCTTCAGGAAATGTTCCAACACAAGATATATCGAGTTAACAGCTCAAAATTACTCTGTTTAAGACCTCCTGGGATCTGTGTTTTAAGAAGTGTATTCAGTTTGCCACAAGTGTGCTATAAAATACGTCTTTGTAAGTGTTCTGGTTCAGGCATTTGTAACGGGATTCTAAGTGCACTGTTCTCTCATTAACTCAGACTGGGCTGCAGCAAAGCACCTGTGTTGAGTAACACCTCAGTGCTCTGACAGGATTAGTTTAGTAACCCGTATTCCAAAAAGAAAGTGCTTCTTTCCTCTAAAATAAAGCCAGATGTGAGTCTGAGACCACCTGCTCGATGCTTCCCTCATTCCAAGGACATTTATCACCCTGTGTTCACCTCCTGGCAGGGACCCTGTTCACCTGGCTGTACCAGGGAAATGGGCCTCTAAAAAGTTTCCTTGGGATTGGAAAAAAACATGAAGCATGAGGAGCTCTGCTGGGGGTGAAAGGGGGTCATGGGTTGTAAGGACTCTCTGGAGTCCATGGTTCAAAAGCACAGGGTAGAAAGAGGGGAAATGGGAACAGGTGGAAATGGTACCCCAGTCCTCACCGACTGTTCTCCTTTTATTTGCTGTCTATTGCAAAGATCTCTGATCTTCTCATTTTCTGCAGAAAGCAGTGCCATCAGCATGTATCCCTGTGGCCTTTAATGGATTGGGCTTCTTGAAACAGGTGAAAAAAATCCTAAATTATGGTTGTGGGTTCTCAGGGAGCTGATTTGATAGTAGTTTGTCATTGCTGAGAGAGAAAGAAACATTCTGACACTAACAATGGTTCAACTGAACAGAAGCTTGTTCCAACTATGTGATTATGATTCAGAAATAAAAGGTGCAGATGCAGACTACTTGTGTGTCATTGAAGCTGCCATATTTCACTTATCCTTGTAATTGCTGGAAACGTGCAGCCAGTCCTGGCACAGACCTGGAATGCGCATCCCAGAGTTTGCCCAGCAGTGAGGTGACAGGCAGTAGTCACCTGTGTGCACTTCATATGGGAGTCTGAAGTTGCTGAAGCTGCATTAGGTTTGAGAATTGCTGTCTGAGGCTTAATCATCCAAGTAATTCTGTGAATATAAGTTTGATGTCTGCTGCTTGCTGCTGATCCCTTTATCTTTCCTGTGTACTGCAGTGATTTGTGAGAGTTACTTTACAGGGTGTGGACATGTAGAATCTTCTCTCTTGGTGATCCTTGTAAGTCTCAACAGGCCATTAACTTTACTTGGCAGTAAAACTTCACACATCTGTGGGTTCAACTCTTGACCTGGAATTTGGAAATACTGAGTAGAATCTGTATGAAATTTGACCTTAGCTTTAGATTTTGCTTTCAATCTCTGAAAAAAAAAATTATAAAAATGAAGCAGGAGTTAAAATAATGAAATGCTGCTATAGAATTTTAATTAACTCAGTGACTCAAAGCTGACAAATAGCAAGCCAACATATAAATGCTGTGTTAAAACCACTGCAGTTCTACATTTTGTCACAGAATATTGTGACAGATCTAGTAACACTTTATTTTTATTGTTCCTTTATTTTCAACAAATACAGGACCTATATGGTCAAAGCAAATGTCTGTCTTGCAGATGGCACTAATAACAATGCTGCCTTTGTATATACAGAAATCCAGCTTGAATTGCTTCAGTGCAACAACATGCTTTATGCTCTGCAACTTTCAGGTGCAGATCTTTCATGGAAGAGAGATGAAATATTTTCCAGAAAGGTATATGGGGTGCAAATTCTTGTGTAGCATGGCCCTCTAGCATGTCCACTCAGGTCAGACCTGTGTGTTGATTCCATGTTTGTATTGTAAAGAGTCTTTTGTAAGTCTGATCTAATAGTCAGAAATCTTCTATGTGCGGGTTTATCATGACCACCTTTCTAGAAATGGAACATTGTAAAGAGCCATAGAATTGTTAGGGTTGGAAGGGACCTTTAATACCATCTATAGAGTTCCACCCCTGTGTCATGGGCAGGGACACTGTCCACTAGACCTGGTCACTCAGAGCCTCATCCAGCCTGTCTGTGAACACTTCCAGGGATGGAGCATTCCATAATTTCCCCTGGTAACCTGTGCCAGTGCCTTGCCACCCTCATGTAAAGAATCTCTTCCATGTATGTAGTCTAAATTTCCTCTTTCCATGTGAACTCATTACTCCTTGTCTTGCCACTACAGTTCCTGATGAGCAGTTACTCTCTGGCTTCCTCGTAGGCCCTTCAGATACTGCTGCTCTGAGGTCTCTCTGCAGCTTCCGGGCTGAACAGCCCCAGCTCTGTCAGCCTGTCTTTACAGGGAGGTACCCCAGTCCCCTTAGCAGCTCCATGTCCCTGCTCTGGACTCGCTCCAACACTTCCATGTCCTCCTTGCTGTGGGCACCAGAAATGTACCCAGACCTGGGCTGGGAGGGCTCACAGGGGCAGAGTGAAGGAGCAAAATCCTGGCAGAATCCCTGACCTGCTGGTCACGCTGCATTTGATGCAGCCCAGGATACATTTGGCTTTCTGGGCTGCCAGCTCACACTGCTGGCTCATGGTAAGTTTTTCAACAGCCATCACCCCAAGTCCTTCTCCTCAGGGCTGCTCTCAATCAATTCTCTGCACAGTCTGTAGGTGTGTTTGGCATTGTCCCAGCTCAGGTGTAGAACCTTGCACTTTGCTTTGTTGGACTTCCTCAGGGTCACACAGCCCCACCTCTCAAGCCATCAGTGTCCCTCAGGATGGCATCTCTTGTGTCCAACATGTTGACAGCACCACACAGCTTATTGTTGTCAGCAGACTGCTGAGGGTGCTCTCCATCCCTTGGGATTCCCACCCTCAGCAAGATGGAGTGACTTGGGATGAAAGTGTCAGTGTTACAATATTTTTTTAAAAATTAGAGTTAACAGTTGAAATTACAATTTCAAATATCTATTGACCAAAATATTAACCTGAGAAGACTTCTGTGCTAAAATAATTGTAGGAGTATTTTGTGAATTGTAGCCTTAATTAGCAGTATGCACTTGTCTTTTAGGTGCTTATGCATTTGAGTGTGTGGATCTTGTTTTCCTAAGCCACTGGTGAAATATGTCACACTTTGGCAAAGTAGCAGCATGGAGCTTTGAGGACTTCTCCCAAGCACCAGATAGATGTGCTTGCTACCCGAGTAGTTGCTCTTATTTCTTCTGAGGAAAAGGCAGTAAGGTGTTTCTGCACGTGAATAGTGTGTACGTTAATTTGAAAGCCTTGAACTGTATAGTTGATATGCCTATTGATTTTGTGAGGTGTAATTAGTAATTGGCTTGGTGCATTCCAAAGTAACTTTTATCAGGGTAAAACTAAGCAACTTTATAGAAGACCTTTGGTCTCTTAATTGTATGTTAAATACGTTTCCGTGCTGAGAGGAGGTTTTTGTGAAATGTAGAATTGCACTAATGGTTATTATAAAGTTTATTTGCAGTGTTTAAGTGAACACTTTAATTGAAGAGTAGAGAATGCTGCATTTGAGAGATGGACACATCCTTGTGATTTCAACAAGGCCAGATGCTGTGTCCTGCACTTGGGTCACAACAACCCCATGCAGTGCTACAGGCTGTGGGGAGAGTGGCTGGAATGGGCCCCAGTGGAAAAGGCCCTGGGGGTGCTGGTGGAGAGCTGCTGAACATGAGCCAGGGTGTGCCCAGGTGGGCAGTGACACCCTGGCCTGTACCAGAAATGGTGTGGCCAGCAGGAGCAGGGCAGGGACTGTCCCCCTGACCTGGGCACTGGTGAGGCCACGCCTCGAGTGCTGTGTCCAGTGCTGGGCCCCTCAGCTCAGGAAGGACCTTGAGGGGCTGGAGCGAGTCCAGAGAAGGGAAACGGAGCTGGGAGGGTCTGGAGAGTCCTTTGAGGAGCAGCTGAGGGAGCTGGGGGTGCTCAGCCTGGAGAAAAGGAGGCTCAGGAGAGACCTCACCACTCTCTAGAACTGCCTGACAGGAGGGGGAGACAGGGGGGGGATCAGCCTCTTCTCCCAGGAAACAGCGACAGGATGAGAGGACAGAGCCTCAAACTGTGCCAGGGGAGGATCAGGTTGGACATCAGGAGGAATTTCTGCACAGAAAGGATTGTCCAGCACTGGAAGGGGCTGCCCAGGGAGGTGGTGGAGTCGCCATCCCTGGAGGCGTTCACAAAATAACTGGATGTGGCACTTGGTGCCATGGTCTGCTTGACATGGTAATGGTCACTAAAGGTTGGACTCAGTGATCTTGGAAGTCTTTTCCAACCTAAATGGTTTTATGATTCTGTGATTTGTTATTTGTCTCATCAGAGAAGCTCTCAGTTATTTCTAAAATTTCTAAACATTATATAAATAGTATAATTTGTAAATCTGATTTGTTTGATCTGTTACACGGAATTTGTTTAGCGAAGTAGCGCTTGAAAATCTTCCAGCAGACCTTAACTGAAAAAAACCAATTTTTTTTTCTTGTTCTTTCTTCAGCACAGGAATATTTTTATTGAAAGAAGCAACCTGTAGATAGTTCTGTGCCAGTGATACCTGGAACCTGTCCTCCCTTTCCACCCCCTCCTGTGTGCACCAAGTCAAATAGCATGCTACAAAATTACATGTGCCCCTTTGTGTACCAGACTTGGCTTGCCTGTCTATGGGGAGGCTAAGGTCAGGGTTCTTAAGAGTCCCTGATTAGGAGGCAAATTGGAAGTCTTAGTTAAGTGTTTGCCACAGGGCAATGTATTTGATAGCAATGATAATATTACAAATCAGCAGTTACGGATTTGTGGTTCTGGGACTCCTTTAACCTTTGGGTCATTTTAACAAAATGTGCATGACTTTTAATTAAGAGCAGGTAAAACCAGTAAGTAGCAAAACATTTAAATTGTGTGATTTAAATCTGAAATCCCTCAAATCTGAAATTACAGACTGGTGTGTAAAGGAAACTGCTAGACACAGTCTTGTCATATTAAAACTTCCAACTGGATCTTCAGTTCTTGGTACATGAAGAAAACTTGCCTTGTGTGTCATCCTGCTGAGAAATTAAATGCAGTAGTCTAATTTGGGCTGTTTTTGTAGGTCATTTGGTGGGGCAAATAGGGTACGTCAGTAAAGATTGTGTCAGTGGTTTTTGTTTTAATAATCTTAGTACTGAGGGCGCAGTTGAAGGAATTTGGAGAAGAGCAGTGATGTTATGAGCATCTTCATTCTCTCTTCTTCCTGGTTTTCCTTTCTGGAAAATTATGGAATGCACCACTTGAGCTTCAGAAATTGGTTAATTTGGTGTTTAGTCAGAAAAGAGTTTTGTGCAGTTAATGTTTGCTGTTGAATTTTTGATGATACATCAGAGATACCAAGGCAGGCTTTCTGTAAGAGTGGTAGGAATAAAGTCAGTAGCTTCATCTCTTTACTACCTTCAGCTGCATACTTCAGAATGGGCTCATATTAATGAAACTTCCCTACAGGAAATAATTCAGGCATGAAAGAACAGTTTCATATGAAACTGGACAGCTTCATAATTCATGAATACAATAATAAACTGAATTATAGGGTTATATGCTAATACTACCCTTGAACCATTTGAGGTAAAATATTTACCTGTGTCTGTGTCATGTTATAAAGATAATCGAGGGAAGTGCTAGTGTGAATTTCTATCTTGAATTGTTATTTACATTTTCTTAGCCCTTCACTTCTCAATTTATGAAAAGTAGTCTGTGTATTACAACTCAACTGACATTGTCTGTAATGCTGCTCCTATGATAATTATTAAAATAGGCTATTCCTTCTTGATATATTCTGTGAATGGTGTTTCCAAAATCAATAATGATTTTTTATACTGTTAAACTGACTTCATATAAAATAAAAAGTAAATTTACAAGTTTCAATTATTATGACTTATTAATTTTGTTTTCATATACTATAGGATGTGTTTTGGAGTTGCAGACAGAGTATCTTTGCTGAAATGAAGAAGAAATTTTCACAGGTAGACAGATGAAATCAACTTTATAAAATGATAACCAAGAAACATAATAGCAGCATGATGCTGTAGCTTCTGTTTATTTTAACATGAGCATGAGCTATTGATATTATAGTCTTTGTGCATGTTCTTGAATCCAAAGATGATGTATGTGTTAAATTCAGTCTTAATGGTAACTTCAAACTTGAGTATGTGTTTATAAGCATTTACACTGGTGTGTGAGGCTTTGGCTCTCTGTGTCTCTGTATTAAAAAAAAAGAATTGTTTTACCCTCATAATGTATTAGATTATGTAATGGTTAAAGTTAATTTCTGTGTTCCTGTTGTGGGGTAGATTTGATATCAGTCTGTCAGAATAGCTGAGTGATCTATCACTGGCCAGTCTTGGTGTTCACACTATTTCTGTAGTAAAGTAGCCCCTGACAAGGTGTTGCATTGTTGTCTCCTAGTTCAGCTGGTGTGTGTGAATGCTCTCCATGAGCAGAGTTGGGCTGAGGTTATTTTTGTTTTATCTATTTACTGCTAACGACGTGAAACGGTGGCAGTGTGAATGAATGAAGGCTTAATACCATTTGCTATACTGACCCTGAGTTAAACCAGTTCAGTCTGTCAGAATTACATCTGTGAACAAGGAGCAGAGGATTTGTGTGACGTGCAACATCCAGCAACCCAACCAGCAAATCTTCTGTAATCATCTGTTTGTTCCCTTAATGTTATTGCCATCCCTCAGATACCGTGTGCCTAATTATTTTCAGTAGCAGCCCTAATGCAAGGCACAACTGCTTTACCATGCAGGGTAAGTGAGAGTGGGAGGGGTTGACTTTCCAGGGAACTCCTGCAGGCAGGAGGGGAGTATTATATATATACATATATATATCAGTAAAGGCAAGTAGCACAAGGAATTGAGTCTCCAGTGGAGAATGGTTCATGAGGTGATCATGCACAGTAGCCCATCAAGTTACAGCATCAGTGCAAAATCAGTGTGGGGATAATTAAATCCAAATTAACTTCTGTTTTTCAAGGTGAACCTGTATGAATAGTAGCAAGTGCCTCTTAACCTCCTTTGCAGTGTTCTATAGAGAAGGGTGGGCTCCCACCCAGAGCCAGTCTTTACCATTGCTGAGGGACCTGCATGTAAATACAGGTTGATCTTACAAGTTCGTTGGGTCTTAGATGTTGCTCACCTTCTTAAATTAAAAAAAAAAAAAAAAAAGAAGAAGAAGAAAGACCACTGAACAAGTTTTACTTTCTCTTTCCTAACCACACAGTGAAAGAGAGAACTTGCTTCTTCAGCAAAAAAGGGGAAAAAAACAAAACCCAGAAAAAAGATGCTGTGCGGAGAAATTTTAAGGAAAGAGCTCAGGAAAAGTAATCACTGGTGATACTCATTTTTAGTCTACTTAAGTACAGCCCTGTTTGTCTCTGGGTGCTGTAGATGAAAGTGAGGATATAATAATGTCAAAATTACTTTGACCTCCAAACTGTGTTTTGTTTTTAATGTGTGGTTGATGTTTCAGGAATAGTTTTGTATGTCTTCTTGGAAAGCAGTTCCTAAATGTAAAATTCTCCCATAAAGATGAAATGTATGAAGTGTTCCAGATTTGCTGCAAATAGTGCTTTGAATCTTTTTGAGCATGCAGTTATTGAAGGCTTCCACACAGGATATTTCATTTGATAAACCTGAAGAAATTGGACTCCCAAGTCTTAGAATAAATCCCAGTCGAAAGCAAACTAATGTCATACAGGTTGAGTCGAGGGTGGTTTTATTTGCCTTCCTCTAACAACTTTTTTTGTGATGCTGATAGGAATAGATGCTGCAGTCAGCCAACATTTTATTCTATCCTTGTGTGAACACTGCCAGCAGATCTTGCAATTCCCTGTAATGAAGGCGTGCAGCATCAGCTGGAATGTCTGTGTTCCTTTTCCAAGGGTTTGGTGATGTAAGAGCTCTCAAAAGGGGCTGTACCATTTTGGTGGTGCTCATCTGTGTTGTGAGGCTGGTTGTGTAGAAATGCAGGGGATTCTGAAGGTGTTCAGATCTTTGTAATTCTGTATTCTCTAGAAGCTGCTTGTGATGTGGCTGAGAGTTTGAGCATGAACATAATTGCCACTTGTTATTCTTATCCATGGAGAATCATGATAGCACTGCATGTGTTTTTTGCCTTTTTGGGTGCTGTGGCCTTTAGCCATGGACTGAGATTTGGGCACTCTGACAATGCATTACTAATGCTTCTGTGTGTTACAGCTTGAAAAGGCTGAGTCCCTGAAGGACTAATTCCTTTTACTTATCTGATCCTTTCCTGAGAGATGTGTATTTAAATATCAGTTATTCCTTCTTGTTCTACAGTTTTGGATAATTAAGAGAATTAATTGATTGTGCTTAGATCTTTGACTTCCTGAGTTTTCAGTGTTGGAAAAATGCCATTTTTTCTTGACTTACCTATGTCCAGAAATTTTTATTATTATTCCATTGCCACTTTATTCAAGATCATTATTATTCTGATTTCGGATACATTGGAGTTTCTATTTAAACTCTCTTTACTTTGTCCAGTAGGCATTTGTCAGTGCTAATTTTCTTATTTTGTTCAGGCAGAAGAATATACCCTGCAGCTCAGGCTCAGGAGTGGAGTTAGTAGGAAGGTGATGGCTTGAATATGAAACTTCTTGTTTAGTGATCAGCTTCCAAGGTTGCTTGGAAGCTTGCAATTTTTCCGGGTTGCATTCATGAAAGTCACAAAAGGTGTATTTCTGCCTCAGCAGGATTTATGATTGTGTCAAAGCAAAATATGAGCTGGAAGTGATGACTTGGAAATCTGTTCCAGATTTTGAAGCAGTCTTCTATCTGCTTGCTGGCTGAAATTCTGTGCGGAACCTGAGCGGTTTCTCTGTCCCCACACCCATACAAATTCCTTCTTGTTCTATCAAAATGGAGCTTGTTTTTATAGATTTTCCAAAACTGGAAGATTCTTAATTTTCTCATGCTTACTTTGGAAAATAAAGTCCAGTTTTAGGAACCTAAGGTTTTAAAAGTATACTACATTTTATCAGTGAAGTCTTGTTTTGATTTTTCAGTTAAACTCCTCAATGTTCCTACTTCTGCTCCTGAATTGTTGTGTGCTGTCATTGCAGGCAGAATGTGCTGCCGAGGAGCCCAGGGTGCTGTGTATAATCCAGGACACCACCAATTCCAAGACGGTGAACGAGCGCGTCACGCTGAACCTGCCGGCCTCCACCCCGCTCAAACGGCTCTTTGAGGACGTGGCTGCCAAAGTGGGCTACGTCAATGGCTCCTTTGATTTGATGTGGGGCAATGGAGACGGTGTCACTGACACGGTATGCCAGCAGTGCCTTCTGCTGCTTCTGCCTAGCCAACACTTCACAGTATAGAAAACACAGTGTAGAAAACCTCCTGCTGAGCTGCACGCTGCTCATCGAATTCCTGTAACACAGGACCTGTGCACCACGACAGGCTGATGCCACTGTGCTGATCTGGCTGAATTTTAATCTCAAAGTGTGCTCTTTAATGATACCGCTGTTTAATCATTAAACAGAAACTAATATGATCATTCAGATGCAATATTAGTTTTTGTTATCAGTATGTATGTTTAATAAAAATACCCATGATAAGTAGTCTCAGTTTCCTGTCGTCTTGTTTGAGAAATGTTTTCTCAGCAGCATGTTGTGTAGTGAGTCCTGATGTTTCTTAGACCTATTCAAATATATTATATTTTAAAACAATTATTAATATTACTCCTATGCTTTATTGTAAATCAGTGTTGATTTCAGTTAGTAGTATTTTTGTAGATACACCTAGAAAACTGTCTAAGATTTGTTAAGAAATAGACGTTAGTTTATTTCAGGTCATGTTTATGCCTGCTGAAAGTGATTTCTTTTTTTCTTTTAAAGAAAAAAAAGTGTCTGTGTGCAATAGAGGACACTGGATAATGTGATGTTCACAAGAAACTTACAGACCAGTGTCTGACTCCTGATTAACCAGATAGATAAGATTAACTAACTGCATTAGGCTGTAATGTTTCTTAAACTGTTCCCAAGTTATTTCAGTACTGATGATGTGTGTTTTATTTAAAGGATAATTATTTATTTTCATGTGGTCTTACTCTCTGTATCAGCAACCACGTCAAGCAATGCACGTGGATGGAATCTGTTAATTTCATATAGATCTGTTTGTAAAAAGTGCTCTTTCTGTTGTTTTACTCTTTTTTAGCAGACTCCAATAGATCAGAACAGTGACAAAACCATTCTTGATGCTGGTTTTGAGCCAGGGAAAAAGAACTTTCTGCATTTGACAGACAAGGATGGTGAGCAGCCTCACGTAGTGCAGGTGAGTATAAAATCTTCACTCAGCTACCTAAGCCAGTGTTGAGGGAGAGGGGTGTGTTCTGTGTAGTGCTTGTGTAAGATCAGAATATGAAATAGAACTGGGCTGAGTATTTCATCCTAAGCTTCTTTGGGAACCTTCTTAACAGACTTCGACTGTATTTACATCTGTATTCACATTTCTCCTGAGTGGGACCAATTCCATTAGTAATGATTTGCTGTCATTCTGTTCATGCTTGTCAAATATTTATGTGATGTTTGCTGTAAAGAGTTTTCTAAGGTTATATAACTAATTAATCTTTGACACATCCAGAGATAAGTCTTAACAATACGTATATGATCATATATCCAATCTCTTTCCTCTGGCTGTTTGAAAACAATATTAGGCCTTTCTGGCAGAATTCTCAGAAATGGCAGCCCTGGATCAACAGCAGTCAGCTGCTTCCACATTTGCCTTTATGGAACAATAAATAAGCAAATACATGTGTATATATAAATAAGAAGAGTTGGCAGTGTTGCTAGAAGCCACTGTTTGCCATAACAAATATTTTGAAATTTTCTGTTTCTCAAATACATGATACACACAGCTGCAGTATATTCAAATCAAGGATTGGATAGACTAGTGATATATTGAGATTTATTACTTAGCTCCTGTATCAGCATAATTCTGGCTTACTTAGCCTTTGTCGTGGAGTTTAATTACCTAGAAAAGGGAAGAATCCCCCATGTGTAAATGTTTGTGCTCAGGATCAGAATTTAAGAATGATTCTGAATGAGTAATGAGTGAAATTTATATGTCTGGAAAAAATCTTACTCTGTATTTCAGTGCTGAAAACTGAAGGAGATGCTAAATTGCCAACTTGCTTGTTGTGTGCATTGTAATACTGTATTTGGGTGTGCAGTGTTCCAAAGGACCTTTCCTTCTGCCAGTGCTAAGACCAATGTGTCAAGGGCTTGAGAATTTGGAGGGCAGAACTAAAGTTACACTGTGTATCTGCAGTTTGGAAAAAAATGTGTGATGTGCCTAGCAAAATTGGTTTCTTAGCCATGAGACAAAAGTAAATCTCATAGGTAGTTCCATAAAAATGTGTTGGGTGTGTTTGTGTTCCCAGGAGGAGTCCAGTACCACAGAGGACGGTGCACAAGAGAGATTTATAGGCCCTCTTCCAAGAGAAGGCTCCATTGGATGTACCAATGACTATGTCAGTCAAAGCTATTCCTATTCTTCAGTCCTGAGCAAATCAGAAACAGGTATTGTGTTCCCTCTTGTAAAGGCATTGCTAATTTGTAATTATTTTAGCACATTTTCAAATAGCACTAAAGGATTTTTTAAAAAATAAATTGCAGTTTATTTCAAAAATACCCACATCACTGCTACATTTTTTTATTCATGTTTTTTTATGATATTCTGCCATCACTTTAGAAATGGAAGAACTGTATTCCATCCTTTCCTTACTTGGGACAGGTAATTCAGACTCTGTCAGGTTCCTCCTCTGCAGTGTTTGTGTGCTGCTCATCCCTAGTTCACAGTCAGGGTTGGATCAGCAGAGGGCCCAGCTCAAGCTGTGTTCATTCTCAGCTGAAGGAGGACTGGATACCCTGTTCTGGAGGGGCTCCTGCCACATCTCTGCTTGGCCTGGGAATTCCTGCCAGGGGCTGCACTCTGTGCCTCCAGGAGGGTTCCCCAGGAGGCTCCTCCTGCATCCCCCAGCCAGCAGGGCCTCCCTGGGGAAGGGAGAGCTGGGATCAGGGAACGCTACTCAGCAGGGCAGGAGGAGACAGCAAATTACAGCTGCCAGGAGAGAAACTGCTCAGAGTAAAGTTACTGAGCAGCCACTGAGCTGACACTCTCCTTGCACCTGCTTAAGGCCTTATTTGACAAATAAGAAAGTTTATCTGCCTTTTTTTTTTTTCATTTAACAAACCTAAAAAGATGATTTATACATTGTAGAGTAATAAATAAAATGCAAATGTTCTGACTCAGTCTCTTCACAGAAAATGGCTGTGTGTGGAATAGCTGCCTTTTCATAGCTAGTATGGTACTGAGATTATTTTTTTAAATAATTTTCAGAATATAAAAAGGCACTTTTAATTTCTTTTTTTATATTGAGTATATGCTCCTTGCTTATCGGTTGTTGCCAATATTGCATATTTTGGAGAAACTATTTAAATTAATCTTTAGATTAATCAGCTGATAAAAATGACAACAGTGTTTTAGTATTTCAGTTAGTTTTTTTAATTAGTTATTTAAGAGGGAAGCATTTAGAATAGAAATATTGTGTGGGCATTTGAGATTTTATTTTATTTTTATTTCTGATTTGAAAACAACAGTAAAACCAGTGCAGATACAAATTATATTAACAGTTATTCCTCAGATACTTTTAGCAGACATCAAGCAATAAGTAAGCTGATAAACAACTGTTTCTTAGAAAATTCTAGTTTATTCTGTAAAGTATTTAAATCTATTATTAAAGTATATTTAGTTACCTACATCCCCATTGGTGTAGTATTCAGCATTAAATATAACTTTTTATTGTGATCAGAAAAACAGTTTCACATCATCCAGGAGAATTATTTTTGTTATATAAAGTATTATTCTCTATTGCTTTCAGAAATTCTAACATTCCTTCCATTTATAGTGTAAATAATGATAAATAATAACAGACGAATGCAGTTCTTAAACACTGTCACAGAATTGTTTTCTTGTCAAGTGTTTTAACTCTTGAAGTGATTTGCCATCTTTTTGCATTATTTCCATCTCATTATTCTCATATTTTTAGGTTATGTGGGGCTGGTAAATCAAGCAATGACTTGCTACTTGAACAGCCTTCTGCAAACACTTTTCATGACTCCTGAATTTAGAAATGCATTGTATAAGTGAGTATATAGAATCAAAAACTTCTTGAATTTGTGCTGGTTCGTATTAGTAGGAGGCTCTTTGGAATTTCACCTGTCAAAATTTCCTTGTTTGGATACTGGAAATCATAATAGAAGTCAAGCTGGATAGGCTTCTGGATTATATCTGCTCAAAAGCTCCAGCTTTTCAGTAAAATAAAAGTTACTGGTTGTGGCATGGACGGGCTTTTTAAAGAACCTTGAAAACATCAAACTTAAAGTTAAATTTGATGCTAAGTGCAGTTCATGTCTGTACAGTGAATGGCTTCAAAATTTTCATTTGTTTTTATGTTTGTACATTTGAAGAGTATCATTGCCATTTCCTGCAGAAATGGAAAGCAACTGCATTTGGCTTCTCCCAAGAAACAGAGCTGCAGTTAACCTGAAATGTAGTAAATGCTGATTTAATGCCTTTTCGAGTAATGTTTTCAAAGCTGTTTCATTTGTCAAATATCTTGTGTTGCAAATAGGTGGGAGTTTGAGGAATCTGAAGAGGATCCTGAGAGGAGTATCCCCTACCAGCTTCAAAGACTGTTTGTTTTACTGCAGACCAGCAAAAAAAGGGCAATTGAAACAACAGACGTTACACGGAGTTTTGGATGGGACAGTAGTGAAGGTAATGTGCAGCTGTTAAACTGCTGTGGTTGGCTTCAGGTGCTGCCTGCTAGGGGCTAAACTGCTGCTCATGGGGGAAAATACCAGTATAATTAAGAGTAATTAATAGAATCGACTTTTTCAGTGGAAACAAGATAGCCTACATGGATACTTGGCTGTGGAGTGTGTCTGATTGTTAAAGACATGTCATCCGTGAGTTACAGGCTGTTAAAGTAAAAAGCATTACATTTTTGTAATTAAACTGTCTTTACACATGTTAATTGTTTCTAAGAAAGTAGTTCTTTATAGGAAACTTGATTCTGTTTTGAATCACAGATGTCAAATGCCCATGTTGCTTTTATGGAATTACCCATATTAATGTCTACTTCAAATCAAGCACTGTGTGTGTCTTTTTTACACTTGTGTGGTGTAATTTTGCTCCATAACCTGTTGATTTCTCCATTACCACGTGATGATAAGGAGCTGGATGTTGGACTTTGGAGAGTCAGCACAAAGTAGGACAGAAACCAGAAGCAGTTTGTTTTATACCAGTGTACATTAGCAGTTCTGTATTTTTCACATAACCTTGCTTGTGTACACAGTTCCTGTTTATGCATAAACATTGTGAGCAAGCTGGCTGCTTATTTTTCTGAATTACATTGAGAGGCAGCTGCTTGTGGAATTGAACACTGGCCCAGTAGTGAATAGTGTAAGTACACACTTAAACTAATGAGTAGTCTTTTAGGAAGTATTCTCAGGGTACAGTCAATTTTGGGACTAGTCACATCTCCTATTTTAACTAATAATAGTTTCAATTTCTGACAGCATGGCAGCAGCATGATGTGCAGGAGCTCTGTAGAGTCATGTTTGATGCTTTGGAGCAGAAATGGAAGCAAACGGAGCAGGTAAGCTTGGGAAAACCGTCTTCATTCAGTGGTGTAGTGTTGTGGGAGTTTGTTGGGTTTTCTAATGATTGTAAAAATCATTTACTAATAATCATTTACGTTTACTAAAAATCATTTACATTTTAAATACCAGCATATTGAAAATCGGTGGTAGTTTTCTTGTTTGACACAATAGTTAAGCTACTGTGATGTGTGACTTTCAAGAGTGTGTTGCATCTGTTTTCCTCCCCCAGTTAAAAGTGGAGTATTCTGCACTCTGGATACTGAGTCTTTATTTGAAGCACAGAAAGTGATTGTGTAACTCCCACAATCACTTCCTTGCTGTCAGTATTTATTAGGCTTTGTTGTGGCCTCTTGAAGCTCAAGCTCTCCCTTCTTAATGCAGGAGAAAGTTAGGAATGTATTCATGGCACAGGATACATTCTGATAAATGGCCACCTTCTTGCAGGCCACTTTTGGTAAACAGGGGTAATTGGTAAATTGTCTCTGGGGACACAGGAAAGGACTGCAGGGTCAGTGTGTTAACAGTGTTTGCAAGATCAGACTCAGTTTAGATCTTCAATTTGGTGCTTTTGTAGTCACTTAAGACATGACCCTAAGGGACACTGAAGCTTGTGTAACATGATTTGGGAAGCTCGTTTGATGCTTGTTTTGGGCAGGGAAAAATAAGAAATCAGGAGATGGATGCCCTGCTGTGGAATGGTATTTTAAACGTGTAGCCAGGCAATTAAGACTTAATTGACAAAAAGGTATTTTCTTGTAAAACTAAAGAAATACGGTATTGGTCTTTTTTTTAAATCCCTGTTGCTGCATCTGTTTGTTTCAGGCTGATCTTATAAATCAACTGTACCAAGGCAAACTGAAGGACTATGTGAGGTGCCTGGAGTGTGGCTATGAAGGCTGGAGAATCGACACGTACCTGGATATCCCTCTGGTCATCCGGCCCTATGGCTCCAGCCAGGCGTTTGCTAGCGTGGTGTGTACTATTATGGTCCTAATAGTGCATCCATACACACATAGAATACATAATGCCCCACTGGTAGAATTGGTTCCCTGGTAAGTATCATCCTAGATACTCCATCTTGGGGTGTTCGTCTTTGTGCAGTGAACCAGCTAGCAAGTTCTAGAAGATTTTTCTTTTTTTTTTTTTTTTTTTGGCTTTTTGGTTTATTTTTTGGTTTTGGTTTTGGTTTTTTTTTTCTTTTGCCCTTCAATGAGTCCTACTGGTGCATGTATAAGGGGAGGGGAAATGCAACTTTATTGCCTTAGAGCTGCAGTAATCAATTATTTTCTTCCTGATAAAATCTTCAGCATTTACTTGAGACATTTTTATGAGATCACAAAGTTTATTTGGGTTGGTCTTTTTATTGGCACATCTGCTAAATTTTCATAGCATTGTTGAAAGTCTTAGTGAAAGAACAGAGCATTAGCATAAAATTTTTACTTTAATTGCCATGTTGTTGCTGTGCTTTTTAAAGATCACTTCTAAAATACCATATCCTTTTAATAAGCAATTGGATGATGATTCAAAAATCATGTTCTACATCAATGTTCCTGGTCTCTTTTGCTCCAGCTTTACTGATGCTGGCTAGCATAACTATTGCTTAGTGAATCTGTGGAAGTTCTTTTGTTCGAGTTTTTCCACCTCCCTGAAAAAAAAAGATTACGAACTGTGAAATTCCACAGTATACTGTGGATGAAGTTGTGAGAAAGAAAAAGAATAAATCAAACAAGTCTTTCAGTAAAGGTTGTTTGAAACAAACACTAGTGTAATTGGCTTGTTTATTATATATTAAGTATTTTTCCTTCTGTGTTTAGTGTGCTGGCAATATTTTTAAAACACTAATAGTCCATAATTCTTAACAGTAGTTCTGTTAAGAATTGTTAGAATACTGCAGTATAGCTTCAAAGTACTTCATACTTTGAAACTTTAAATACCAATCTTGAGAAGTAGTAAAAGGTGAGGGACATTGATCTTGGAAAAAGGATTCAAGTTAGTAACATCCTTTGAATTCTTTTTAAGATTGCATTAAAATTTCCTGGAACTATCAAGCTAATTGAAGCTGTCTTAATACAGATTGATATTTTATACAGATGGCTTCCCTTTTCACCTTTTTAACCTAATTTCTAGCAGTATTCCCTGAACCAAATTTTATTTGTTGTCATTTTTATTCAGTAATTAGATTTTTATGATCTATTAAAAGTAGTGAAAACTATTCAGTTCATGGAGTTTAATTTTGCATTTAACAATGCATTGTTTGTGTGTCTCAATTGGAAATTTTTTTCTTTAGTGGACAAGTCTGTAGTGCAATGCTAAAAAAAAGACTTTGTCTATTCGTAAAAACAGAAAATTTGAATGAGTAAGGACTTAAATATCAGATTACTTTTAATAGTATTTGATATTTTTCCTTTCAGTCAGCATTTACTGGGTTTACTAGTACCTTGAGGAAAATAGTTTTAAGATTTTTGTTACACAAACTTACATGGTTGCAACTTGTATTGATGCTTCAATTTTTGAGCTTTTTCAATTCCTACTCTGATTACATTCAGTTGATTCTCCTCCCTGCATATGTATGATCAATAGCAGATGTAATTTTTAGTTCTGTAGTCTTCAGCAGTGGGGAGATATGGAGGATACTTGCTTTTGGAGAAGGGAAAAATCGCCTGTTTCTAAATGGAATTCTCTGAAGGTAGTATCCTCCATTGATCCATAGATGGTGTGATTCAGTAGGCGTAGGAAAAAGGGATCTGAGAGATCAAAACCTTCACACATGCGCTAATAGGCCTTATGGAAGGGAATGTAAAACTTTTTAGACCTTGCTAGTCAGCTCCTGAGGGAACTTGCAGCAGGCGACACAACCCAAGATAGGGGATCTAAGGAGGATACTACCTTCAAAGAACTCTAGTTAGAGGTAAGTGATTTTCCATTACTTTCAAATAAGAGAGAATGGATGGATGGACCTTAAGTGAGGTTCATCTGTAGAATGCCGTTTAAAGAGCATTGTCCCACTGTTTGACATTGTGTACTACCAAAGAAATGCAGATACTTGAAATGTTGCATTAATTGATACATGTATTACTTCTCAATGTGTGGATGTTGAAAAACTGGGAAGGATAATGTCACGCTTTCTTTATTTCCTGCTATGAACTAGTTGTGAAATTCTTCAGTGTGGTCTTAAGGTTTGCATTTGGAGTTTTTCTGATTCCCCACCCTGTCCCCCAACTCCATATAGCATAGCTGCAAACTCACTGGGGCAGCTCTGGGGCACTGAGATGTTGTCAGTGTGTAACTCAAGATGGTTTCTGTACAAGTACTTATGTAATCTGCGTTGTTCAAGGATATGGTGTCAAAACCCCCCTGAATCAGGCTTTTCTTGAGGTCAGTAGAAATCCAGGCATAAAAACATTTGGCTTATTTCAGGGAGGTAAACAGGAGCAACAGTTCACATTCTGATTTTTGTAGGTATTAGTGTCTTTTGTATAGATGCCTGAATTTAACAGCACTAGGCATAAGCTGAAATGTTTTCCAGGAAAAAAATATATTTTGCAGAATGAACAGCAAAGAGAAAGGAAGATGCAACTAGGAACTAGCAGTGATGGTGAAATTATATTACTATAATACAGTGAGAGTTAATTTGTGACAGCAGAAAACTATGAAACCAGAAAACAAAAAAAAATAATGATCCAAGTATACTGGAGGTGTAGCAAATACAGTTGTTTTATTAAGTGTTAGTTTTCAAGATCTTTTGTACCATAGCTTTTCTTTTGAGAGTGCAAGTATGTGTACAAGTAGTCCTTCTTAGGACAGAAATTGAATTGAACTTTATGTGAACTTTACTTTGTGGTGTCCTTGCCAAACTGTTGAAGGCAGAATATGGATGATGTGGTAATTCCATTTTGTTTTTAAAGCCAGATCAGTAACAAAGTCTTGTATTTTTCATTGAACTCTTTGAATACAAGAAAACTGATGAGCTCTGAAAAGCTGAGATGGCAGTTAGTTTCTAGCTTTTTCCAAGTTTTGCCTAAATGCCATTTGATGTGTAAGTTTTCATAAAGGTCCGTCTGCTCCTATTCAGAGGTTTTACAAATTTACACATATACAAATACTTGCAGTATAAACTGCAAACCTGTCAAACTACTGACTAGATCATAATGCATTTTTATGGAGGGAAGGTTTCCTGCAGTGCCTCTCTTGAGCCAGACAATAATTAGGTTGAATTGTTACAGCATTTTAGTGTGCTAAGTGATAGAAATCTCAGAATTTTAAAAACTGGATACACTCAGAACTTGGCTGGACAAGGCTCTGAGCCAAATGCCTGAAGTTGGACCTGATTTGAGCAAGGGATTAGGATCAGATGATCTCCAGAAATTGCTTTCAGCCTGTATCGTTCTTTTGATTCTTGGAACTGGAATGAAGTTTAAAGAGCTTCTGTCATCCTAATATGTAGCTTGATCACTTATGCTTTGCTTTGAAGAGTGTGTGTAGGGGATTTTGGAAATGCTCAGTAACTCCAAGGGTAGGTGACAGCTGCCACTTTGAAGGTAACTCCTGAGGTAACACTGGCTTCTGGTGGCGCTGCAGGGCAGGGGGTGTGTGCTGTGACAGGCTGTGCAGCTTGGCAGCTTTGTCCCTGCTTTTGCTGAGCAAACTGTCAGAGCAGAGAGCACTGAACTGCACTAGAATAGGAATTGTATTAAGAAACCTCCTCATCAGCAAAACTAACCTTGGTGTAAAGATTGTGTAGGAGGCAAAAGAGTCAGCCAGGGGAACAGAAATGGTCATTATCCAAGGATTGAAAAATACATGGCTTGTAAATGGAGGTCCCAGGAGCTTCAATCAGGCCTTTCAAAGCCCAGCTCACTGTGTGTGGTAAGCAGTGAAACCTCAAGAGTGATGTAATAATGCTTCATTGCCTTCTCAGGGGTCTAAAGCATCATCACTTCTTGCCTTATGTAAAGATTTGTAGGCTGTTTCTTTGTTAAATTGCACATCACATGAGTCTACATAAGCATTACACAATCATTTATGTCCCATCCTTCAAATAATCCCATTTTTACTCATGTTGATACATGAGCTGCAACTTTTTTCTTACATTTGAAATACATTTTTCTTGCCTTAAATGGCATTTGGTTCACAAGAGAGAATTCTGTCACTGTGATTATGATGTCATGATGTGATGTTTTCTGATTCATGTTTTCTGTGTTGGACATTAATATTTTTGCTTTCACTGAAGTAGTTCTGAGTAATAGTCAAAACACAGCAATGCATTTCTTGTGT
Organism: Pycnonotus jocosus; assembly: GCA_013400435.1. Classification (NCBI taxonomy): domain Eukaryota; kingdom Metazoa; phylum Chordata; class Aves; order Passeriformes; family Pycnonotidae; genus Pycnonotus; species Pycnonotus jocosus. The sequence continues at coordinate 766,469 of VWYP01007836.1, read as the reverse complement.
TTTCTTTTTAAGCAGGTTCTAACGTGTTTAGTCTTTTTTCTTACATTTTGGAATGAGTTTTCTCACATTTCAGTACATAATCTTACTAAACATGAGCTGTCTGTGGCCCTAGAGTAGAAAGCAACTCAGCCTCTGTAGCACTTAGGAAGTAAAGACATAGGCAACAGTTCAGTTCAGACTCTGAAAGGATTTCACGTGTCTGGAGAGTCCCTGCCCAAGAGCTGTGATTTCAGGGCTGTTCAAAGGCCTTTCTGGCTGGCTCAAAAATGGGAAATTGAGATGACTGCCTTCACTGTACAGTTGTTCTATGGAATTTGGCAAGTCTTTCATTTGTGAGTAGTTGTCACCTGGAGCAGAGTCTTTTTTTAAAAGTCCTTGCTCCTAGAACAGCAACAAAGGTTTTGTAAAATTATTGCTCTGTTGTTCTTGCTGCTTGCATCGTTCTTGGACAGAAATGAGAAGATAAGAATTCGGAGCTTTTGTGAAGAACTTGGCATATCCTTGATTTGTTCCCAGAGTGGGATTTGCCAAACAACATGATTTAGGTAGCAGTCTTTTGCCAGCCCTGTTATGACTGCTGAGTTTACTTTGCCCAGTTAAGCCCCTTCGTACTTACTCAGACTTCAGGGGAACAGCCACAGCCCTTCATTAACAGATATTTTAAAAACATTATTGCAAGTTGTATTTCTTTCACCTGCATAGGTGAACAGAGAACTTCTGGCTTCCACTTGAGTTCAGAAACCCAGAGCCTGTTGGCTTGCAAGCTGACTGGGTTATAGGTTTTAACTTTAAAAATCTCTGGGTAAAATTCTTCAGTGAACCTGTCTCAATATTCTTAGTGATTTCTGTTTGAACAAGTTTGTTCTCAAGTATTGACACCTTAATGTGCAGTGTCATTGCTGCAAATTGTGTTAGGGAGAGGAATGATGATCAATTTGGTTATATTTTGAATATTGTTTGCTGTAGTGAGGAGCAGAGTTGAAATCATTGAAGTCCTGGGTGTAAGCATTAGTGACAGAACTTTTGGGGTTTTTTGAACTACCCCAAACCAGGCAGCTGTCAGAAGACAAAATGCCAGTTATCGCTTAGTTGCCTCCTAAGTTTTATCTAGGATACTACTTTTGTCTTTATAGGAGATGGCCATATCTGATTCTTACTCCTTTTGGAGCAAAACTCAAATACTCTTCCCGCTGCCCTTTCTTTTAAAAACAGGATCTACAAATGTAGTTTCCTAAGACCCTGGGTAGGACAGGACGAAGGCTGTCTTCGTGCAGAGCATTGACAAACTGAGTAACTTTTTTTTCTGCCACTACCTCTTTCCCCCTCTAAATATTGGATTGGATCTGTTGAGAAAAACTCCTTTAGAAACGCAGAAGAACCATCTCAAAATTCTGTGAGAACAAGGACAAGGCAGGGTTTAAAAATAAGCTCATTTTCACAGCAGATGGTTCCACAGACATGACTAAATGTGATGTGCAAGGTAACAGGAGTAAATGTAACTATTAAAAACAAATGAGATTCATCAAATACTGAATGAGATAGAGTTAATTGTGGTTTTACTGTTTACCTCGGGCTGGGTAGAAAGGTTGATTTCTGGTCCTGTTTACCTGAATATGGTGTCTGTACCAAAGTTTGTCAATCAAATTTTCATGGTAGATTTAAATGAAGTATTTGTATGTGTTTGCAATCTCATTGTAAATTTATGCCTGCATAGTAAACACTCTTTAAAAATGGGGTAACATGTTTTTATTCTTAGGAAGAAGCACTGCATGCTTTCATTCAGCCTGAGATTCTTGATGGCCCAAATCAGTACTTTTGTGAGCGATGTAAGAAGAAATGCGATGCAAGGAAGGTAAAGACTAGTCAAATGATTTACAAAAATTACTTTTAATAAATACCAATCCTGATAACAGAGGCGTAATCTTGTCCTTGTTTCATTTAGGGTCTGCGGTTCTTGCACTTTCCATACCTGCTGACATTACAGCTGAAGAGATTTGACTTTGATTACACCACAATGCACAGAATTAAACTCAATGATCGCATGACTTTTCCAGAGGAGTTGGACATGAGTGTCTTTATTGATGTTGAAGATGAGGTAAAGTATTTGGTTTCAGAGAAAAGCATTTAACTTCCTTCAAGTTTCTCATTAAGAAAATCAAAATTCCAGTCTTGTAAACTCATTTTAACAATATTATTTGTCTACATAAAATGTTCTTTAGCCATGCTAGTGCTATAACTTGAAGATTTTAAATCTGTCCATGTGGATTTATATTTTTTTTGAATATTGCAAACAAAATATGTTCTCTGTAGTTGGGGTTTCTACTTCCATAAAGAAGCTGTTTCAGATTTCTTACATCTTCACTCGACAGATTTAAAGACATGAGTCTCAGGGCTTCTACATATATACTGCAATTCCAGAATGGAAGATTTGTCTGAAACTTGTGTCTGAATCGTGTTGGTTGTAAGAGGTCATGTAAAGTTTCAAAACTCTGTGTAGCCCTGGTTTGTAAGTTTTGGGACTTCGAAATTCCTTTTCCAGGGGATTTCTGTAGACAGGAAAAATGTTTACATATTTTCTCAAAGGAGGGACCTCCTGGTGTCCCTCTAGTTGAACCAATGTGGTTGAAAGGGTTTACCTTTGTTTCATCAATCAATTGGTCTCTGTACCACTGTATAAAACCAAGCACTCCAGAAATAAAGGCGGAGTCAAATTTTCAGCTTTCTAAGAGCACTGTGTTGCTTGTGTTGTCCAAGAGCAACAACTCTGGATACTGAAGTTAGTCCAGATATTAGTGATGAATTCCTTCCCTCTGAATCACCATGTAGTGTATACTGTAGAAACAAGGTTTTAAAATTTTTCTTTCTTTTCCATCCATCTTCTGGCTTTTTACTTTTCGGGTTTTGGCTAAAATTCATGTTGTGGAGTAACATTCACCAAGAAGTATTTACTGTGTGTTTTGCATTGAAGACCAAAGAAACTCCTCTAATTTCATTCCTGAAAACATTTGTTGGCTTGCACTGGTATAAGAGAAATACTGCCTGGGTGTGCACATGGAGAGGCTTTTCTGGCTCTCTGCAAACCCTTGTCTTAGGAAGGATGCCATGTAGACAGTTCGATACCTCTCAAAATCTCACTGGGCAGGGGGAATAAATGACAACGAAGATTGATCTGGGAGGATAGAACTCATATAAAATTAGCAGCTGTCAGAAAATGAAAACCATCTTCCAGAGGCAAGAGGATCAGGTAAGAGATGAATATTCTGAGTGAGCTGCATTCACAGTGTTGGTGACACCATGCTGTTAAGGTAACAGAACACTAATCAGTCTTACTGTAATTGAAATGGCAAAAAAGGTCTTTGTGATTGAAAATATTTTCAGTCAGTTCTGATCAACAAGGCCATGGTACAACAGATCTGTTGTTTGGTATCAGAATTCCAGGTACTGAATTGGGATAGCTAGTGCATGGAATAGGTTAGGAACAAATATAACCTTGCCAAGTCTGAAAGCTGCTAATTACCCTTCAGTTATGCACAGAGCCCAGGAATACTGAAGAAGTGGACCGAAGACACCAACAGAAACAAGTCTGTTCTTGGTGCTGAATTACAGAGTTTTTTGAGGAATTTGATTGTTTCATAGAGTGGATTTTTTTTCATTTCACAGACACTGTTATTTCTTGTTCCATGTAACTTTTAATGTTGTATAATGTTAGTGTGTGTGTGTGTCTTATTTTTAAGAAGTCTCCTCAGACTGAGAGCTGCACTGATAGTGGAGCTGAAAATGAAGGAAGTTGTCACAGTGATCAGATGAGCAATGATTTTTCTAATGATGATGGAGTTGATGAAGGAATCTGCCTTGAAAGCAATAGTGCAGCAGAGAGGATCTCTAAAGCTGGCAGTGAAAAGGTATGATTACACTGGGGTGTTAGAAGAGTGGGTAGGATGCTGGAAGGGCTCAGCTGGCAGGGCTGATCTGGATTCACCACCATGCCAGATTCCCTGCTGTGCACCGTCTTGCTCAGCAGGAAAAGCTGAGGGCTCTCCAAAGTTGCTCGCAGGCTGGCTGGGCATTGGTCTGCTGGGAGGGTGCTGAGTTATGGTGGGAGGGTGCCTTTGCATCACTGCACTGTAAATTTTTTGTGTGTTTGTTTATCAAACTGTCATTGTCACTTTTGCTGTTCTGATTTTCTTCACCATCCCACTTGAGGGGAGTAGTGACTGACTGGCTGGAGGGGTGCTTTGTTCTTAGCCAGGGTCAACAAATGTAAATTATAAAAATATAATTAATTCTGACACACTGGAGGTGAGAGGTTTGGGAGTGTGTGAGTTTATTTAAATTTTCAAAAATTGACATTGTAACAAAGGAAAAAACTCAACCAATTTGGAGGTCACCTGAGAATAAAGGTCTTCCCATCTTGTCAGACTGAGAATTTCCAGTAACTTGTTTTTGCAGCAGACCCTCAAACTGAAGACCTGTTTTGCATTGTGAGCAGTGTTTTTACTTGTGGCCAGCTGTCAAAGGCCTATCAGATTTAGCTGCCAAAGCATCTTGCAGATTAGTAGGAGAAGATTGGGAAGTTTTGATAAGTGGCATAGATGAAGCCAAGGGTCCAAACATTAAATATTCCCTCAGTCATCTTAATGTAAAGGAATTAAATAGCAAGTCAGTCCAGGATAGTAACCATCCTACTGAGGGACATCAAGGTGATCGAGATCACTGGTAAACTTGGTTGAGTTTTCATGGAAAATCTTGAACTTTATGGTGATGTCTACAATATGTACTTCATGTATTGTTCAGTGAACTCACCTGAAATTAGGCCAGTAGCTTTCATTCAGCCTTAGGAAGCTGTTTGGCTTCAGCTGGTGCTTTCATAAAGTTAACAGTTTCAAAGGCTTACTTGCATGTTAATCTCCACATCTGGCCCTGTTTGTATTTACCTTCAACCATTTCAGAGGGTTTTTTGGTGTATGTTATGAATACTGTCAGTCTTAGTTGGACATGATGAGAAAATTAATTCCAGTCCCTTGACTGGAGCAAGACCAGAATATTTGAACGTGTCTGTAATGCAAGTGGGACGTCCAAGTATTGACAGTAGCTCGGGCCAGTTATTTCATACTACTTGTTCTCAAGGCAAACAAGCTGTCAAGCCAATCTTTTTGGTTTGGATATCTTAATAATGGATGTGGGATATGCTAAGAACACATAGTGTTTCTTCTACATAATCTAAAAATATCCTTGTAACACTTGCGAGTCAGTATGGTTCAGTTTTGTTTTTTAATGTATATGCAACACTGAAGTCAGTGCCCTGTATTTCCATTCTTTTATCCATGAAAAAAAAAAAGTGTATGACAGCAAGTGTGGAGAAGGGTGATAGCAAATAGACTAAGCTTTGTAGCTACAAACTCCTGTGTAAAGTTTAGCACAGCAGAGCTCTGGTTTTGTTCATAGCCTATTGCATTATTCAATTTCTTTTGCACAAATCCACTCTTTGCATCCAACTATTTACATACCTGGGTTTGGGCCTGGGTTTGTTTTAAAACTTAACATTTGCTTAGCTTTTCTTCACTGGGTACATATAACACCTTTTTCTTCTCTCCACAGAGTTCTTTGCTTTATGAGCTCTTTTCTGTCATGGTTCATTCTGGAAGTGCTGCTGGTGGCCATTATTATGCCTGTATAAAATCTTTTAGTGATGATCAGTGGTACAGCTTTAATGATCAGCATGTTAGCAAGGTAAAAAATGGTATTTTTAGCTATGTTTTCTACACATAAATGGACCAAAAAGTTTCTATTCTGTGGTTTTCCACTTAGCTGCCCGTTAAACCAGCTTCAATATATGTATTTCAAGTATTTTTGTGATTTCATCCTCTCATCCTTATGTCCTGCCATATACATATGTTTCACTCATTAGCTTAACTCATATCTAGGGGTTTGGAGTTTCTTTATTTATTTATCTATGTATTTTTGTGTGGTGGGAAAAGGAGTGTTTCTTCTTGGCAGTGATGTTGGATGGATGGTTCCTAAAGAAGCCATTATTCACATACACACCAGGCTGGATTTAGAATTTTGCCTTCTGTACATGTGAAGAGCATTTCTTGCTTAGAGAAGTGTTTGTAGATCTGTTAGAGCCCAGACTGTGCTATTAAACCTGTCCAGCTGATGGAGGTGTTCCACCTATCATCCATAGGTACTATTGCAATCAGGAACCTGTCTCTTTTTCTCTAAGAAGTTCCTACTTTAGAAACCAAAACCTTATGTTTGCATTCTAAAATGGAGAAGTAAATCACTTGGAAATTGTTTTTGGAAGTCAGCAAATAAGCAGAAATATTTTTAAAATTGGAGTTATTAATGTGGTGTGTTGTGTAATGCTATGTTTCCTAGTGAGAATAAATGCATCTTGATTAGTGCAAGTTCCTCAAATAATCATTACATTGATTTTCTGTTAGATAACTCAGGAAGATATTAAGAAAACATATGGAGGATCTTCTGGAAGCAGAGGCTATTATTCCAGTGCTTTTGCTAGGTTAGTAGTACTGTAATGTTACTTTCCTTTCTGGTAATGTTTTAGTGTAATCAAATGAATGGCCAAGGTGCATGTGCCTAACATGTTACCTTAAAATTAATAGCAGATGCTTCATGTAGTTGTAAGAACTACCCTGACTGCTGTTTCAGATCATTGAAATAATGTGATACTTATTTTTGAAAATCCTTCTTGGTTAGTGTATTACCTAGGTATGACATAGCTCCTTAGTGAAAGATAAACCAGAGCAGCTTCTGAAGCCAGTATTGTCTCCTGAGTGATAAATTCAGCTGTCCCTTCTCTTCCCCCAGCTCCACAAATGCTTACATGCTGATATACAGACTGAAAGATCCAACAAGAAATGCAAGTAAGTTAGACAGCTGTATTTGCAAAAGTTGGGGTTTTTTTAAACTTAAGTGTTGTGTGTTGTGGTTTTGTTTCTTGTTATGAAACCATGTCAAAATACACTAATCTGCATGAAGTGCAATATTTATTTTATCACAATATAGATGATACTTTGAGACATTTATTGTCAATTAATTCACTTTCTAGAAGAGTATTTGCATTTATTGTAAAAACAGGATCAAGTGCAGCCATCAGCTTTAGTCTATCTCTTTACTAAACAAAGCTTTGCATACTGGTGCTGGAATCTTTTGCTACTATCACTTTCTTGTGTTGCTGATAACATAAGTAAGGGGAATAAGAGGCTCACTCCAGCTTAATTTAAATAATGTAAAAGAGAGCAGGGCATGGTACAGGGGGAAATTTGTGTGGAAAAAAGAAAGGGGTGAAAAGGCAAGACAGATAACTCAAATACATCTGTAGTGCCTAAAGGGTTGCCTGCTGTGGAAAAAACTGTATTTTTTTAAACTATTGCTTTGTTTTTACTGCCAGAGTTTCTTGAGGCACATGAATATCCAGAGCACATTAAACAATTGGTACAGAAAGAGAGAGAATTAGAAGAACAAGAGAAGAGGCAACGTGAAATTGAACGCAACACATGCAAGGTTAGAATTTCTGCTGGACTGAGTAACAAAACATTGCTAGTGAGAAATGTTTTTACATTAAACAGTGGTTTTTTACTACAATACAAGGACTCCTTTGTGATAAATGTTTCCACTAACAATTCTTTTAAATTAATTGCACACCTGTTGGAAACCTGTATCCAGTGAAGGCATCTGGTTAGAGATATTCACCAGACATTTTTGTTGAATTTATGTATTGCACATGTTTTGAATTGTTATTCAAACCAAAACACAACTAGTTAATCTGGCATCACTTATTTTCAGCAAAATTACTTCTAAAGAGTGTGTAGTGCTGCACATTGTGTTTTGTACTGTTAAATCTTTTCATATTGTGACCCTTCACTTTGTACAATGATGTTTCTTAAACTAATTCTAAATAGTTACTTGGCAGAAAGAGCAGAGTTTTTTTCCAACCCTAAATTCAATAGTAACAAACAAAATAGGACCTCAGTGCCTTACAAGTATGTCAGTCAGCTGCTGTAGCTGTGAATCAAATGATTGTTTTATGAGGAAGTTCTCTCATTGCAAAATGTGTAACTCTCTATGTGACAAAGGAATTTCATATTCATTGTTCATATGTGCATTTTGCTTTGGAGCATTTGCTCACTGCCTGTGGCTACGAGATGTTCTGGTTATAGAAGCTGTACCCTAGCTGGGAGAAAGATTTAGATACACACATGTGCCTCATGTGCCTTAGACATTTTCTGTTTGCAGTTGTGTAACCAGCTGAAAGGAAACCATCCCACAGCTGAAGCAGAGCTAAAGTTGTATTTCATCTTAGATTGCTTGAATATGGGGTTTTCAACTGAAATGGAAAGATGTTTGAAAATGACTTCATGATCATTTTTCTTCCTTTTGTATTTCATAGATTAAATTATTCTGCATGCATCCTACAAAGCAAATAATGATGGAGAACAAACTGGAAGTTCATAAGGACAGAACACTGAAGGAAGCAGTGGAAATAGCTTACAAGGTATGCCATGCATGGCAAGAGAGTTAAATTGTTTGACATTGTGTTTTCTGCTGTGTGTCTTTGGATTTTAAATTTCTATTACTGTGTGGGAGTGTTTGAGAGGGCTTGGCTGTGGGGTTTTTGGGGGGGGTTGGTTTTGGGGACTGGTTCTTGGGAAGTTCTGTACGATGGGGTTTTTTGTTCTGGTTTTTTTAAAAGGTGTTCCAGTGTGCCATTATTGACTAAGTTTTCTCCCAGTAGCCATCAGCTGATTGCTGATTGGAGTGATGCAGCCTGCCCTTGTAAAGGGCAGTATGATCTGGCATACCCTTATTTTAAAGTCAGGCGGTGAGAGCTGCTGGTAGACTCACCACGGCCTCAGCAAATTGAAAGAACTGTGAACACTTTTATTTGTGTTGCAGTAAAAATCTTGTATTAGCTATGTAATAACAGAGTTCCTGAGAATCTTCCTGGATAACTAATTCAGTAACAGGAGTGAATACCAAGGCATCTGTTGATCTCTGCCTTCCACAGACAGTTGGGAGCTGAAGACATCAATTCTTGCTCACCTACTTGTAGTCTTTGGTTCTTGCCATGTATGTTTTTGGCTGGGAGAGCACCAGCAAGGCAGTTTCAGATCTGGGATGTGCTAACATCTCCTTGAGATGCACAGAGAGTAATTAGTGGATGTGACTCCCTCAGGCCTCTTAAGATGCCACCTGGTATAAGTGATAGGCAATGTATTCCTCTGAAAATACTTCTGGGACCTGTCTTCAAGTGCCTGTTTACACACTTTTCAAAATTCCCTCTTTTCTGCATTTTCATGCAGGCTTCTATTGAATTTGGAAACGTGAATATATATTGCATATGCATAAAATATCTATGATGTGTTTTCTAAAACCGAATTGACTCTTGTGAATTCAAGGGATTCCTGGATGTGTGCACAGTGAGGTATTTCTAGCTTGCAAGTTAAGAACTAAGCTCCCAACTGAGCTGCTGCTGATGTTTGGGGGGTTCTGTGTGTGCACTTTGCAGCTGATGGATTTAGAAGAGGCTGTTCCCTTGGACTGCTGTCGCCTGGTCAAATACGATGAGTTCCATGACTACTTGGAGCGCTCGTACGAAGGAGAGGAGGATACCCCCATGGGTTTGTTACTCGGAGGGGTCAAGTCAACCTACATGTTTGACTTGCTGTTGGAAACAAGGAGGCCTGACCAAGTTTTCCAGTGCTATAAGCCTGGTGGTAAGACATGTAGTTACATATATGCTTTTAGTTTATCCCCATCTGTACTGTGTGATGGCACAAGCACAGAGCTTATGAAACAGCCTCAGTATGAGGTGTTAAAAGAAGAAAACCTGAATTTTACAGTCAATATTCAAAACTACATAATGTGCTGTGCTTCTGACTTGCTTCTAGTTGAAGCAAATTTGTCAAACTAGGTGTTTTCTTTTTTGGCATTAAATTTGATTGGAAAATGTTATTCTGAAATTAACTGCTTTTCAAGATCTTACTGTTTGTATGTAATGCAACCCCTTAATTATTACATCAGACAAGCATATGTGTGTTTTCTTTTCGTGTTGAATTTTCTCTGTGTATATATGTGACTTTGTTTTCTTTTTTCTCCTCCCTGCAGAGGTCATGGTAAAGGTTCATGTAGTTGACCTGAAAACTGAATCTGTTGCTCCTCCAATAAGTGTGCGAGCTTATTTGAATCAAACAGTTTCAGAGTTTAAACAGCTAATTTCAAAGGTAATTTACAGTCCTTAAGGACTTGTGTTAAAGCGTTTCATTTGTTGTGACTGTGAAATGTGCCCTAATTTACATACCTAAAATGAGAGCCTGCACCTTTTGCAGATCATGCTGTGAACCCTGTCCAGCAGGGTTCAGTTAGACTCTACAGTTGAGTCTGTCCACCTGCTCACTCCTGCTGAAATCAGCAGGCTGCTTCTTGCTTCCATCCAGAGTCAGCATCTTTAACAACCTCACTGAGAGTCCAGCTGGTGACAGAACCATTGAACTGTTACCATACAACTGAACCAAAGTGTAACTTCCCCCTCAGCTTTAGCACTTGAAACCTCACATCCAAAGCTGTCCACGTTCTTTGTACAATCTCTTCTCTTCATCCCAGCAGCCACTTGCTACTAAGATGGAAGTTGATTTTTACATGTTTTTAAACCAAGGGACGTTACTGCTTCCACTGCAGTGGAAGGGGTTGCGTTTGCTCATTTCTGTTTAAAACAATTTAGTGATTGGTGTAACTTCCTGATATTTGTTAGAAAATATGATTCCAGCGATTTGAGTTCAGTCTAACTCATAATTAAGTGCACTCTGTGCACAACCTGTTGTTCGAGAATATTTTTAATTTTCAATTGGTTCATACATTAAAGATAAGACCATTGTCATAAATGATTTTCCAGTTCTCTGCAAAGCCAGGCCATTTTATGCATCTGACTTTCTGGGAAAACTGACACTTGCTGCATATTAAAGGGTGGAGGGAAGGCCCTGGCACTGAACAGGTTTGGGTGGTTTCCCCCCATGTTCTCTTTGGCAATTTTGAAATTGATACACAAACCTGCTCCTTTTCCCTGTGAATAACCCCAGAAATGAAGCACTTTTCTCAGTGTTGAAGGTATGTGTGATGCACATGTCATCTCCCTGTCCGTGTCCTGCTTTAGGCCACGCACCTGCCCGCTGAAACCATGCGGGTGGTGTTGGAGCGGTGCTACAATGACCTGCGTCTGCTGAACGTGTCCAGCAAAACTCTGAAAGCTGAAGGCTTTTTTAGAAGCAACAAGGTACATGCTCTGGTTTTTAAATTGTTCACTCCTTGTGTTTGTGTTCACCTGTTGTGTTGTAAAAGGCATGGAAGTATGTATGGAATTGATAATTGGATAACTGTCACGTATTTTGCTCTGCAATGTGTAGGGTTTCTGTGCCCAGCACAGTGATGCTGATGAATATTCTAGGCTATGTATGAAACCAAGTGTACATGGGAGAGAGTGGATTGAGAGTCAGACACCTGGCTCTTACTCTGGTTCAGATGATGCTGAGCTTAACAGCCTTATAATGAAGACAGGTACAATTCAAGCATTCTTAGGGAGCAAAGATGGATAGATTGCTCTGAAGCCTGCTGGATGTGTTTGCTAAACCACCTGAACAACTGTACCAGCTCTCAGTATTAAACTTATTAAAAAACAAATATCAAAACTAAAAGCAAGGTTTTGATGGGTTTCTATCTTAAATTCAGTAGTTTTCACTATGAAGATTCCCCCTGGACAATTTACATTATTTTTTTCAAAAAAGACTTCTAGTAAGTACTTCCAATAATAATTGTGTAATGCATTCCATTAACTTTAATGTTTTAAATGTATACTTTGCCCTTTTATACTACAGTAGAAATAGCACATCTTTTAGCACATTTTGCACATCCTCTGCCTCTGAAGTTAAAGCTCCATATTAAATCTTCTTGATGAAGAAAGATTAAGGAAGGCTTTGATGGCTCACAGCTGAGCAAAACAATGGCACTGAGTTGTTATTCAGTTACTTAGAGGCCTTTCACAATCAGTGTTGCTACAACACAGAGCCCTTTGACAAAGGGAAGAGAGACATTTAATTTGCACTACTGCTTGCACATGTAAACATTTAAAACTTCTTATGGCACTGTACTAGAAAAGGAAGACAGCGTGTGCTGCAGTGGTGGGGCTCATTGCTACCATAACAGTGCTGTGCACAGGTGAAGGGTGCACAGAAAGTGGTTTATGAATCCGCTTCTGAATATGTTTACTGCAGATGGTCAGTCTGCTTACATTTCACTCCAGCCTTAACGCAGAAAACAAGGAAAAGTGAAATCATTATTACACTGCGGACTCCTTGGTCTCTCTTGTAAGCATGTATTTTAACATTTTGATAAAAGGTGATATTTCTCGATGGCATTATTTCTAATGTGTGCTCAACCCTGTGTTGGCTGTTGCATTTCTTTAAAATAACCCCTGATGCAACACTTGTTGTGTGTTCAGGTGTTTGTTGAAAGCTCAGAGTCTTCGGACCGTCACGTGACGTACACAGACTCTCAGCTGTGGAAGCTCTTGGATCGCCATGCAAACACCATCAGGCTGTATGTTTCACTGCCAGAGCAAGCTCCTGCATCCCAGCTCAGACGGGCACTTTATCAGAAGTCTGCTGGGGCTGCAGGCAACTTGGATGAACCTTGTGAAAGAGTAAAAGGACCCATAGGTAATATGAAATCTGTAGAGGCGATTTTGGAAGAAAGCACTGAAAAACTGAAAAGCTTGTCCCTGCAGCAACAGCAGCAGCAGGAGGGAGATAATGGAGACAGCAGCAAAAGCACAGAAGCCAGTGATTTTGAGAACATTGAGTCACCTCTAAATGAAATAGACTCTTCAGCATCAGCAGAAAACAGGGAACTTGACAACCAAATTCAGATTTCTGATCCAGAGAATCTGCAGTCCGAGGAGCGGTCGGACTCCGACGTCAATAACGACAGGAGTACGAGTTCAGTGGACAGTGACATCCTCAGCTCCAGCCACAGCAGTGACACTCTGTGCAACGTGGACAATGCCCCCCTGCCCCTGGCTAATGGACTGGATTCTCACAGCATCACCAGTAGCAGGCGATCAAAAGCCAATCAGGGCAAGAAGGAAACCTGGGACACGGCAGAAGAGGATTCTGGAACAGACAGTGAATATGATGAAAGTGGCAAGAGCAGAGGAGAAGCACAGTATATGTACTTTAAATCAGAACCCTACACTGCAGAGGAGGGTTCAGGAGAAGGGCAAAAATGTATGTATTCTTTTTTAAGTGCCTTAAAATAATGCTGTGGGTTTTACTACTTAATTCATGTGCTGTGTTAAAAAAGTCTAATGGCAGTATTGAAAAACTTGATTATAATGTCAAACTAAAGCTAATGAAAGTGCAGACAGGATGTGATGCTCAGCAAAAATCTAGCCTAATTTTGATCTTATAATAAGTGATTACATATTTGAAAAGTGTCTTGTGGTTTTATTTCTAAGAAAATTAACATCTACTTACGTGTATTGATAGTGTTCCCTGGAGAGCAAGCTGAGTTGTCTTCCAGTGAAAGGATCATAGTTGAATCTGCTGCTGCTGATTCACCTGTTTCACAATGCACTCATTTAATGTGATTAAAACAGCATATTTCTGTTACCGTTTAGACTAACAAACCTGAAAAGTCCTAGTCATTTCACTGCAAGGAAAATTCAAATCTGCTTAATATTGACAATTTCATTCACTGTAATACAGTGGGTACAGTGGGGCGTATGGCTGACATGAAAGTGTCCAAACAAATTCAGCATAAGAGCATAAGTGGTGTATAGTTGTCATAAAAATAAATAATTTTACAATGCTCTCTACTTGCATGTGCTTTTTAACTAACAGAATAATAAGTAAAGAATAGCAGGATGTAAGACAAATATTTTAAAAGGCAAAGGCTTTTATGTCAGTCTAGAAACTCTGAGTCTAGTAGTAATAGATAAAGAAGAATTTTGCACAGAGAAATTGATTTGCATCTCCTAAAGCTTTGATAAAATTACTTTAGCTTGGAATGGTCTTTCTTTGGGGCTAATTTTGAACTGCTTTCATTTTTCTTTGTTTTGTTTTGGTAGGTCTAGTTGGATTCAGGAATTATTTGTTTGCAGTAATTTTGATGTTAATAATCGACTGCATAAATGATTATTTGAGGGGAAAGTTTTTATTTCTTTTTAGTATAATTCAAATAATTTATTTTTTTAGTATTCTGAATAGTTCATTCTAGAGTGTCACGACATCATATATTCACAACATTGTTTGTAGTGTAGTACAAATTGCATGAATTAGGAAACACAATTTCTAAAGATAAACTATTCCCTCTCCAGAATTTCATGTTACTACAGTTTTTCCTTAATTACAACATTATTCCATGAAAAAGTCCCTTAATCTAGATTTCATCTTGTCTTGTGATACCCTGTGGCCTTCCATGGAATTAACCTTTTTAATGCTGAAAGCCAGGAAGGGAAATAGAAGGGGTTGGGTGGCCTATGCCTGGCCAGTCCCAGCACCAAAGCACTTCCCTCTCCCTTGAGGCAGGGAAAGCTGTAGGAGCATTATCTGCAATTGCTCCATGGAATTTTGTTTGTTTCCTTTCTGAACATACAAGGTACTGCTTTGCTGCTCTACATCACTGAATGCAAGCCAGGGTGGTTTGGAACTGCTGTATCCCCCAGAAATACCTGCCCATAAACACTTAAAATAAAGCAAAGCTTTTAAAGGTTATGATAACATCATTAGATAAAATGTAAATGTAGCCATTAGCCATAACTGAGACTTTTCAGTACTGTTTTGCTGCAAGTGCTAACTCTGAATATATGGAAATTGTATGTGAGAGTGCTTTTTTTTTTTTGGTAGCAAGGTATTTCACACCATTTTTATCTTTATTTTTGCTTAGGGCTGATGGTGCATGTTGATAAAAGAATTACTCTGTCTGCCTTCAAGCAACACTTGGAGCCTTTTGTTGGAGTTCCATCCTCTCACTTCAAAGTCTTTAGAGTCTATGCCAGCAATCAAGAGTTTGAGAGCGTTCGGCTGAATGAGACCCTTTCGTCATTTTCTGATGACAATAAG
The DNA here is from genome assembly GCA_013400435.1 of Pycnonotus jocosus. Lineage (NCBI taxonomy): Eukaryota > Metazoa > Chordata > Aves > Passeriformes > Pycnonotidae > Pycnonotus > Pycnonotus jocosus. Next base: position 751,338 of record VWYP01007836.1, on the reverse strand, counting down.
GTTATTTAGAAGTTATTTTCAATCATTGGAAGTATATTGGTACAATATAGATAAAGTTAATTTTCAACAGATGAAATAATTATTTTGGTCTTGGTAGCATGTTACAAAATACAGTTCTGATTTTGATACCTAACAGATACTCCTTTTGCATTCTAGATAACTATTAGACTTGGAAGAGCCCTTAAGAAGGGTGAATACAGAGTTAAAGTCTATCAACTCTTGGTAAATGAGCCTGAGGTAAGGCATTGAATGTTTCAATACTAATTCATGAAAATATTAAAATGTGCCTTGACCAAAGTTTTGCTTTGAAGTCTTGGAAAAAAAAATGAAACTCCTTCTTTTCTTCACATTTCCCTGTAAGTTTTTCTGGATTTAGAAAGGGAGTTTGAGAGGATTTCTGTTCCAAATATGCAGCTGGAATGTGATTTACACTATCTCTCAAGTGTAATTTCTCTTTATTTCTGTAGCATAAATGGAGGATAACTGAATTGTTTCTTTGTTTCCCTTAAATGCATGACAGTCACCTAGCATTCTCTCCAAAGAAGAAACTCTGTTTGCCCGTGGCTGTGGTTTTCAGTGATGCTGAAAACAGTGAACTGATCTAATTCATCCCATTCATGTGCTGCAGATAATCCTTGTCAGGGGGGTGTTCTGGGTAATGGTCCCCTCTGCATAAGGAAACCTGAAACAAAAGTGTCTCTCTTGCAGAGTGTTACATCTTCTGGGGCATGCAAAATACAGAAGTGGTTTTATAGACTGTAGACTGGATACATTGCAGTCTTTAGAAGTTGACTTTGTATGCACTTTAATTTTATTTTTTGGACAAAACTGCAGAATATGTATTAATAATGGATAAGAGACTAAGCTGAACTGCTAAAGCAGTGAATAAGATAAATTTAAAGGCAACTTCCATGGAGTCACGGAGTTGACTGTGTCTGATCCATGAAAGCCAAGAAAGTGGCATTTTTATGATGATGTGGCTTACTTATTTTGAAAGTTCCTTTGCCATTGTGTGGGATGTGAATGTAATGGTAGCAGTTAGCAGCACAGCACAGGCAGTATTTCTGCCCAGGCAGTCAGAGGGTTGGAGTGCCCTGCCAAAGGGCTGCTGCTACACAAACTAGTTACTCCCCATTTTAATGAATTCACTGCCTGCCTTGTTAATGAGAAGCCTTCTACTGATCTTTTTGCCAGGTGGATGGGCTGGTCACAAAGCATAAACAGAGGTAGTTTTGTGTTCAAAAGAATTCTGTCTTTAGTCTCTTTCTATTTATGTTCACAGCCATGCAAGTTTCTTCTAGATGCAGTTTTTGCTAAAGGAATGACTGTCCGACAGTCCAAAGAGGAGCTGCTTCCTCAGCTTCGAGAACAATGTGGCCTAGACCTGACAATTGACAGGTAAACCTGATTAGATACCATTTTAAAATATCTTTGGGGATTTCATTCCTCTTGTGGAAAAAGAAAGAAAGTAATGAAAGAAGCAGAAATAAATTGCTGTGGTCTTTGAATCAGTTGGTGAATACAAACACTAATTCAGCAATTCTTGCCTTTCATCTCACACAGAATGAATTCTGTAGGGGATAATATTTACATAGAATTGCCTGTGTGCAACATGTCTGCAGCTTTAGATCTCTCTAATGATGATTTCCTTCAGAAAGGGGAACATTATGTAAATCCATTCTTTAAAAAGCCACCTGCTCTCTACATGCAAGCCCAGCATAGATCACTGCAGCAAACTGCTTGTGCAGGATCATCATGTGTGTGTACAGCACTGGGCTGTCTGCCCTTTACCATAATTGGGTAATCCCTAATTAGGAAATGGTGTTCTTCCTTTAAATCCCTACACATTTCCTGCACTGAACAAGTGGAATACAGACTTGTTTCCCTTGTGTTTATGAATGATTCAGCACTAAGCCAGCAGTGACACCCTGCTGTCAGGACTGTTTCAGAACATGGAACTTGTTCCTGTTAAACTTCACCAAACCTTGAATCAATGAGTTGTAAGATTTCAGTTTTGTCAGAAAATACTCAGTGTTGATCTCTGGCAGTGCTAAGTGTTCATGAGCAGCTAGAAGCTCACTGGGGCTTTTTGTGATGTATTTATAGGTTTCGCCTACGAAAGAAAACCTGGAAGAATCCAGGCACTGTGTTTCTGGATTATCATATCTATGAAGAAGATATCAATATTTCCAGCAACTGGGAGGTCTTCTTAGAAATACTTGATGGTAATGATTTATTTTTGAATTATTTTTCATGATGACTAGGTAGCTGAGATATGTGCATGCAGATACATAATACAATTGTATAATTTTAAATGGGCACAGCAGTTCAGTCATTTAGTAGTTTTCAGACAGGATTGAAGAAACACTTCTCTCATGAAGGAATTGCGAACAGGAACTTTGGTTCATCAAAGTAATGTTGGAATCAAATATTAGAGAGCAGAATGTTTCTGAAATTCTGCTTAAGTATCATTTAAATTATGCCATTTCTTAAGCATTCCTTTGCATATACACTTAAAATCTTGATTCTGAATTCAAAAGCATAATTGAAGGGTAAGAAAAGTAGGCCTCAAGGAGATTCTGCCCATAAAAAATTCCTTTAAAGGAGCTGATAACAGAATACTTCAACTAAATCATAGTCCTTTCTTCTTCCCCTTTTTCACAAGTGAACTGCTTGCAGCACACTGGGTTACTTAATTTGTGCATGTATCTCCAGGACAGCCTTCCATGTCAGAGTATCTTTAAGCTGTGGATGAACCTTAACTTAAAATATGATATTTTGTGAGGTTAATACAAAAAATTTCTCTTTCTTTGCTAGGAGTAGAAAAGATGAAATCCGTGTCACAACTCGCTGTTTTATCGAGACGATGGAGGCCATCAGAGATGAAATTAGATTCTTTCCAGGAAGTAGTACTAGAAAGCAGCAGTGTCGAAGAATTAAAAGAGAAGGTAAAATGTGTAACATGATGCAAGTTTCTTGTGGTGACCAAGAGCCTTATTGATGTTCTCTGGTGGGAAGCACAAGGCTGTCATAACTCCAAAAATCTTGTTGCATGGTGATTTTTTTCCCCCGAGGAACTGAAAACTTCTCCCATCCCATTACCAAACCACATGAATTATCAACTTTACTTCTTAGTTTCACATCATGGTCTGGTCTGAAAATACTCAGGTGAATACATGCAAAGAGAAAGTCACATTTTAAAGTTTAAGCAGCTGAATAGTACCTGTGTCCCTTATCCTCAGAAAACACGTGAAAGAAAAGCTAAGTTATTGACTCCTGGTGCTTTTTCAAGCTAATGTTTTGTTACTCCAAAATACAAAACCTTTCAGCCTCCTCATATTTGAATTTGAGAGCTGTTGCTGAGGGGTGGTGGTGCTGTATGTTTTGGTTGGAAAGAAGTATGGCTGTGGTATGGTTTGGTTTTGCTGAAGGCCAGGATGCTCTAACAGGTAAGCAGAGCTGTGTCATCCCAGCAGAAATCTGGAATAGGAGTGTCTCCTGTTGAGACTGTTCTGTTAATCCAGTGTGTCACAGAGCCTACTCCTGGAGAAATGGTCATTTGTACATGCCAATGCCCAGTTGTTAGGAGGCCACCTTGGAGCTGAGGCCAATAAAAATGCTGGTGTCAGTGAACCTGAGAATTGATAAATTAGGGGTGTTAGTTCACAGACTGGATTTGTGTTTTACACAGGTTAAGCCATGGGCTGCTTTCTTGCATTCCTCAGGTAGAAATGAAGTTATGACTACAGGTTCTTGCCTGCAGTCAAGAATTCCTCCTCACTTGTATCTGAAGAAAGAGTTGGCTGCCCTTGTTTTCTTGCCTTAAGAATTGATCTGCAGGGAGCAATTTTATTTTTTTAAGTTCTGGTAGGAAGTGCAGGTGTGTGGAGGTGGCTCTTAGTCATGCATATTTTCCAGCTGTGCCCTCTCCCAGGTTGACTGGATAACACCTTCTGTGTCACACAGGGTTTAACATGAGGCACTTGGTCTCTTTGTATCTTGGAGCTTGAATGTTATTAATTAATTGTTTCTATGACCTTTTTTTGTCTCCCCTTCAGTATTAAGAGAAGTGTGATGAAATGCTGTCACAGCAAGCGTCGCTTGTGACACACACTGGTAACTTCAGAAATGTTAAGAATGTGTTCTTGTCACTGTAATTTTGTACATTGGAGGACTTGCAGATAATTTGACTTCTAGATTTGGCAGCTATTGACTTTATGTAGACACTGTGTAATGTTGTTTTGGAACGGTATTAGGTATTAAATCCACCATTTCTCTTCACAGCTAAGTGAAATAAGTGGAATACCCTTAGAAAGCATTGAATTTGCAAAGGTAAGAATTTGTGTATTTTTACCTTTCAATGGCACAGATGTGTGATTATGACTTTTATTGTATTCACTAAGTAATTGCTTTTTTCAGGGTAGAGGAACTTTTCCATGTGACATTTCCATACTAGAGATTCATCAAGACTTGGACTGGAATCCGAAAGTATCTACATTGAATGTCTGGCCCCTGTACATTTGTGATGATGGTGCAGTAATATTTTATAGGTATGTATTTCATTACAGTATAATAAAACATGCAGGAAAAAAAAAAAGCTGTGGTTAACATTTGTGGGGTGATGTAATGGACAGGAACATAAAGTACTCTTTGTTGCCTTAAAGAAAAGGTTTAAAACATTCAGCTGAAATACTTGTGCTACTCAGCTTCCTAAAAGCCTGAATATTAATTAAAGGAATTTCATTAAGAAAACAAGCACTGCACCTTTTTACTCAATCCTTTCTCCCAAACCACTGAAATTAAAGCTAGTTGCTGTGCTTGAGTGTATGTCTGGACTCAATTTCTTAAAATAGAACCATATCCCATGTGGAATTAGTGAGAGTCTTGCTGTAGGTTTTGGAGAGCAAGGATTTTATTGTCTGAGTTTATTCCTTTGAGAAATCAGTGTGGATTCTCTCTAAAAAGCCTGTTATGCTAAAAATTCTGTTAATGTGAAAAATGTTGATCAGCTGGTGTCAGCAACCCGGGGCAGGAGTTCAGGACTGAGAGCTTGAATATTCTCATTTCTCCTAAACTTGGTGGATGGGGCAACCCCATGGACACATTGCTGGGACATTTTGCATAATTGCATGTGAGCTGGGGAAAAGCAGCTGGTTAATGATGTGCTGGTCCTGATGGAAATTACTTGGGAGAACATCTGGTAAGCACTGGCTGTCACACTGCTTCCAGCTGTTGGCATGAGACCAAAAGCAGAGGAGATCTGTGGTTGTCTGTAAGGAACAGGAGTAAGAGAGATGGAGGAGTATGGGCTTGTTCCTTGCCCTGGTCTGTAGTCAGGCAGAACACTGAATGTTTCTGCTGGAAAAGCAGGTTTAGACACATGGCCCGTTCCTGCAGAATAAAGCAGTCTCTGAGAAGTAGTATGCTTAGTTGTGGTTTTTACTAAGATGCTCCAAGAAAAAAAAAAAAGGAAAAAAAAAGCAGAAGTCTACTTGTGGTTACTGTACTGATCTGAATTTGAACATATGTTTACATTTTAGGGATAAAACTGAAGAATTAATGGAATTAACAGATGAGCAAAGAAATGAACTGATGAAAAAAGAAAGCAGCAGACTCCAGAAAACTGGACACCGGGTAACCTACTCTCCCCGCAAAGAAAAAGCACTAAAAATTTATCTGGATGGAGCACCAAATAAAGATTTGACTCAAGACTGATACTTGCTATAGCATTTTCCCTGGGGAATTTTTTTTGTTTCCAATCAAAAGGTTCACTACTACTGTGTAGTGCCATTACGGCAGGACATTCATTAGGTGTAAAGCGCTGACACCAGCAGAGCCGGGCGTGCCGGCCGCAGGCAGGGCCCCGCTGGGCACTGTGGGACTTGGAATCATGTTGTGCACTATAGTCAAATGTACTGTAAAGCTAAAAGGGATGTGCAAATAAAAGATTAGAACTCAAAAGCGGGCGGGGAGGGAAACGAGTGGAAGTTGTTGAGGACAGTGTGCACATAGTAGCTAGTGAAACTAGCCTCCAACAGGATACTCATAGCTTAATAATAAAAGCTGTGCAAAGGCCATGAAAGAATCCTTTTCTCTGTTTGTTTCACTGATATACACGCATTACCTCATCAGAGAGTCTGGAGTAAATGTTATTAACACATTGGTTCTAGGAAAGCAGCGGGGAAGGGCCGGGCGTGGGAGTGCTGCGAGTGTCAGGTTTTAGAATATTCTTCCATAAAACAGGGGCTCTGAGAGGTGTCTGCAGGAAGCTGCCAGCAGGCCTTGTTTGTTTGCAGAAGTGCTGTTGTAAGGTAAAGTGGTTTTTAATAGGTTACCAATGAGCAGCTCTAGTGTATTGCGTTCGATGTGTAAATAAAATCTGCCCTATCCATTTACCAGAACTGCAGTTCAGCTATTTACCATGCTGTTTCTTTACACATATCAACATTCATTGTGTACATTTGGAAGTATAGTTGCCTATTTAAATTTGTATTCATTTTATGTTTGACGATGCTGGGTACTTTAGGGTTGTACTTCCCCTTGTTAATGAAGTTTTTGTTCTGTTCTGCTACTTTTTGTACATTTTGTTTTTAAGGCTATTACAAGTTTGCATCTTCTCCACCTGCTGAAAGTCAGTTTATTTTCCCAGAGCTGATTCCATAGCTATATGTAGTCAAATATTGGGGCAACCTCTTAACACCTCAACGTATGAACCCGGTAGTTCAGGCTGTGGTGCAAAGACTGATGCAGTCAACATGATTTCATTGCAAAGCCTAGGAACAGCAATTTTTTTGCTTTGGTCCATAAAGATCAATAGAGAACAATTCTCCATAGTTTTTGGAAAAACCACCTAATTTATAACAATCAAAAGATTTTGGTAAACTTTTTCATGCCAGATGCTGTTTACAACAATGAACATGCCAATAAAACATTTGTTCATTCTGTTGTGTTATTTTAATCATTAAATGCTGTGTTTTTTATTTAATAAATTATGGAATTGTTTTGTGGAAATACAGGCTTTCCCCGAGGCAGTGCTGGAATTGCAAGGCTGTGTGTTTGTGTGTATGTGCACACCCCCTCCATGTACAGACTGTTACAGGAGCTGGTTTATAGCCTGGCTGCTGCTCCTCTTCACATTCACACCAAATTTTTCTTCAACTGTGAGTTTCCTTTTCCAGAACTGAATTTCTCACCAGTGAAACCTCCAAGTCCCAAATATGACTGGCAGCTAAATTGCACTCCAGAAGGAAAGGAGTGTTCAATAACAGAACCTTCAGTTCTTTGCATGCTGGCCCTAAAAATGCTGAGGAATCTGGCAGCTTGAGAAGCAGGCATTGCACAGAGGCATTCCCTCATCATTCCTCTTCTGACTGTCCTGTGCTGCCTCTTGGCCAACATATGTGAGGGTGGAAGTGGGGCAAAGGGAGCAGGGAGGGAAATACCATCCCCTAAGTAGGGTACTTCATTAAACTACCATTTGCTATAGATACAGACTGCTAAAGCATCCTTAGGGCTTTTGGAAGAGAGAAAAAATTACCCATCAAATGGATCGTGAATTTTCTTCAAACTTGGACATTTGGAAAAGCAAAAATGTAGAGATTAAATCCAGGGGCTGCAGCACAAAGAACTTGAGAATACTGTCCTTAAGAGGGCAGCATTCACAGACAGTTACTGCTCTCATGGATATGTTTTTAAACAGGAAAATTTAATTCCTGTTAATTCCTTCTCCTTGTATAGATGGGACTGTCTCTAAAGTACAGTAATTTTATCAGAAATTTCAGGAGGGTAGAATCAGTGAACTCTCAGAGACGGTGTCTGTGTGTGTGTTGGTGTGAGAATGGTTGTAGAATCCTTAAACCAAAACTCAGGACAGTTGCAATGAAATATCCTCCCTGTTTATAATGATAATGGCTATTGATTATTCATTCTGGTACCCAAGGGATTTATTGAAAAGCCTTCATACACCAGGAGTGGTGAAAGATGTGCAGATTGGTAGCACAGTCTCACACCTGCTCCTGTTATTGGTGCTCTGCTGTTCCAAACTAGACATGAGCAACAGGGATTATTTGGGAAGAAGCACCATAAAAATGTATTTGGCTGGAATCTCACATCTTGTTTTACCACGTGCACCAACAGATGCTGAAATCTCTACACCACAGAAAACCATTAATAGTGGAGGAGCCATGGTAGCAAACTGGTGAGACAGCTGGGAGCTGGGGAATTGGGGGGTCAGATTTTACTCTTAGCTTGCTGTTGATTGGTGACCTTTTAGGATGGTAAAAATAACTACATCTTGCAGCATGCACAGATTTATGCCTGTGAAGTGTATTAAAAGCACAAACCACTTCTAAAGAAAAAAACTAAAATTCCTTTAAAAACTCCTTAAAATCTATGATTGCAACAGTGTCAGAGTAGATGGTTCTTACCCTAGAGAAATAAAACAACTCTGAACATCTGTACTCAAAGGTCACTATTTATGCTTGTGTGTTTTTTTAATGAGTACAAGTACTAAGAAGTTTATTTCCAACATACAGGGGGAAAGTACAAATCCAGAAGAGCCCTCCTATGATTCTCATTTGGCAGAAGGTTTGGTCCAGGGACTGAAAGAATTCCACAGTAGCTGGGACATGCAGGTTTGGTGCACAGAGAAGGATGCTCCTTGAAAACCTTGTTTATTGCACTTCTATCCAGCAGTGTGTGTTCAGGGTTTATACAAGCAAGACACTAAACAAAACAAAACAAAAAATCTAGAAATAGCTAACTAAACTGGTGCTTGGGCTTTAGATTTCATCTCCCAAAACCAGCTCCTGAGCTGAGTCAGGCTCAGGCTTCAAACCTGCCTGGTCCTCCAGGCTTTCTAACTCTCTGCGCACTTCCTGAATGACACTGCTTTCCTCATAATCTGAGAGGAGATCTTGGGGGATCAAGCTGAGGAAGGGCATCTCGTCCATGGTTAAGGGATCTTCTTTTTCAGGGTGCTGGGTTTCATTGGCAGACAGCTGACACACAGATGCGGTGCTGTGGCTGTTGGGAAAAGGCACATCTGGTCATAGAGTACATAATTGTGTGTTCTTTTGGTAGCCTATGAAATTCTCCATTCCCTCCCCACATGAAAACATGTTAAATGTGCTCTGGATCTACCCTAGCTGGCTTCACAAGCACCTGACTCTCACATGCTTGACAGCTGGAGAGTTACAAACGTGATTGCCACATATGGAGGTCCAAACAGCACAAAATGTTTGATACTGGTAAACAAGAGAGCAGTGGCCCTCCAAAGTAACAAAAAAAAAAAAAAAAAGTTACCTCCAGGAAACAAAAAAAAAAAAAAAAAAAAAAAAA
>VWYP01007836.1:716853-731928 GCA_013400435.1 Pycnonotus jocosus | reverse complement strand
CGGTTTTAGCCCTTAATTTTTTTAAAAAAAAAAAAAAAAAAAGGCAGAATTACATAGAATAGAATATTGTTTTATGGAAACTACTACCCTAATTTGAAATGCAGTAGCATTCCAGTTCCTAATCTCTCAGTTGTCTAGACAGGGCACATAATGCATTTGTCTTTAATGAGATATGAATTAACTTGCCCTGAAATACCTCAAAACCCCTGTAATACTTTCCAGCAGTGCAAACCTCTTGCTGCTGTCCTGCCAAGCACACAGCACTCGTAAAATTGGGAACTTCTGTTAAAAAAAAAGATGTCTAAAAAGAGCAGACATGAGCTGCAGGCTGTGTTGGGGGTCACATCCCAGTGCTGTGGGGAGAGCCAGCTCCTTGGGTGGCTGTCCAACAGGAATGTGACTGCTGAGCTCAGAACTAATAAACAACAAAACACAAGTCCCTTGGCTTTGTCTGGAACTTCTCCACAGAGCTAATCTCACCCAATTCCTTTTCCCTTGCTTCCCAAAAACATTTTATTTTGAAAAAACTTCATTTCTGGTTCTCCACACCACTCAACATAAACAGAGGCAAAATATCCATACATGACATAACTGAAGGTGGCCTGAAGGCAGCTGAGGTTGGCTTTAGGTACCCAAAGCAGCACAGCTATGTTAGCCTTAACATGCTGCCAAAAAGGGAATTACTGAGGCAGGCTGTGACCCCCAATAAACTGCTCAGCACCAGTGTGAGAACTGCATCCTTTTTTACATCACCTGCTCATTCCCACCACACACACAGTGATCCTGTCACTTGTGCAGTTAATTCCTCAAAAGAGGAAATAAATAAAATATCATCCATGGCTTCAAGGAACTGAATCCAATGAAAGATGAAACTACACCCAAAAAACCCCAAAGGAACAAAACAAAAAAAAAAATCCTGGCAAATGCCTTAGAATAATCAGAAAAATGGTGCCTAGGTGCTCTCTCAGATCAAGCTCTTTTCACTCTTGGTCAAAATGTCTCTGTATGTCTTGCAATAATTTAATAGCAGAAGCAGCCACTTCATTTTCTTCCCTCACCCTTTTTTTTCCTCAGTAATAACAACCTGATCCTGGCAGGACTGCAGCTTCTGCAAATGCTCCCATGTAGGAAACACAGTGCCAAGTACTCACTTCAATCCATTTTGCAATGGTGTCCAAGTGGGCACATGAGAAGAACTGTTCTAATTTAGTAGAAACCCCCCATAAATTATATATCTGACAGGTAATTAACTCTAGTCTGGAAACTATGAGCTATCTAAGTAGGAAAGGAGAAAAAGACTGTGTCTATGCATATATATATATATATATATATATATATTTGTTTTGTGAGGTCAAAATAATGATGCATGCTTACAAACAAAGTTTTCCTAATGAGTTTGCAATTAATGGTCCTAACAGAGAAATGCATCTCCCTGCTGATGGGAGAACAACAACCCTTTGGTCTTTGATAACCAGGAGATGTGTCTAAATGCTCGTGGTCTGAGATCCTGGGGTTTATTCCAAATAAGCCACTGCAGGGCTGTGCCACAAAGCTCAGAAGTGCCAGGATTTGTGAGCAGCAGCAAGCACACAAAGACACAGCTTTGGGGTTGTGGTGTTTTCCCCAGGAGCTGAGGTTTTATTGCAGGCTGCTCTTGTCAACTGGCAGCCACAAAGTTTCTGTGATTCACGACTGAACTATGTCAGCTTTGCAAATCTGCAAAAGCAAAACAAGGCAGAGTAGGATGTGAAACAGCTGGGTGAAGAGAAAAGCCTTTGAAAGCAGGATTTCTGCACTTAATAGCTGCTGGCTAACCTTCATCACTAAATTAAGAGTAGCACGCTGAGAGTAAGATGCTGACCTGTGCCCCATCCCTCACTGAACTGATTTCAAACCCTGAATCTTATGGCCTTTGTTCTGATACACTTTTTTTTTTGTAGTCTAGGGTTTCAACAGACTTATTAATTCTGTTTAAGGTGCCAGCCAAAGATAACAATACTGGAGCAGAAGTACACTGGTAAGGATCCACATTCAATGGATTTGGATTCATGGCAGAGTTGACAGTGTAAGACTGCTTTTACTACAGAAGAAATGGAATGGTTTATTTTCCATGAGCAGCAGATGGAAGAAGAAGGGGTTTGAATTCCAGCAACAGCGTTGGAATAAATCTCCAGCACTCGAGGATTTTGGGAACATGAGATCCATGTCTGCCTAAGGATGGAATAGGTATTTGGGTCATAGGTGTTGATTCTTTGAAGCTTTGTCAAGACCTCCTCTTTGGGGCATTTGTTGGGATTACAAAAGAGCCTCATTCATTTTATTATTCCCTTAATTTAATTTTCCATCTGAAATCATGTGCCTAGAGGATATCAACAACATGAGGTGATGACTATTCATGAATATTCATCCCATTTCCTAAACAAACAGAAATGAGGAAGAAATGAAAAAGGGTCTTCAGCACACTCCTTCTATCCTTCCAAAAGGGATATAAGAATATGAATATATTGGAGATTTCCACCATGTATGAAGTCCAAGACAAACACCTACCAGGGGACCAAAACTTTCCCTTGCTGACAGCTCTGAGATATCTCAGACCCAGGAGAAAAAAACACAAAGATTCCCCTTTGCCTGACAGCATGATGTCAAACTCTCCACATGCCCTAAGATACTGCTGCTCCCCCTGGACCTTCTAAGGGGAGAAGGTTGAGGGACTCCTCATGTGATATAAATCCATGAGCAGGCTCTGAGTCATTTCCAGACAGAACAATGAGTAAACAGACCCAGAATTCCCACCCCACCCCGTGTACCTCTAGCACAATCCTGCTGTATCACAATATATGACTGCCTGGAAGGGAGAAGGGGACTTGCTGTGAAGGTGGGGATCAGGACAGGTAGGGCAGGTGAGGGGGGCTCTCTGTGTAAGCTGCAGAGGTGAAGAACCACGAGCTGGCAGCTGATGCAGCCACCAGAGTGGTGTCCCTCAGTGCTGCCAGTGACTCAGCCCCTCACAGGACAGGCAGACTCTCACTCCACAGGAAAAGCCAAAATGCTCCTTGTGAGCCACATGGGAGGAAGGACAAAGTTGAGACTCACTCAGCTCACACAGAAATGCATTTCTGGAGGCATTGCATTTCAAACCACCATTCTACAGAGTTTGTTCTTTTCCTTCTTTCCTTCCTTCCTTCCTTCCTTCCTTCCTTCCTTCCTTCCTTCCTTCCTTCCTTTCCTTCCTTCCTTCCCTCCTTCCTTCCCTCCTTCCTTCCTTCTTTCCTTCTTTCTTTCCTTCTTTCTTTCCTTCCTTCCTTCTTTCCTTCTTTCCTTCCTTCTTTCCTTCTTTCTCTTTCTTTCTCTCTCTCTCTTTTTCTCTCTCTTTCTCTCTTTTTCTCTCTCTTTCTCTTTTTCTATCTTTCTTTTTCTCTCTCTCTCTCTCTCTTTCTCTTTGTCTCCTTCTTTCCTTTGCCATACCTTTGATGAAACAGAACTAAACAGAAGCAAATTCGATTCACCACTTCCCTTCAATTTCCCTGGTTTGGCTCAATCCCGGTGCAAAGCCCCACCAAGCTGGACTGGCAGCATCTCACACCCCTCCCTGACCCTGCACAAATGCACAGGAGGCTGAGCAATCACCCATCACATTTCTTCACTCTCTTCCTACTCACTGGCATAAAACCAGCATCATTCTACAGATTTTGTAGGGTCTAACCCTCCCCAAGTCCAGGCAAAAGTTAGATAAGATTCAGGCTCATCATATATTGAACGATGTGTTATTGGATCAAGCCCCCAGCCACAGCACATTCTGCCACCTTACCCATGACAACACAGATGTAACCAGCTTTAACCCATTTATCTGCATCCTCTGTAGCTATCTCAGCCATTCCAAGATTGTAACAGAGGCAAATAATAGATAAAAAGACAAAATATCTCTGCTATGCATCCAGTGCTGCAGCCTGTTATTTCCTAAAGCCTTAGCTACTGTTGTTACCCTTCCAGCTAAGGCTTGCTGCTTAATTAGATAACATGGTTTCAGCTAAAACCTCAAATAAACAGCTGCTGGAGCCAATGAATAAAGTCATGTAATCAAAACCAGTGGAAAAAAAAATTCTCATTTGCCTTAAAGCTTTTCCTATCATGATTAATTTGCTACATGTGCATGGCAAGAGGAAAGAAACACTGCTGATGAACCTTCATTAAAGAAAATCCATACTATGATCTCTGAACAGATGTCACTAGATCACAAAATTGCCACCAGCCCACATAAAAAATTCACTCTCCTGAATGGATGTTACCTTACAGAGAAGAGAAGAAAACCCCAAAACATTTCTCTTAGAATAAACAGGTTGATCTAGGAGAGGCAGAAAGTAAAATCATTCACGGTGATTTGTTTTCATATCTCCCTACAACTCAGGTATGATCTATAAAATACAATTGCACAGCCTTGGATCCCCAAACTCAGCATGTTACGAGTGGGAAAACTGAACCAAACCCAGGGAAAAGGCAAATTCCCTCCTCCTAACCTGCACTGCTCCCTTCCCATGCCTGGCTGGCACAAGGGTTGTGGAAGCAAGAAGAAGGAAGCTTCATTCCTCCCTGCACATGGAAAGCTCCAGGCAAGGCAGGATTTATTCCCACAACCAACAAGAATGCTGAGAGCTTTAGAAGTGGTGCATGGACACTGGCTGGAAGAGAGAGTTTTGTACCCCTCAGGAGAACTCTCTGGTTTGCCAGTCTGCTCTCACTAACCATGCTGATGCCCTAAGTTTTAGTTTTCATGTTTTTCAGGTTCTGTGCTGCCTGGGGGTGCAGTTCTGAGCTTCACACTGAATGTCAGTCAGCTCTTCACAGAGCAGGGAGATAAAACAAATCCTTTTCCTGCTGGAGAACAAGGACAACTGGTACAAGTTTTCAGGCTCAAAAGCACAAACAAGGGTGGGCTGAAGAGAGAAAATGAGAAGGATGGGACTTCACAACCCGAAGGTGCAATTGGACAATTAAACCCCAATATGCAAATGAACCAAAACTTATAAAAATGTGAGATCTCATGACCTGTCATGCATTTTGTGACCATTTTGGGTCCACCTTGGGTGCAGCCCTGGCCAGGCTCTTGTCCTGCCCAAGGTGTACCCTAAAGGCTTTTCAACAAATCCCTGCTTTATTCTCTAGCTCTGTCCAGTCTCTGTTCCAGGTCAGCCTTCCCAAGGCATCAATGCCCAGGACACTGAATCAGTTCTAGGCACTGTCACTGCATCACAGCCATAGCTCAGTTTTGGTGAGGAGAAATTTGTCACAAGAGAAACTTTCCCTCTTCAGTGTTTACCTACTCAAAGGGTAACAGTCCAGAGAGACAGAAACAGTGAGGTGGCTCTTCAGCCAGCTTGATAAAAATATTCTTTTTCTTTGGGGTTTAGTTGCAATAGAAATACCACATTAGAGCACATGAGGATCTGGCAAATTTCTTAACAATTCTAAATACAGGCATTGACTGGAATTGCTAATGAAGACTTTTGGAACATCTATTAGTACTACATAGTTTTGTTTCTCTAACTTGACAGAGAAAAAAACCCTAACTTAAACTAAGCTAGACTAACAGGAAATATGAGAGGAATCCTAGTCACTCCTTAAGTACTTTTTTTCATTGCTAACCAAGTAAATTTACTAAAGTTATTTGAACTGCTTTATGCTCCCACTGATACAAAGGAGAGCAGGATTTGATGCCTTTAATTAGGAGTAAGCCTTTTGCTGTGGCATCAGTTTACTTGCCTGGAAATTTAAGCCACCATTTAAGAGGAGAAAAAAAAAAAAGAAGAAAAAAAAAAAAGAAAAAAAGCTACATAAGCACCTGGTATTTGTGCACACTGTCCACTCCTGCTGCTCTGTGTGTGACACACAGCTGCCCACACAGCCTTCTTGGGGAGAAAACCAGCTCAGCATGGACTGGGCTTAGCAAACAAAGATGTGCACACTCAGGAGTGTGTCAGGCAGCTGGGAATCACAGGGATTTCCCACCTTGCTCCTCAGAGAAGTTCCTTTGTGCAGGATCAGACCTGACACTTGTATTTCAAACTCCTTCTGGCAGGTCTTTCCATTCACTGGGGCTGACATTCAGGGGGGGTTTTGGCTGTAGCCCAGCGAGCATCAGTCAAAACCACTGGGTTTAGATAATCAACTGTTTAATAATAAACTGTCACTGTGACTGACAATAAGGCCATCCTGTCATCCATGACCTAAATTAAATCTCTTAATAGCTTTTGCATCACTAAGGAGCATTTGCTGCTTATGGAGTTATCTATGAAGCCTCAGAGACAGGCACGCAGTCCATCACACCTTTCATACACGAATAAGTCCCTCTCTACAACAAGATTCACAGCCTGAAAACACTCCAGGATTAGTAAAAGCAACTCAGAATGCTAATTGAACAATTCTTCTCTAAACCTTTAGCTAAAGCCTCTTTCTCTTTGCTCCCTTCTCCGCATCATTTTCCACTCTAACAAACACAGGCTGATTGTCCTCATGAGCTATACACACTTGGCCCAAAGCTTCATATTCCACATTGCCAAGACCAAAACTAGAAAGGGAACCCAAAAAAGGGGTTCAGTAAAACATTCAGAACTGGTTATGGATGTCTGACCACACCTGTCTGAGGAGCCATGGCTCTCTAAAACAAATACAATTTGCCTTATCTGCTCCTCCACCAAGGATTACCTGAAGGGTGGGTGTTGTGCAGAAAAGAACTTCACTGGTCCACTGATTAATGGAGCAGAGTAAGCTGGACAGCTAGCAGGAAAGCAAACTTAGGATACCAGGGAATTAAATTATTAAATATACAAAAGCTACCAGATTTAGATATTACGTGATTTTTGGCTAGACACAGACCTGGATTCCAAGCCAGGAATGCACTCACTGTGTCTATTGATAGTTTAAGGTTGCTGAGTGCAAGTCACCAGGGAATAAAACTGCTGTGGAAAAAAAAAACCAAAACAACAAAAGAATTGGGCCCAAATATAAGGCTGCCCAAAACAAGTGTCCTCCCTGACACATAAGGGAGAATGTTGGTGGCAGAAGCCAACACCAAGATGCTGCATTTTCAAATTTCTACCACTGACTCCTCTCCTGCAGTGCTGCTGGATGGAAAAAATTGCAATTTCCATTCCATTGATTCTTCCTTCTCAGCTTCCAAACCTTTCTTTCTATAGAGCACTGGTAGGAACTCCTCTCCCTGGAGAAGTGTGAGCCTCAAAGAGAGAAACTCCAGTACAGGAGAACATGTTTGGTGAAACCACAAAGGTACCCAAACACCTCTGGATTTTGGAAAAGTGGGTTCTTGAAGAGCTGAAGCTTAACCATTTAAACCACTCTTTTTCTGTAAAAAAGGGGGAAATGGAGCTGTTTTCTTTCTTTTTTACCACTGTACCACTAGAGTAAAGAGACAGGCTGAGAAAAGGTTGAAATGAGGCTGTTACAAAAGGGATGCCATCTGTTCTGTCTGCACAGAGGAACCAGAACCTGCCAGGCCAGCTTGCAGAGGCTGTTTCACAGTGATACCTCCCTGCCCAGAGCTCCAGGGGTGCAAACAGCAGCCCTGCATCATGGAAATGAAGGCCTGGGCATCCCAGGGTCTTGTGTGGAATCCCTCAGAGCAGCTGCAGTGTTTGCAGAAGGTGTGTTCCCAGCACAGGCGTGCACACAGGCACTCCCACCCTGCACAGAGCCACACCAGGGCAGCTCTCCTCACCCTCCCACAAAGGCACTTTGACCTGTGCTGTGTAACCAGAGAGGAGGCACAGCCCTGCCCTCAGCAGCCTCTGCCACCACGGGAAAGCCAAAGAAAGGAGCCTGCTCCACAGGGCCAAAGTGAAGTGAGAAATGCATGGTATTCTTTCAGTTCCCTGCTTCACCCTCCCTGGACACCAGCATCATGAGAAATCTCACTCATTTGAATCTCATTCATTTGAAATCTCTTTCAAAAAAATGAGAATTGAAAACTAACAGATACACTTCTATTAAAATTTTGGGGGGAAAAACCCCCAAAAAACAAAAACAAACAAAAACCCCACAAACAAACAACAACAATACAAAGCAAACTAGAAAACCCAAAAAACAACAAAAAACAAAACCAAACAAAAAAAAAACCAAAACAAAACACAACCAAAAAAACAAACAACCAACAACAACAACAAAACAGAAAAAAAAAGCCAAAAAACCCAACCAAATAAACCCACAACAAATCACCATAAAAATAACCTTGCTAAAAAGAGATATTGCTCTTTTTTTTATTTCTTTATTATCATATTACTAGAGACAAGAAAAAAAGCTCAGGTCCACTAGCTTTGAATTAGAAGAGGGAGCCTATAACAGAAGAAAGAGTAAAATACTGCTCAGAATGAAAGTGAGAAGAAATGCAACTAATCCTTTTGTAGCAAACCTCACCAGTACCAATTCTGCTTCCTTTTATTTTCCACCCTTGCTTTCCCTTGGTTAGGCCAATGCATCACAACTGAAACAATTAAAACAGAGCTTTTCTAGCCAACAAGCTAGAAAAGATTTTGATTTTCATAGTATAATGAGGAATGCTGTTACTTTTGCTGTGCTCTGTGCTTGAACTTTTGACTGAATATACTCTGTTAGTTTGCAAGCTACCCAAGGCTCCCTGGAGAAGTAAATTACAGAGCATTTGAGCCTTAAATCCAGGAACAAATGGATGTCAAGCCCTCCACAGACTTTATGCCCATCCAGCTCTCTCTTGCCTGTGTTTGGCCTCTATAAAGACACAAGACTGCTGGATTGAAGCCTGACATCTACAGGGGTGACTGCCAGCCCTCAGTGACATCTGAGAAAGGGAATGTGAGTCTGGGAATGCACACGGAGCCTCCCAGTAATGCAGCACCTCTGAGGAACGGGGCTGCACTGCCAGAAATGGCAACGAGCCCAACGCCCCTCTGGGGACCAAAACACCCACGGCCACAAAAGCACTGCCACAGGAGCCATTGATGCCTTGAGCTGTAGCTTTCATGTTTTTTAGATTCTGTGCTGCCTAGGGATGTAGTTCTGAGCCTCATATTAAGTGCTGGTGAGCTCTCTTCACAGAGCAGGGAGACAAAACAAATCCTTTCCCTGCTGGAGACCAAGGACAACTTTCAGGCCCAAAAGCACAAACAATGGTGGACTAAACAAGAGAAAACAAGAAGGATGGGACCTCACAACCTGAAGCTGTAATTGGACAATTAAATCCAATCTGCAAATGGACCAAAACTTATAAAAATGTAAGATCTCATCACCCTTCAGCTATTCTGTGACCATTGGTAGTCCACTTTGGGTGTAGGCTCCTGTCCTGCCCAATGTGTACCCTAAAGGCTTTTCAATAAATCCCTGCTTTATTCTCTAGCTCTGTCCAGTCTCTGTTTCAGGTCAGCCCTCCCAAGGTATCACCATCAGTATCAGAGAGCAGGCTGAGGAGAATGCTGCTGGGAAGAAATAGTCTGACAGGAAAAGTCTGTGTGTGGAGGAATTTCCCTCCTGTCCCTGTAATATACATGTAGATAGTTATACACATTTCTTTATGTGCATTATTTGTGTCTATATTGGCACTGTGATCCAAAATGCAGGCACAACCTGTTTTCCACAAAGCTGCTTCTCTCCAGTGCTGGATTTCTCATTCCAGCCAGAAAGTGGATTTATCATTGCAATGCAGACACATCTTTGCCTTCTTGTGAAGCTCTTGTGTCATCTCTCAAAGACCAAAAAAAGGTCACATGAAAAACTTTCAGTGATTTCAGAGGCTTATAACTCAGCACAGGAAATAAATGTAAACTGAGGAGGTGTAGGGTTCCAGTTATCACAAATTACTGCAGTAATAGATTACACAGAGTTTAAATTTCACACCAGGTGGTTTGTGAAGGTGCTTGCAAAATTCTTCTTTTTACCACCCAGATTTGTACCTAAAGTGCAGGAGCTGTGGGAATCCTTAACTTTTATAAGGAAAGCCTATAAAGTGAGCCTATGACACCAGTGGAACCACTCTTCCACCACCTGTTGGTCTGTGGCCTGCAGAGTGACAGGGACACCTCACAGTGTCACACAGAACTTCAAGAATGAAAATCTGTGTACATAAAAACGACCTAAGGGCCCAGTGCAAAGTTTTCTGCAACTCATTTCCCAATGCTTTTACCTTAAGTTTGCAGATCAAAACAACAGTGCCTTTTAATTTGGACAAAATTTCTCTTCCACTTCACAGATCTCTCCACAGCACCACTGGTTTTTTTTCCTTGCTGTAACCCAAACCCTCTAGCTCTTAATTGCATTACTCCCACAACATTTCTTCACCCTTGTAACAGCAAAAGTGATTCATACTCCTCCTCAGTGTTTAAAGTTTGCTTTGAAACTCAGATGTGCTCCTGTTTGGCATCTCTCCGTCACATTAATTTCACTCTCTCCTTAACCAAGGACCAAGAACATCTGTAGGTTGCTTTTCCTCTAAGCTGGCAACCTCTAAATAAGGTGTTTGTATGTTGGAACCCTGGAAACAGAATTTTAGGCTTTCTGTGCTGACAGGCACTGACCCTCAAGTAAACATTGCATTGACCTGAGGCTGAGGAGAAGCTTCCAAAATTAAGTGATAGCACTGGGATTATGGGTGTGGAGTTTGAATAGAAGTGTGTGATATCACATGGTGGAAAACTTAGAGTTATAAGTTTTAGAATATAGTAATATATATATATATATATATATTGCAAGATGGAGGATTTAGGGCAGAGGCTATGTCCTTCTTTTTCACCTTCTTCTTCATGGGTCTGGGTGGTATTTTGTAATTGGGTAGAAAAATCCGCATTGTGGGCCAAAGGTGAGTGGTTATTGGGTTAAAAGTAAAAATAATACAGGTGTCATTTCTTAATTGGACAGTTTGTGCTTAAAACACCTTGGAAAGAGATAGAGACAGAGCCATTTCCTACATTGTTAGCTAGAACTCACAGCTTGTGAGACTGTACTGTAGATGAGAATTAATAAACATCTGAGTCCAAACATGAAAATCCATCTCTGCAGCATTTAATCCCAATCCTGACAGAAAAAAGAAGATAAAACCCCCACATTTTTACTGTGGGCATGCTGAAGGTTCAGAATGAATGTGAGGGGGGGAAAAAATAACTGCAGCTCTGTTGCAGCAGCTGCTGCTGTTGGTGAATAATGGGTGCAGGGTTTAAGGGACCAGCTCTGGTTGTTCTTCCTTCAGAGCTGCATAAAGGCTGCCACCACAAAATCTGACAAAAAATAAATCTCTATTCAGCCCTCAAATCCTTCAGCTGGAGCCCTAGGAGCAGTGTGAGAGTTCTGGATGCAGCACTGGCTTGGTCAGCACGGCAAACTTCCCATATGGAAAATGCAGCTGTACCTTGATATATGAAGCCTATAAGGAACTTTGTATGAACCCTGGATAAAGTTAATTTAGAAATAATTTTTGCAGCTGTGAAGAATGATTAGACACCACAGGCAAGCCAAATACATTATGAAACACCACTAGGGTTGTGTTGCAGTGCTAGGAAAGTTATGAAGTTTGCCTTTGTACACTGGGTTTGAAGATGATGATCACCTTTGCTTGGGGAAAAAAAAACCCATTTGGATTGCCTTCATTACACACAATCTCATTATTAAAAAGCACTGTGTAGGATGTTAACACTTTGTATAGAATCAGCTGTAGTTTAGAATAGTTACAATTTATTTTATACCTTGAGTTTTCACTTAAGCTACAAGCTTTGCCAAATATTAAAAAAGAAAAAAAAAAGTTGCTTGTGTGTGCTATATTTTGCTAGTTGCCTTTTCCAAACTTAAATAGCAGTATAAAAACATGAGCTGCAAGAGGGAAAACTTTAGAAAAGAGGCACTAATTTCGGGTTCTGTGCCCATTAAAAATCGGAACTACTGACATAATTTTTCCATAATTATACTTATAAAATAGTTACAGAGCTGCTTCTGTGAAAGAACTGGAGGTAAGTTACTCTAAAAAAATCCAGGGCACGTTGAAGTAAATCAAACCACAAACCATTAGTCAGATGAAGCCAGCTATCAGAGGAAACCTGGCAAACCCAGTCTCAATGAGAGCACAGAAAAGAATCTGCTTTGGTAAGACTGTAACCAAAAAACCCCCAATTTTTTAAAGTAGTGGTGTGTGCTGAATTTCTCATGTGACTGCTGATGTTTAGCAAATGTACCTCTGCTTGCAAGACTCGGGTAAAGAATATTCTTGGTCTTTTAAACTCCTTTGAGAATCTTTAAACAACCACATTTTGAGGGGAGGGGGATTTACTGTCCCATCTCTCTCCCCTCTCCTCAAAGTGATATTTCATAACCAGTTGTCCATCACTGTGTTAGGCTGAAAAGCAAATAGAGCCACATGTTGTTCCAAAGGTTCCTCATAAATCAATGTTTTGGGGTTACTTTCAGCTGTTAAATTCTATAAAGCAATTTTTTAAAATGGAAGACAAGGTCGCTGTTATACCAAGGATTTATCCACACTCCCTGGAAAGGGCTGTGTAACTACCTTTGGTATTTAATATTTACATTTGACAGACAAATTGAATATTCAAACATATCAATTAACCACAGCACTGAAACTCTGCTTCCAAGTCACAATATTCCTAAGTTAAACTATTTAAAAAACACAAACATTTTTGACTGCTCACCCCAATGGTTTCATGTGTTTCAAAACATTGCAAAATTTTGTTAGGTGAACTCTGTCACAATCTTCTGAACAAGGAACCCAGAGGATTTGTTTGATTTTCAAAAGGAAAGAAACGTGCTCACTTACATGATTCCTTTTGTTTTCTCCATCTCTTACGGATGTAATCACTGTCTCAGAAAAAACTGTTGATCCAGTTTTGTTATCTGTAACCTGATACAGGGAAAGGACCAAACATCAAACCACAGTTTTTATTAGTCCTTTGCTACTCTCAGTCCTACATCCTGCAATAATTAACCCACTCCCACCCCCTCTTTTTTCCCATTTTGCTGTCACTCTAAACTCTAATCTGAGGGGAAAGTAGATGACAGAGCTACCCCCTTGTCTATTTAAAATGACACTGTAAAGAAGCCAACTGAGCAGGAGATGGGTGGGGTTTCATTCCCCATGTAACAGCTGTAGCTGTGCCCTATTTTTAGCAGGCCCTTTTTTCAAATAAATTGTTATTTCACACTAACCTTTCACAGCAGGTGTCCCTAACGATGTGACAAGTCAAGCACAGAAGATACAACCAAACCCCAAAGTAATTATCATCAGGAAAAATTACACTCCAAATTATTTTGTGAATAATCATGTAAAACTGGAGGAGCTTTTTTTTTTTTTTTTTTTTTTTAATACCTTATCAATTTCTTGATGAGTCTGGACAGTTCTGTTGCCCACTCTGGTTTCCGTGTTGGACTCGTTATGGTAGTTGGGAGGTAAGTCCTCAAAGCTGACTTCTGACAGCTTTTTTGCCCCTTCCTCTTCAGCTTCCATCTGCCAAATTAAAAAAAATAAATAAATAAAATCAAACAACTGAAAATCAGCAAAAATGTCACAAAAGAGATCAAGCTATGCCCCAGTGACAGACACTGCCTGCTCCAGCTCTTTTCATGGGCCAGAAAAATAGGGCTGATCTAAACCCCTGAGCTATGGGATGGTGAAGCCAAAGCCAGTCCCTGTGAGAGGAAAAAAGACTGCAGGACACTGGCAATTTGGTATCTGCACAGGCTGGTGTCAGTGGAGAGCCCAGCTTTCTGTTCTTCACAGAAAACCGCTGGAAACTTCAGGCAGGCTTTCCATTCTGACAAAGAGGAGAAAATATTCTGGCAAGAGAGAGAAATAAAAGCCCCTTGAAGGCAACAACAGGCAGCCCTGTTAGGGTTAGATGAGGGTGTGGAAATCCAGAATTTAATTCTCTGTTTCAGTTGCTACTGTCTTTGTGGGACGAAGAAGGGTGTGAATCTTGTCAACACACAAGAATAAATCGTGTCTGTTTATTTGCAACCACTGTAACAGAGCTGGGAGGCCACAAGTTCAACCAGGATGCACAACAGGATTTTTCCCAAGACAAAAGCCTCTCCTTTTGGTGCATCTGTTTATTTTAAATAACAGCTGCAAATCTTTCTAAGCACAAACCACTTATCTCCTAAGACTCTGCTCAAACAATTCGCACTTTGTGCTGCACACAGACCAGAGCTGCACTCAATCCAGAACTGGCTGTAGGGTAAAACAGGCAGAAATTCTGATTACATCCTTCAGCATCTTGGCAGCATTGCAAAGAGTGGTTTGTCTCAATGTGTTTGCAGTCCAAATGAAGTGGATAACAGAGGTAGGTTTCAGCGACAGTCCAGATGACAGCAAAAGTTCAGAAATTATGTAATTATAGCAAACCTATAGTAAACCTAGGTCTGTTTCTCCAGAAGGCTGTCAGTTAAAGGCTTTTGCAGACTAAGTACTTTCGAATGAGATGAAACGAGAACTTGAAAGGAAGATTCTTGACAGGAAGGGGAATAAAAAGCACACAGGAAAGGCGAGTGCAGGGACAAGGTGTTTTGACACCCGTATGAGACAAGGGCTTTGGGTCTGGTCTCAGTTCCTGGCTTTGAAACGGGTCCTGTGCGATTCTGGGCCAGCAATTTGAGACCAAGACACAAGCAAGCAATTACATCACAAGCAAGCCACTTCACGCATTTTCCAGGCACTCGCAGCCCCGAATCCCGGTTTGGGATACCCCGGCGCGCCTTTCGCCTTTCCTGCCGCACAAAGACAACCCCGCAACTCTTCCCTCGCCCCACACCGTCCCTTTCCTCACTCTGGGCTCCAGCCGGACCGTGGCCGCCCCTCTGCCCATCCCGGGATGCTCCCGAGGGCGGGCGGGCTCCGGGCCGGCGGCTCCGCGCTGCGCACCCTTGGAGGGGTCGCGGAGCGAAGCCGGGGGGATGGATACGGGAGGAAAGGAGCCCACCCCGCTGCCCCTCACCTCCTGCACGGCGTTGCGCAGCTTGTGCTGCGTGTCCTCCATCAGCGCCTCCACCTCCCGCAGCATCTCCCCCAGGCTGGCCGCCCGCCGCCGCCCGCCGCCCTCCGCG
>VWYP01007836.1:702242-716831 GCA_013400435.1 Pycnonotus jocosus | reverse complement strand
CGCGGCCCCGCCGTAGCCCCCGCCCTGCGAGCGGGAGGATGCGGAGAGGAGGGAGGAGATGCTGAGGGAGAGGAGCAGGGCCGGTCTGCCCTTCGGAGCCGCCAGCCTCGGTCTGCCGGTGTTTTGGACAGGTTTGATGCGTGGCACTTCCATCGTGTGCTTTGCGCTCCAGAGGAGGCTCTCGAAAGATGCTCTCGACTAAGACCCGCATTGGGGTGGCCAGCACCCCACTCCGACTGGTTCCCTTCCAGTTTTTCTAAAAAAATATTCAGGCAATATCATACTTTTATCCATGTGTGCCTTCCCCAGCTTCCACATCGTTTTTCTGTACCCCAAGAGTTTCACGGACATTTTTTTTTCTGCAGTCACCTCACAGCTCCAGGACAACACTGCTGTGCCAGGATGGAACTGTCCTGTAAGTCTCATTTTTATTTTGGAGCCTGGGTGAGAGGTAATGGTGAATAAGCTGTTAAAGTCCTGAAAATTTCCTGCAAGTGCATTATGACAATAATCACCAGTAAAAACCCAGTGCTCCTAGCAGGCTGAGGCAGCTTCAGAGCTGGGGATGTCCCCGTGTCCCCACAGGGAAATCCTTCCCAGAGTCTCCCAGCTGCCACACTTCGTGCTTCTGTTCAGTGCCACACAAGGTTTTGTTCTGTACACACCATGAATCTCAGCTTATTGGTACAATAGTTTGACTTTTTCTTTTTTTTTTTTTTTGCAAACCTCTTGGACTACACAAAGTAAGGAATAAAGAATGTTAGCAGCTTTCAAGAATCAATTAAGGGTTCAACTGTGTTCCATTGCATTGCAGGAAGTATGGCTTATGAAACTGTACTGGCAGAGAAATATTTAGACAAGATATTCCTCTTTTCCACCTCTGCCTTTGTGGCCAGGTTTCCAGTTCATCCACTGCACAAATCAGCTTAATGATTTTGACAATGTACAGGTGACACTTAGGTAACATCCAGAATTTTAGCTCAGCTTTGAGCAGCAATTGAATGTTAGATCAGGTACAGTGAGGACATTTAGGAAAAAAATGCCTGAGGCCCAAACTCCCAAAGGTCATTAGACTCCAAGGAAATGAAGTAGAAGCTAGATACTTCTTTGTAATATCTTTGTGAATTTGGGCCTCAAACCAAATTCCCATAAATTCCAGAGGGACTTGCACTCTTAACAGAATAACTGAGGATCAGGAGGAGTTTGTTGTATTGATCACCTCTTCTGGTCATCTGTCCTACTGTTTTTATCTTGTATGATTAAAGCAACAGAGACAACCTCTCCAAAAAAGAAAAAAACCAAACCACCAAACTCTGTATGTAATATACAAACATCCATATGTCATATAAAGGAACCCTTGTAATCAGGCTCTCCCTACTGGGTTTTTTTTTACAGTGGGGAAAAAATTCATGTCTATTGAAGATACTCCTTCTGTATAAAAGTAAACAATGAGTAAATAGTAGGTTCTTATGTTGGACTGGAGCAAAGTCTTGTCCAAAATGATGATAGGTAAAGGATGTCAGAGAATATGTTTTGGACTAAAATGATGGTAAGTAAAAAGATGTCAGAGAATGTTTTGGACTCTAACAAATTTTTATAGGTAAGGTGCAGGCCAGAGAGCTGAATTTTTCTGAGGCAAACTACCACAGCTCAAAAGCACCTCGTATATAGCCCAAAAAAACATACATCACACAAAAACACATATGATCATTTTTGTCGAGGCGTAATTTATTCTTAGGCCTTAATTAATTCATTAAGAAAGAACATAGTGAGCCAGAATAATCTCAGAATATGCACACACGTAGAAAAAGCACATTTCAGAGCTTTTACATAAAAGGAATTTTTATGACTTAGATCAGTGTCAATACAAGCCCCCTGAGGTGGATTTGAGGCAAAACCAGCCCCCCTGTCACGGGGACTGCACTCTTGTCAAAGGCATCATCTGAATCAGTGATTCTGGAGAATAGAAATCACCTTCTGCTTGGATGAGCCTGGAGACAAAAGACCACGCTCCTGAAAGCAGCAGGGGCAGGCAGTCATACATCTTTGATTTATTTTTTTCCCACATATTGTTTATTCATTTAGACACAGTATATTGCATTCTGCTTTCCGTGTTTCAAACATCTGGTTTCTTGCATGTCCATTAACCAATTTAATTAATAGCTGTCTTCCCTCTCCAACAATTGTACTGTGGACAATCAATCAATTGGCCAGCTGCAGAAAAAAAATGATAGCAAGATGTTGTAAGAATGCTTTTCTACTCACGTGAGGTTTTGCAGTGTGGAAACTTGTAAATGTTGGGACAAGAACTTGAAGGATTATTGTAAAATTGTCTGGTAGTTAAATTATTCTGTGTCAGGGAGTCATTAAACACTGACCTACCAGCACACAGTAAATGTCTTTGACAGTTTTCTCAAACACAGGCCTCGTGTGGCAGCTGCACTTTACTCAGGAAAAATAGAATTATACAAATAGAATTATACAAATACAAATATTGTTCACTTTTAATGGCTCATTATTTAGCCAGGCAGCAGCTATACATCTGAAACATGAGCATACTTTGACCTCATTTTTATTGCAGACTGCATTTTCTTTTTAAGGTACTCCAGGTTTTACCTGGTGAAGACCTAACTAATCCCCAGTGCTTTTTCCTTAGGTGCTTTGCCTTGTGTCAGTTCCTCATGAGCAGAGCAGATGGAGCAATGAGTCACCCCCCTGCCCTTATCAGAGCTGTGATAACGAGAGAACAGATGAGACCTCCAACCAGGATCTGCTCCCCAGCCTGCAGAAACGCAGCACATTGAATTTGCTCTGACTTACACAGCCTGGGCACGACCCTCTTCTGCTGTCACCAGTGCAAATCCTGTGCACAGGCAAGCAGCTGTACTCTGGTACCTGTCCTAGACACTTGAAGTGCCTCTCCAAGACTCTGCCTCCATCTAAAAACAATGTTGTACGGCAATAAGGCTCTGAAAGTTACAAGAAATTGTTTATTTATTTTTACTCGTAACACATAAGCCCATGGCAATGGATGGGAAGCTTTTTGCTTCTCCAGTATATTGTCCATGTGCATTCAGGTGTGTGGATGTGGCACTTAGGGATGTGATTCAGTGGTGGGTTTGGCAGGGTTAGGGTAACCCTTGTTAAAATCTCTAAATGACCTTAAAGATCCTTTCCCCTGCCAATGACTCCACGATTCTATACAATCAGTTTACACTTTAACACTCCTGCATGCCATTTTTTCCCAAATTTCCAGGAAGTACAGCACTGTCTGATGAATGAAAATGTTAATTCTTTTTTACACAAGTGTGCACATGTTTTTTTCTGGAGAGTGAGGAGGGTGTCAACTGACAATCCACAGCTACAAACACCCTCGTGAGGACTGTGGAAGTATTTCATGCTTTTAAGACTTTCTGGTTAAGGAAACTGGGAGTGAAATACAGAAGCTGTAGTTAGCAATATCATGAACATCTAAAAAGTTAGGAGGAATACAAAATTATATATTAAATGCTCAAAAATGTAAGTTATAATTCATTAAGACCTAAAAAATGGATCTTTCTAATTAATACACTGTGAGTGTGTTGTGTTATTATTCAAATTTTCTTCTTTATTACATCATCAAAACTTAGTTTAATATCATTGTCATTTCAAAGTAAAGAAAAATGCAAACAAAGTGATAAAACCTTGTAAAAAAGTCATTCATATGCTCTGATTTCCCATTTGCTATTTTGAATGTTTTGACCATATTTCACCTGAGTGTATCTAACATCACATTGTTAATTTCACAGAAGTCAGAACAGAATCCAAGCCAAAATCAGGCACTGTACTTTCCTAGATTTTAGCAGATTTGCCATTATTTATACCCATGTAAGAGGAACAGCTCCAACATTTCCAGTTTAAAATTGCCTGCCATTCTGAATTATGGCATTTCGTACATTTTTCCATTATGGAATTGAAGCTGGCTTGAGTTACTATTCCTTCAAGGATGGGTATTGCTGCCTTTTTTAAAAAAAAATTTTACTGTTTCATGCCACACAGCTTTTAGTGGTTGTTATGGTGAATAAGTTTGTGTCTTACATGAAAGAGAACAGAAATCCCACAATAAAGGTTAGCCATTCACAGCTGGCTGCTTCCCTGAGGCTACAAAAACCACACAGATCCTTCATTTGGAAAGATCTGACTTTTAAAATCCATAAATCAAAGATGCTCTAATCCCTTTGCTCAAACCAGGACCAGCCAGTGTTCTCAGCTGACCGTGTATCTCCAGAGCTGCGAGAGCCAGCACAACGTCACTGCCACTCTGATATTTAACTTGCACATGGTCTTTGTCAAAGTACACAAGAAAAAGCCACTGAATGGTTCAGAACAAAGAAATGCATTTCATTAAGGAAATCTAGGTGTCCTCCTCCATCCTGTTCTTGAGTTTGTGAATCATTGTACAATCCTTTTTTTTTTTTCATTAGTATGTTTTTTCACTTTAGCACTTCGCTGTATATTTGGCTGCCTTTTTCCAGCTTTTTTTTTTTTTTTCCCCAAATATTTTCCTGGCAAGATGCTTACATAAGTTCCTATTGAAATATGGAGGGCAAAGTTCATAAACCATATGGAATATCATCTGCAAAAAAAAGCCCCCCTGAAGCACATCCCTCTGAAAGTTCACATTATCTGCAGCCTACTGGAACTATTATTCTTCTTCAACTTTAACACAAGTTTATTATGCACAAATCACATTTTTAAGCAATTTTTTTTTTGATTCAGGATTTTTTTTTTTAATTGAAAGTAATGGACAGTGGTATCATTTGTAGTTTTTGCCACAAAATTTTTATTTGTTTGTATAAAAAACCCCATAAATCTACTAAAATAACAGAACTGAGACTGAGTCATCTACAGGGAAAGGTTTTCATAAGGATCCAGATTTTTTTAAAAAAATCAAATGCTTCTGCATTGTTCAATACAAGGGAGGATTCTACTTTTGATGGAGACCTTGATCCTGTCTTTAAGAATCAGAAAGGATCTGGGGCAGAGGCAAGGAGCAAACTATGAAAATTAAAACAAATTATTTTGAAATGTTGGATACAAGTGGACCAAAGCACTACTGTGGAGTGGAGTGAATTTTTGTGGTCACAGTAAAGGAACAGGGGCTGCCAACCCCGTGCAAAACAAAACCTATGTGACACTGACTTCACAAATGGAACAAAGAAGAGATAAAGTGTGCTGGATAAAACGTGCTAGAGGAGTGGCACGTGGGTAGCAACAGCAAGGAGAATTGCTGCAAGAACTGTGAAAATAAACAAGAGATATCACGAAAGCAATCTGGCCAAACCTCTTGGAACACTGGAGGTTGTCATCCACCCTAAAATGCTGTTAAAAATTGAGAGGAATGACAGATTTGTCTTTACAAACAAGCAGTGGGTCTGCTGGTAGATAAAAACCTAGCACTGAGAGAGAAAAGAAACAATGGGAAGGTTCCACTGCTTGATGGATGGAAAAGAAGATATTTGCCTTTACAAACAAACTGTAAGGTTTGCTGATAAATGAAATTGGATATTGAAAAATGAAAGAAACAATGGGGAAAACCCATAAATTCCATAAGAATTGAAAAATTAAAAGGGGGGTTATACATTAAAGGGGAATTTTAGGTATTAGGCACTTTGGGAAGTCTGTACCTCTCAAGTACCTCAGCCAGTGGGGAAAGAGAGAGGGAAATGCAGCCGGGAAATTGGGATAAATAGGAGGCTGCATCCTCCAAAAATCTGAGATACCCCAGGGGAAATGCCCCATGGCCTCTCCCTTTATTTGAATAAAGTAAAAGGACTCCTCTGTCTCCTTTTTGGGCATAAACCTCGGGGGTTGGTGGATTAATTTTCCTAACAAAATTATCATCAGAAACTGCAAATAAGCACTAAGAGGAGAGGGTTCAGCAGCAGCAGCAGATGGTGCAGCCCTGCAGCTGGAAGGAGCAGGGAGGCAGGGAGCTGGGGCAGGGCAGGAGGGATTTGCCATAAATGGGATCAGAGCGTGTGTGGCTGCACGGCAACAGCTGAGGAGCATCACAGGCTGCCACACAGCCACAAACACAGGGCTGCCCAGGGAGCTGCAAGCCCTGCAGATGCACTCCTGGTGCTGCTCTCACACTTGTGCAAACGCAGAGAGAGGAAGGGTAGTTGGAAGGAGTTGGCACGGAGACACCAGATTTGAGGTTAGAAACAGGCTGTGGGAAAGCACAAAGGAAAGGATGATGATGTGACTAAGCTTTAAATAAAGAAAAAGCAATAGAATCACAATGCCTGCTGAAAAGCAGAATGTTCATTAGCTGCAGGGAGTAACTGGGAGGAAAAGGACAAGTTGTGGACATAAGGCAATTAACCAGAGAAGAAAATCCATTAAGAACATCTCAGAAGCATTAACAATGGCCACTTTATTATGGGCATATTCAAGAGAAGAAGAAACACGCAGGATTTGCCCAAAAGGAATACAGGAGTGAAAGAAATCATCATTTTTTTCAAAAGAGAGAGAATCTGGGGAAACTGAGGGGAGGTGATGTGTGTGACACAGCCAGGCAGTCACTGACTGATTCAAACACAGTCATACTTCAAAATAAACCAATGAATCAACACGGCTGTCAGCCTGCAGCAAAATCAGTCACAGCAACTTTCTGGAGATGAGATCAGGGGTGCAGAGCAGGTGTGAGACAACTGCTCAGGGACAGTGCAAGGAAGGACTCACGGCACTGAGGGCTTGCCCAGGGCAACCAAGTCATTTCCTGGGCCAGTGACACAAAGCACATTCTTTCCACCCATGAAGCCTTTCCATTTCTGAATGTGGCTCCCCTGGCCTTTGGAGGTGTGCTAGTCTTCAAGAGCCTACTTTTTATTTCAGCATCTTTGAGCATCTTTCTGGGCTTCTGAATATCAGCGGGTTACAAGGCTGTACCCTTGCCTCTTGTGGAGCGTATCAGCTTCATGTGCTGATGGTTTCACTTGAGTGAAACCTCTGCATTCACCACAAGGTTTTGTGCTTGCTGCAGTGAATTCTTCACATTTTAGTTGCCCCTCCAGCTGCAGCATGGAATATTGACTGTGCAGAGGCTGTCCTGACCCAACAAGGAGTTTGGCACCAGCAAAGGGGGCTGACAGCACCACAGATCCCTAAGAGCTGACTGACCTCTAAGGTGGTGGTGGCAGGAAACAATTCCTCCAGTAATAATAAGGGCAAAACATTGTAGAAACTTAGTTAAATTTTGTATTAATACCTTTTTGTTGTTGTTGTGTTTTTGCTATCACCTCTACTCTGGAACAAAATCTGGGAAGGAAATAAAAAGAGATTTTATTTATTTGGGTTTTGGTAATTTTTAAGTTGGGCTATATCACCTGTGCATCTGTGCCATAGGTTCATGTGAATCTTCAAGCTGGACTATATCACCCATGAAAACACATCTTGCTGCAGAAATAAATGAGTAATAAAGTAAACGCTGCAGCCAGAAATTTCTGTTTTCTCCTTATCAGAACAAAAAGTACTCTGGGCGTGCAAGGACTCTTGGATTTTTACACCCTTCCACATTTCAAGGCTGGTGATTTGTGAGGTGAGTCCTCACTTTTTTGCTAGGCTGCCACAGCCTGAGGCAGGCAGCCCTGTGGCCAGGAGCTGACTGGGGTCATGGCACTGTCACTGAGCTGGAATAAAACCTTCAATACTTCAGCTTCTCCATTTCATAAGGCTGCAGCCTTGCTGGCATCTCTGACTGACTGCTCCCAGTCAGACAAACACTTTCACCAAGTGATCTGCCAAACCCTGCAAAAGAAAAGCCCAATTTCTGATCCTGCTATAGCCTCCATCCTTGTGGGATGTATATGTGGGACAGAAATAGCAAGGGGCAGCACACTTGTGTCTCATTTCCCTCATTTGCCACCATTTGGGGCAAAAGATAGCTTAATAAGCCATCTATCTCAAGGTTTTATTAGCAAAATAATGTGCTATTCAAAGGCAGGTTTCCCTATGGATTTTTAAGATACACATGTTTCTTTCCAGCCTAATTCACAGAAGTGGGTGGATTTGTATGTATTTGCTGCATGCACTGGGTCAGTCATGGAAGAAAAAGGGTTTCACCCTAAGTTATCTACCTTTGCAGCATTGTAATATTGAATCCATTCTGATTTTCTTTTTCTTTCTCTTTTTTTCCTTTTTTTTTTTTCTTTTCATTTCAGTCACAGCCTCCCTCTGGTTTCTTCTAGGATAATTGAAATTAGGGTGGGAGGGTTAACCTGAAGGCTGATCTATGCCACACACCGAGCTCATTGTTGGGCCTAAGCCTCGTCAGAACTGGATCTGCTTGGTCGGAAATCATTGGTATCTCTGCAGCTATTCAGCTGTGAGAATGGCTTTTAAATGACATTCAAAACAGCTGTGGGCTCTGAGGAGTTTGATTAAAACTGTTTCCCACTCTCCCATGATGGGAATGATAAAGATGTGCTTGTGTGATAAGGAGCTGTGAGAATGAGGCTTGCTGTTGAACAACACAAACCATGATACTGGTACCATTTCCATAAAAAGATAAGAGAAGGTCATACTTGCAGTGTGGAACACAATGAAACTGTAACAAAAGCATTTTCTAGTGGGGTTTTTTTGGTTTGGTTTTTTTTTGTTTGTTTGTTTTGTTTGGGGGTTTTTTTGGTTGTTTTTGGTTTTTTTTGGTTTGGTTTGGTTTGGTTTTTTTGCAAATGCCAGTGTTTAAAATGACTCATTAAAATAATGGTTGTCTTTACCCTTGTCTATAATTCACAAGCTGCTTTGGGCGAGTTCTCAGCTGCTGTGCAGGGTAGGAAAAGGGAATACAGGTGGCCTCACCCCTGATAAGTAACAGCTGTGTTAATTAACCAATCAATGAATGAATAATAGCTATATGCCATAAGGATGAGTGAGATAAAAGAGGGGCTGAGCTGGTGAGGGGAGGATTATCATGGAGGAGGACCCTTGAGGATCATGAAGAAGAAGGATCCTGGGGAGAGAGAATCCCTTTTGTGAGGTCAGTCTGGGGCTGCAGTCAGAGCCTGTTGTTGGAAGCTGTAGTCACAGTCTGGCTGGGTCAAAGCCTGCAGCCACAGTCTGCACACTGATCCCTGCAGTCACAGTCTGGCTGGGTAAAAGCCTGCAGTCACAGTCTGCACACTGATCCCTGCAGTCAGAGTTTAGCAGGGAATAACCAGCAGGCAGAGGCTGCAAGGGAAACCTCCAGCAGGAGCTGCTGCAGGCAGAGTCAGTGAATGGTTGGAGTCAGGATGGCTGAGCTGTAAAGAGGAATGAACCCTTTTTATGCTGTGATGAACAAGAAGTCTGCGTCTAATTTTTACCCTCTAACAAGAGGGCTGCTGCAACAGTGCAGCACTCTCTTTTCTGTTCTGCAGGGCTGGAAAACAAAAGTGGTTTTTAATCTGGAGGGTTCTGTAAGCTCTACTGAACTGCAGAGCTGAGCTCCCTGATGCCTGAGTGTGTCCTAGAGGGCATCTGCACCATCACAGACTCATCCCTGCAAAATGGCTGAACTAATGCAAAGGCTGCTGAACTCTGTCCCTGGGTCTGCCATCCTGCCTCTCCCCCTGTGCTGACCTTTTTCCCCTTTGGTCACAGCGGCTGGACTATGATTATGGTGTTCTCTTTTGTAGTTTGTCCCTCATACTCTCTGCCTACTTCACAGCAGGCTTTCACCTGTGGTATTTTGGTCTCTGGGACTCTTTCATCTCTTTCACTCTACATATTAGAGAAGGGACCTCATCATTGCACATGCATGAACTTAATTTAGGGGCTTTTGGCTTGTTTGTTTTGGGTGGGGGTTTTTGGGTTGTTTGTTTGTTTGTTTTTAAAGAACATGTAAATATCAAGAAAAGCCTTTAAAACACAATTTTGGATTCTTTTCTTCCAGTGGTGGGTAGTCAAACAGAGACACAAGATGTTCCCCACAGCACTTTCTGTTTTAAGTCAATTGGATGTTAGAGTTTGAAGAAGTAGCAATTTGCTGATAAAAAACAAAAAAGAGACCAGGCAAACTTACCTGAAAATGTGATGTTACAGAGAAGACCTTGTTTGATAATAAAAATTTAGTTTAATTTGTCTTGGAAAATTATTTCTGGCAGTTCCACTGGGTTATATATCACTGGTGCTGGAAAGTTGTCCATAATTAAACTTGCATTGATTATTGACTGATGGTTTCTTTCAGAAAAACTGCAGGCTGTGGATACATTGTCAGTTTTCTTACTCATGCTGTGTACAAGCAAGGAGATGGGGTTGTAGCTTGGGAGTTTTTACACTTACTCTATCTTGGGAGTTTTTACACTTACTCCAATTTGCCATTTGAAATACTTCTGAATAAACAAATTAAGAATGGGACAAAAATAAAGCACTTCAGAGAATCTAAAATGCACCTGATACTAAAAGAAAAGCCAGTTGTGTCACAGAAACACAGCAGAGACCAAGGAGTTAATTTGTTCTGATGGATCATCCCTACATACTTTTCCCAGTCACCAGCTGAGTTATTTCTCAAATGCCAGCCAAGAACTACTTGCAGCTGGCAAAAATCCACAGTTATCATCAGTGTGATGGAAAAGAGGTGAGACCAAAATAAAAACCAAGCAGTGTGTCCCTGTTGATAGTGAGGTGTGGGTTCCTGTGCTCTTATCCAGTTTGTAGGTGTGAGGGAACAGTAAGTAGTTAACAAAGATAACGTTTAGGAGATAAATAGTTAACAAAGAGAACATTTCTGCAGTGATTCAGCTCAGTGGTATTTGTGATGACTTCCTGGGTCTCTGGAACATGTTTTGTGCTGTGGAGTGTGTGAAGCTCATGCAGGACCTGTGATGCTCATGGATGACCTGCCTTCTCCGAGTCTCACAGAAAGAAAGATCATTTTAATTGTAAGTGATCTCAAGAAATACCAAACCATTGTTCTTCAGTTATTTTGGGTATGACACATTACGAACACAGAGAGGCAGAGAGAACACAGATGAGATACTGGTGAAAGAAGACAGAAATCTTTTAAAAACATGACTATGTGTGTTCAGTCTGGAGATAAAGGGGGTGAGAAGAGATCTTTTCGCTCTCTAGGACTGCCTGAAAGGATCCAGGTGAGGACCAGCCTCTTCTCCCAGGCAAGGAGTGATGGGGGAGAGGAAATGGCCTGAAGCTGCCTCAGGGGAGGTTTAGATGGGATATTAGGAAACAATTCTTCACTGGAAGGGTGGTCAGGCTGCCCAGAGAAGTGGTGGAATCACCACCCCCGAAGGGATTTAGAGGATGTGTAGATTATTCTCCGCTTTGAGATGTGGTTTAGTTGAATTTGGCAGTCCTGGGTTAACAGATGGATGATCTTAGAACCTAAAGGTTCTATGAATCTTGCAAACAGAAAGTGAGCAACTCTAGCAGACCCCCAAATCTGTGCAAAAATAAAGCATATTTCCATGTTCTCATGCTAGAACCTGTAAAAAAAACCTCATAAAATTCAACATTTCTGCAGTTTCTAATTATTAGGATAAGTGACTACCCCACGTATGCCTTGTTCCCACTGCACAGAGACAAGATTCTTACAGACTGAAAAACATGGGGCTGCAGAAAAGGATTTTACACACACACAAAATGAAAGTTTCTGATTTTCAAGCAAATCTTTTAGAAGTATTCTGCAAATATTTCTGAAATGTAAAACTAAGTTTAGATCTTGTTTTAACAAAAACCAGAAAAACTAGTCTGTGCCCAAAGTCTTGCATGTCTGAGTTGCCTAACTTTCAAAGGGTGTAGAATTTACTCCAACTAAGGAGCAGTGGGATTTTCACTCTATTTAGGCCCTTGAATACATCTATGTGTGAAAGTGTGTGTGTGCACAGAGATATGCTCATCTGGTCTCATGTAACAAAAAATTATTTGGATTGGCTGCTCTTTAAACAGAGAGCCTGCCCCAAACTGCCTGTTACTGCCCTGAATCAATATTTATAACAAATTAACGCTGATCCTGCCCAAAAGTGGAGGATCTGAAAGGTGACTGAGCTGGTGTTGGTGCAGGCTGTGGCACACGGGAATGTCCTTTGGAAATATCCCCATCTAGTGGGTGTCCGTGGGCTGAGGACAGAACAGGACATTTCCTGCTCACATTTTCCTCAAGGGAAACGAAATTAGGAACCTCCTACTGCCTGTGAAATTATTTCCAATTTTACATTTGGGTATTCCAAAACCAGGTACAATAGTTAATATGGACTTTCCATTATAGACTGCTCTGCTTTTTTCACTGCAGTGTCCAATATCCCTAAAACTCACAAAAATATCTCTGATGGGTTTGCCCAGAACTTTTCTGAATCAGTTTTAACAGAAATGAAAAACACTGAAAAGTTTTCAGGCTTGACATACCCTCCCCACAATTAATGCTTTTCCCTTCTTTTTGCATAAGAAGAAGGAATTTATTAGGATTTGAGAGCTGGTATGTTTGTACTTACTTGTTGCTATCTTCAAGACAAATTAATGTGAAAAGATGAAAATACTTTATTATCCTAATGTGAAACATGGCTACAAAATCCTGTATCTACTCTCTCTTCTCTCTTTTGAGGGAGTTGTTCTTAGCTGATGGAGAAAAAAAAAAGTGTTTTTTCCTAGACTCACTAAAATTAGTAGGAGTTTTGACATTAATAGAGTTAGGGCTTAGTGAGGAATATTTCAGGAAGGAATAGAGGCTGGCAGAATATGCTGCAGTACATTCAGTCCCAGAGAAAGTCCAGTCCCCTTGCAATGGTCACCCAATTAATGCTTTCTTGCTTGTCTTTCTCAGAAAGGATTAGTGGCTGCAATGGTGTAATAGTTATTTAAGGATGGTTGAATAATGGCCTGTAACAAATCAGATGCCTATTGCTGATATTTGTCAGCAAGGCTTCAGGTCCTTCATCATCCCACCCAAGCTAGGAATTTCTGCCATGAATCCAGCAGCACACTCCGGGCAGAAACTGGGAAGGTTTTCTGGAATGAACCGTGCAGCACCTCAGGTGGCTGGAATTGTAAAAAGTCCTTGTCTCTCTTGCCACATCTTTTAGTGCTTATCCTGTTATCAACACACAGAACATACCTAGTTTTACTCACACACATATATTCCTAAGAAGGGAAGATTTTATGAATACATATTTCTTTCTTACTCAGCTGCCTCATTCCATGTATGCACGTTTTTCCTTTTCAGTAAAATCTCCCCCAGAATGGTTTCCAGTCCCCAAGGTGTTGTTCCAAACTGCAGGTTTGAAGGCTGTGAAGGCAGGGGATTGCTGTCCCTGGCTCCAGGCAGGCACCATGGGGACAGATGCCATGCATGTTTCTGCCAGTGCACATTAATCTTGACCTGCAGCATTCCTGCTATTCCAGTCCTGGGGCCTTCTTGTGCCAAATTTTATAGTTTATTTGTGTACAGCTAGAGCAGTGTTTACAGTGAGGCAGAAGTTATTGTGAATACCTTCTGTGCATTTTCAGCTTTCACCTTTTCCTCTGCTGGCTGGGTCTGTCTCCTCCTTGGTGCCTGCTGTGAAGGGAAGGTCCCAGACACGAGGCAGGCTGCCTGGCACTGCACTAATCCATGATTCTGCATGATCTGGATGCCAAAGGCAGAGAACCCTGAAGTTAATCATCGCTCATGATGACTGACTCAGCCTCTCTAATCCTTTTCCATCCCAAGTCCCTGTCACTGTGCCACTTGACCTGCTTCCTCAGGGCTGTGCTGTGTGTTGTGTGCCTGCCACGCATTGCAGCTCAGCCCCAGCAGGGGAAATCATTCTGAACACTGCAGGTTCACACCAAAAGCCACTGGGAGGAAGGATGCTGACTTCGAGCTCCTTGGATGTAAAACTTGGTGTCTCATGTAGTTGCTCACCCCTCTCTTGCTGTGCTTGCAGCAGAACCCCTTCACCTTTCAGGCAGAGAGGAGGGCCCAGTTCCAGACAGAATGGACCTTTGTGTGCTCTGGGA
Organism: Pycnonotus jocosus; assembly: GCA_013400435.1. NCBI lineage: Eukaryota > Metazoa > Chordata > Aves > Passeriformes > Pycnonotidae > Pycnonotus > Pycnonotus jocosus. The sequence continues at coordinate 702,857 of VWYP01007836.1, read as the reverse complement.
GTAGAGCTGCAACCTCCTGCCACCACCACACCCATTCTGAGTCTGCAGGAGAGCACTCTGATTTCCTTTCATGGCATTCATCACCCCTGGCAGAGGGATAAGGGCAGCAGAACACTGCTGGGTGTCTGGTGTGTTTGTACTGCTCTTCATTGGGGACAGAGGCTGTGCATCTCTCAGCTCACACATCTCTAGCACATCCTGTTACAGAAAGAAATTGAAGGATGTGCTTTGCTCCTGCTTTTGCTCCTACTTTGCTCACCTTGTGTATTACACCAAAGAAATGAAACACACCAAGTACTTGTAACAGTAAGGAACTACAAATCTGGCCTCTGTAAAAAACCCTGTGAGCTGATATGTTGATTTCTCACAGTTTTCCTTTGTTCTTTCAGGATCTGAACAGAATCTTTTCCTCTGTTTCTTGCATGGTCCCCCTCTTGTGCTGATATTTATCAGCAAGGCTTCAGGGCCTCCGTCATCCCATCCAGTCTAGGAATTTCTGCCATGAATCCAGAAGGGAGCAGGTATTTACACATTACCAGCAAGGAAAAATAAAGTACAGAACTATAAACCACAGGATCACGCTGCTGGTATTTCCAGTTTTAAGCAGTAAAAAAA
>VWYP01007836.1:677229-702147 GCA_013400435.1 Pycnonotus jocosus | reverse complement strand
AAAAAAAAATTTAAAAAAAATCTCGATTTTAGTTCCTTAGAGCATCCAGCTGGTGGTGCCAAATAGTAACTGCAAAGGACTTTTCTTCTGTATTTTGAATGCTTGGAATACAAACTGTTTGGATAAAGGCTTAGACTCTTTTTAGCAACTGTCCCTCTCACTTGCAGTGAACTTAGCAGGTCAGCCTCTAAAAGTCAACTCTTGTGTGTTTATGCCTCACACCAAGGGAGATGACCCCTCCTGCTCTGATTTATTTCAAAGCTCACTCCCTGCACGGGCTGTAGAAGATGTGCAAGGTCATCAGCAGTGCAAGATCAGGCCCAGGACATTTTGGCCTGGCATAATATATTTCTTACTTCATAAATCACGGGAAAGCTTAAGAACACATACACCTGTTTCCCTGGGTGGTATCTCTGTACCTGGCATTTATCACTTACGTGCCCTGATGGCCAGTCCAGGCTCCTTATGGGTCCAGCCTGCTGATGAGTCAGCTTGTGACCTTCTTTTTCTGTGCAGTTCAGTAGTTAAAAGTATTTAGCTTGGAAGAAGATACCTGTTTTCGTATTTAAAAAGGGGGGCAAGGGGGGAGCGGTGAAGGAACACCGTGTTATGTTTCGTTGGCCAAACAGTGACCTATGAAATGTGCTGGTGAGAACAGAAAATGTAATGCACCACAGGCTGCAGCCACAGTTTGTTTTCATTCTTTTTGATATTTGATTATAAGGGTTGGAGCAGGGGGAAGGCAGTGCTAGCCTGAAGTGCTACCTTTCCTGTGGCTCCCTGCCACCTGAGCCGGTGCTGCTTTGAAAGGGTCGTGTTCTTCGCTGCCAGGCACGAGGCAATGAGGAACAAACCCCAGCAGGGCTGGTTTTTTACAGCACTAAAACCAGGCAGGTATTTCATGGAGTGTTTTCCCCTGTTCTGCAGGGTGCCAGCGCTCCCAGGAGCCTCCTGCTCCCCACTGAGAGATTGCAGCAGCCTGCTGCTTGCACAGGTTGAGTTCTGCTGAGAGAGGCCAAGCAGGTGACAGAGCATGAGTGTGACCAGGCAAGGCAGGGAAAGGGTCAGGAGAGTGACTCAGGCAGAGGGTGACGTGGAGAGTGACACAATCCAGCCACGCTGCCTTCACCTGCGCCCCAGAACTGCTGCACTCGTGGCCCATGCAGTTCATGCAGGCACTGTGACAGTCATCCTCCAGAGAGCAGTTTCCACACCACTGAAACAGAGCAAGAAAATGGTATTTGCTGAGTGAACAATGGTATATGCTGAGTGAACAGCCAGCCAGGAGAAGGACCTGACTCCAAAGGCATAAGATTCCCACTTTTCCACTTTCCAGAGTAATTCCTTACTTGATCCCAGGGATGAAGGCACTTCAGTATGGGTGTTTATGGTAAAATCAGAGAGATGAAAAGCAGTATCAATTATATTGTAAAGAAAAGATTTGTGGCTAATTTCTGGTGCAGTAAAATCAATCAGTGTGATTGGTTTGCTCAGTATTTTAAAAACACACTGTGCAGCAGAGATATTAGAAGAGAGAACAGCTCTCTCTGTTCTGAGACCACGTGTCCAACAAGTGTGACTTTGTGTTGTGCTGTGCTGAAGCACACCTCACAAAATCTCCCAAAGTATTCCCTGTGTCACTCTGGCAGCTGATGATTTTACTCAGACTCATTAAGAAAATTAAATCCTCCTCGAAGAATTAGGCCCAAACATTCTGCAAGTGTTTTGAAAGCCAGCAGCTGCACTCTGCCCCAGTGGCTCTTGTGAAATCCAGCTGTGGTAAACGTGTGAGGATGGGGCTGGAGCACAGCTGGATGAGCAATCACAGCTCACCTTCACAGCAGCTCTTCAGGGAATTGGGGAGATTGGTTAAACCCTCACAGAATCCCTTGTTCTTCTCTCCACAGAGCCTTGAATATGTCTTGCAGCAACAGCCTGGGATGCAGCAAGGAGGAAACAAAGACCAAACACTGCTGGCTCTCACATCCACAAGAACAGGGAATGTGTTTTGTTGGTTTTTTAGTCTTATTTTCTGTTAAAGTCAGGATTAAATGCTTGAGCGATGATTTTTCGTGTTCAGACTCAGATGTTTTTTAATTCTTATCTATGTTACAGCCTCACAAGCTGTGAGTTCTAGCTAACAAAGTGAAAAACGGCCCTCACTCTCTCTCTCTACAAGGTCTTTTAAGGAGAAATAGTCCAAATAAGAAATGACACCTAAATTATTTTTACTTTTAACCCAATAACCACCCACCCCTGATCTTCAATGCTGACTTTTCTATCCAATTACAAAATACCACCCAGACCCATGAAGAGGAAGGTGAAAAAGAAGGACATAGTCTATGCCTTAAAACCTCCATCTTGCTTTATTTATATTACTATATACTAAAACCTTAAACTCTAAGTTTTCCATCCTGTGATATTACACACTTCTATTCAAACTACACACCCACAATCCCAGTGCTATCATTCAATTTTGGTAGTTTTCTCCACAGCCTCAGGTCAATGCAGTGTTTGCTTGGGGGTCAGTGCCTGTCAGCACAGAAAGCCTGAAATTCTCAGTTTCCAGGGTTCCAACAGGGGAGATCATTTAAATACCCATAGAATCCCTTGTTCTTCTCTCCACAGAGCCTTGAATATGTCTTGCAGCAACAGCCTGGGATGCAGCAAGGAGGAAATAGGGGACGAACCCTGCTGGCTCTCACATCCACAGGAACAGGGAACATTTTTGGGTGCAGGGAGGTAAAGCAGCAGTGCCTGGCTCAGCTCTGGCTCTGCCTGAGCTGCTCAGCCTGGGCTGTGTGGCTGCAGCAAGGAGCAGAGTGTGGCTCCCTGTCCTTGTGGGCATGTCCACATGGCACCTTTTGATGAAACCAAGAGGATAAATCAGACCAGGTATGGAACTCCTCAAGCTCTCTATGCACTGCCTTTTCTCCTGGGTGTTCAGTTAAATGAAGTTTTCCTTTCCCTGCAGGCCAGCAAATAGTTTCCTTTTTCCTTTTGATGTCTCAGGACTCTCTTTTTTAAGCCTGCCTGCCTTACCTTAATTCCTTTTGATAAAAGAGCCTTTTATCATGCCTGCTGAAATTGTTGGGTAGGTCTATTTGCTATGCCAGGATGAAAATAAATAAGAAGCTTTTTTGAACCCCTTGTATCAGTTCATTTTTCTACATGTCTCATCAATATTATGGGAGTGTCATGATTTTTGGAGGGTTTTTTTGTTGAGCTCCAGCTTCTGGATTTTTTCCCCTTAAAATAAATATGAAAATACCTCACCTATTAAGCTGTTGTGGTTGCTGAAAAGCACTTAATAACCTGCTCAGATTTACGTGAAAAGCAAATTACAGGCATATTTATTGTGAGAAAGCTTCAGACTAGGGCCATGATTATGAAATGCTTGGGATCAATGATATTTCATGCACAGTTGCTTGTTGTTTGTCAGCAGGCAAGCAACAAGACAGGATTACTGGAACATTTTGGGTTAGGAATTTAGTGGCTATTTAGACATACTTACTGACTGTGCTGTCTTGGGCACATGGTGGTTTTCAACATATCTAGAAATGTAACTAATAATTTAGACAATTACTATAAAAATTAAACGTATTTATGGGCTGGTCAGATGATCTCCTGCCTGTGGGTTTTTCTAAACCAGGAATATCAGTGCTACTTAATGAGTGTGGCCTTTAGTTACTGGGAAACACCTACAATGAACACTGTATTTTAAAGAAGAACTAGAAAAAATAGAGTCTATATAGCTTTTTAAAAATAAAATTTATTAGATATAGAATTGTAAAAAAAAAAAAAAACCTCAACATTCAAGGTTTTTCTTGGATGAAGGTTTGGTTTTTTTTCTTCCAAGCTGTGGTGTGGCTTGAAAACACCAACCTATTTTTATACCCTGTCATCTTTATTTTAAACAAATAACTTTGTACTCAGGTTTTTAGTTCTAACTAATTAAAACAGAATTCTGTGCAGTAAGTAATGGTAACATCTCCTTCTCTTTAGACAGAAATTGTAGAAAGATACTTCAATTAGTGCCTTGATTTTTCATTTGTTTAAAATTTTAGAAGCTTTTTTGACACACTGGGAAATTATCAACAATCTAATTTAGCAAGGTCAGTTCTTTTATTATATTATGACATTTTTGCTTTTAGCCACTGCTCCTCTATTTCTGACATGAGCAGCTTTTCAAGACCTTAGGATCGAAGTTTTAATAAACTACTTTTACATGAAGGTTTGTTCAAAACTTTGAATTTTGCCCCAAACCTCCTGTAATGAGAGAGGGGGAGTTTTATTTGTTTATCAGCAGTGAAATCAATGCACAAGCAAGCACAGAGGACACATTCAGCTGTGAATCTGCTGTGGGAGCAGGGACGTGTTGTTGTAAGAGTTTTCACTTCATCAGCTCAGTTTTACCAGCCCTGCATCTCTGCAGCCTGCAAAAAAAAAAAAAGAAAAAAAAAAGAGTTGAGTCATTGCACAAGGGTTGGAAATGAGCTAAGAAGGACAACAGGAAGTGATGACTTCTAGAGAAACATCCGCACCAAATGTTTCCCTCGCCAGGGCAAGAGTGTTTGACTTGTCATTTGTAAAATAGATGCATTGATTTTAGAAATAAAGGACAGACCCTGAACAAAGTTCAGCATTCTTAATTACACCTAATTAGATTCTTAATTACATGCTGAAGCCTGTTCCTTTATACTGCATTGTTCAGTGTCTGAACAATTACACACAGTTTTCAGACAGGCAGGAATTGATGAATTTACTATTCATATTCTGGTCTTGCCCAGTTTTCCCTCCTCTAGTATCTGATTCCTAATTGCATACTGTTTTAAAAAAACAGCATTAATTACCGTTGTTTTTTTTTTTCTCCTGGTCTCATTTTTATTACAGTGAAAAGGTAAAAAAAAAAAAATTGTAATGATTGGCATTCATCCTTCATGCATAAATTGAATAAACCAAATTTCAGGTCCAAGCAGTTGTTTTCTTCCTCCTTTATTTCTGGAATACATTTAATTTTTCTGTGAATGTTTATTCTCCCTGTGAGAGAAGATGTGTAAGCAAGAGGGCAGAGGCTTTTTAATGACAAACACCAGCTTAAACAGAGCAAGGCTCTGTAGCAGATCCCCAGACAGAAATACTCATGGAAAATTAGATAACCTTCTTAATTATCCAATATCAAACCTAGCCGTGACCAAAAAACCACTTCTCACCTGACATATCTATAATCTGCACAATTTTTTAGAATATATTTTGTTTGGACACCTTTTTCTGCTCAGTTTCCTCTCCCACCCCACCCCTCACATAACCACACAAAACTTGATCAAGAAATGCAGGGGTTTTTTCCCTTAAATTAAACTTCCAGTGCTTGACACAGAAGGTAAGAGGCCAAATCCACAGCCAGAATTGCTCAGGTGGCAAGGGCAGGGTAGCCTAGCTCAGCTGAGAGCTGCAAACCCTCATTGCTCAGCTTTTAAATTAAAGAGCAGCTTCTTTCTTTCAGCTCTCCTGTTTCTGGCTTTATCTTGATGGTTGTTACAGGTAAAAAGCATCACAGCCTTTGCATGCTGAGGTGCCCAGTTTGGAGGATGAAGGTTAAAAAGAAAGGAAGCTTAGAAACAAAAGTGGTGAAACACTAAAGTAGGCATTGGGTCAAGGCAGAGGGCAGAATATTTGTGTCAGAAGAAAGACTGCTATGGCCCAGTCCCTATCTTTTGCAGATTTACTTAGCTTTGCATGCTGATTAAAATCCTTTGAGGCTGATAGGAGTGAATAGTTGTGGGTGAATTTAAGCTGATACCTCAGTCCTGAAATGCTGCATCTTCCTAAGAGTCAGGGTCTCTCAGCAGTCACCCTGACTTTTACCTTGTTTCCTTTGTATCCTTGACAGATATAACCAAAGTTAGAATTTGTTGAATATTCCAGTTCTGACCCAGGTCCTCCAACATCCCATTTAACCACTCACATGATAAAGTTATTTCCAAATGTTAAATCTTTGCAGGATTATGGTCTAAAGGAGTATTAGAGCCTGATCCAGCTACTTCAGTGGCCTGCCCTAGATTTTGGTGATCAGGGAGTGTATCAGAGCCATACTAAGGGGATTAAGATGCTGCCAGTGCTTACTGAAAGCATGGTTTGCCTAAAAGCACAGTGCAGGGTCTGACATATCCAGGGCACATTTCATGGAGCAGCTCACCCTGCTGGGGCTGCCACCCCTCTGATGGGTTACAGAGGCTTCAGTAGCCTCCCCTCTGTTTATGCTTTCAGAATCCAAATGCTCAGCAGTGTATAAATATTTCCTCAGTGTGGCTGCACACACAGAGAGATGGGTCTCCTTCGTGCAGTGTGTGAGGCAATCCCTTGGAGCAGTGTCAGGGGTTTGCCTGTGTGACACAAGTGGCTCACCTGCTGCAGTGACAGGAGGGCACCTGTGTCCTTCCACTTCATCCTCCTGCTTTCCCTGTGCCAGGAGAAACTCCCCTTTGCTTCCCAGGTGTGGCAAGCACAACTGGGGAAATGGTGCAGGGAGGGATCTGGCTCTTTTTTCTTTTACCTGCTGGCAGGAGATACAGGGTGACCTACAGTGGGAGAGGGATGTCCTGAATGTCCAAGAACCAGGTGATTCAAGACTAGGCAAAAAAAAAAAAAGCTCCCAAATCTCTTTTTCTTGTGCTGAGTCCTTTTTTCCTTCTGTGTGTTGTAAATCTGCCATTGCACCAGAAAGGCTGGAGGCCCAGAAAAGGAAAGCAACATGCTAGATTGCAAGACTTTGTGTGCAGAAAAATAAAGGTATTTCTTTCTCCCCATGTGATTTGCCCCTCTATTTCAGATCTACAGAAATGATGTTGTCTTGTCTGATATGATGATAGTCCTGCTATGATGTGCTATGTGGTGTGCACATGTATCCAAGCACTTTCATATGCATCACAAGCACATATTAGTTCTGCTAAGAACACCAATAGGAAAAAAACCCTCTTTTATCACTTCTCTCTTGTGGTCAGGGTCTGTGATGGAGCTGTGTAGCACATGGGCATGAGAACTTTGTGGCAGCCAGAATCCAAGTTCCCTTGCCAGACCTCAGTGTCTAGTTTAAGAATACTTCCTTTCTTGTTATGTTACATCACCAGGAACAAATGATATTAACTGGTGTAAAATAATCATCCTTGCATAATACCTTTACCTTTCATCTTGGATTTCAAAGCACTTTGCAAGCATTAATCTTTACCTCTTAACCCACTAATCACATGAGTAAAGTCTTCCTCACAGAGAAGAAACGTTTCTAAGTACTTTTACATCCTGTTGAAGATGAGAAGCCAAGTTTACCCAGACAGGAGCTGGGATTAAAACTCTGTGCATTTGCTGTCCTTGAGCATTTTTCTTCCTTTCAAACATATCTCCAGATCCAAAAAACCAAATAAATATTGACATGTAGGTGGTTTTGGTGCATATCTGAAACCTGATGCTCCTGGGTTTAAATTTAGGATCTCCAGCTGACAGAGGGGACATGATTCTGTCGTGTCACGTGTGTCACCACAGCTGTCCTGTTTGCTTCTTCCACAAACAGCTTTCCTCACCAGCTGGGGTTTGTTCAATGTGCATTACCAGCTCTGGAATATTGGTCCAGCAATGTTTGGAGCAAGAGTAAGTCTTAGCCAGATGAACAATCTTGTCCCATGTGGATAACCAGTGGCTCCTAATCCACCCTATCATTCTGTACAAAGTATACAAACAAAATCTATCAATGGGACAAGAACAGAGCTTAACTCAGAGAAGGTTTCAGAACATTAACTGCAAGCTACTGGAAGATTTAAATTCTTCATAAAACTTGAAATACTGCTGCGACTTTTCAAAGTCAAACATTATTTGTCATGTTCTGTGTGCTGATTTTGCCCTGATTATTAGTGTCATGCTTGTTTCTGTTCAAGGGTGAACGGGCTTAGGGCCAGTGTAAATGTGGATTTACTGGGTGAGAGCCAAGAGTGTCAAACCTGTGAATGAAATTATTTCTTCTGATAGATGTAACTCTGCCCCAGAAATCCAGAATATCAGGGTTTGATCCCTGCATAGCTACTGTGTATGATCCAGTGCAGCCTTTCCCTGGCTGCTTCTGCAAAGCCTTGACCACCCTTGTGTCTGCTCCTGGTGACCAAAAGCTGCCTCTTTGATATCATTTATCTTTAGAAGGAATAGGGTTGGCAACAATTCATTGCCAGAAAACCATCTGGCACTGAGGCCTTCTAAATATAACCACTTACTGAATTTACTGATTTTACGTTTTTTTCTTTATATGGGATCACTTTTCAGCTACTGGACCCTTTGGGGCTCAGGCTGTTGTGCCATTTTTTAATCCTCCCATTGAAGAACAGTGTTTCAAGCATTTAACCATTTTCTTTTCACAACTTGTAGGAGAGTCCTAGGCTTTGACCCTGTCACCACCCAAGATGTTTTGAAACTTGCCCACACCTTTATTTACTTCAGGGTGGATTACTGTGAGCCCTGCCAGACTTCCTGCTCAGACGCTGCTGTTAGAAGGTTTGACCACAGTCAACACAGTGAGAGCAGAATTTGATAGTACTATTTAATTTTCAAGTCACTTTTTAAATTGATTCTTTGCATTGTGTGATGACATATGTCCCTCTTGTAATTCATCTTATACACAAAAACATATTTTCAGCTTTGATTGTATCCCAGTAATTCAGGGATATAGCTGGGATGGTTAAAGAATTTTTTGACCAAGTAGCATTTTTACCAAATTGTAGGGAAAAAATGGACTAAAACCAGATGACATACCAGTATTTAAACTGGGAAAAAGTATGGGTCAGGAACTTCAGAAAAGTTACTTTAAGACTGCCAGAGGCAAAATCAGACAAAATTCGAGATGGTTTGCAAAAGGAAAATAAATAATTGATGGTAACATAAACAGTATCAGTTGACAAAGTTGTATGGGTGATAGAGCTTGACAATGGACATGTGACATGTATTTGTAAGTGTGGCTCATAAACACACCTGTGTTGATTAGATATATGATTAAATTGTCCTAAGAACATTGGACATTCTGATTTAAAAAAAAAAAAAAAAAAGAAAACAATGAGAGAAAGAAATGCAATGTTAAATACTTGGTTAAATGATAGTAAAGGAAAGGTGACTGTCAGCTCCATGATCAAGCAGAAGAAACACCCTAAATTTGGAAGTAGAAACTAGATATGTTCAAGCTACAAATAACCTGCAGCAGCAGGAGATTTTTTTTATTCTGAGGCAAGCTAGCTCTTGGTGCAATTTTCTTTGGTATTCAGAAGCTTCTTTAATATTTCAGGCTTTTTAAATTAAGGCTAAAATACTTCTAAAAGGGGTAGTATAATGCTATATACAGAAAGTACATAGTTAAAAATTAACAACCGGTGTTAGACAGGAAATGAAATTAAGATAAAGTTCCTCAGGTATTCATTTATGTATGTATCTTCCTCTGACTCCTATTTTCCTTCTGATTATCATTAATCTCTGCTATCAGGGGTATATTCAACCTGTATTGAACTGGTAGAAGATGTGGCTCCATTCCTGTCATTTGCTGTTTCACACACACATGAAACAATTCACACAGAACCTTATCAGGACTGGTAAAGCAGTGAATTGTTTTAAAACAATTCAATACTTTGAGTGTTTTAATGCCCAGTTTCAGTAAAGAGCATGACTTAAGATGATCCATTTACTTTGCAAGGACAATTGCATTACTGTGGGATGAGGTTCTGCCTCTGGGGCAGCAGCAACCCCCAGCCAAGAGGACATAACTGAGCTCAGAAATGATTTAGCCTGTCCCAGCTACAGCCTCACCTTTTTTTTTTGTCATATGTGACCAGTTCTCCAAAGAGCACTGAGGAATAGGGTTGTAAATTGTTGTAAGAAAATAAGTGATTTTCTCCTCACCCAGAGGCAGAGCTGATCCTGCAGCAGTGGAGTCATGGAAGTGGGATGAGGCTGAATGGGTGTTAATTAGTGTTAAATGTGTTTAAAAGTGCTCAGGCTGCAAACCTGCAGGGCTGGGGACAGAGTTCCCTCTGGGGACAGTGAGGATCTTTCAGGGCAAGTTGGGCACGAAGCTCTAACCTGATTTGTCACTACCTCAGTCAAGGCCTCTTCTCTGTGGTGTTGGTGCTTCTTCTGGGACTATTTCTGGCCTCATTTACAGATTCTTGCTTCTTCAGCATCTCTTAATCAAAGGCCAGCTGATACATTGCTCCCTGGGGAGGGGTTTAATTGTTCTATCGGACAGGAAATACTTACATCCACAGCAGTTTGTTGTTTATCCTAATTTATCCTTGTCCTGATGGAGTTTGCCTCTGTGATCTCCCAGGAAAGGGGGCACAGGAACTCAAGCAGGTTTGCTCTTTGCATCCAAATCCAAACTCACCATATCAGGGCATGAGGAAAGTGCAAAGGGGAAACCAGACAAGCTACCCTGCACAGAAGAGAGTGAAGGACTTCTTAAGAACACAAGAGAAACAGGGGCCTTGGAAAGTAACACTGGTGCCCAGTGTTACTTTCTGTTCTGCACACAACTTATTTTGCGCCATCTAATCTAAAAAAAAATGCAGTTGTATAATGACTTTTTGTTAAATAAAAGGTACACTGTTGGACTGTTTAATTATACTTTGGCTGACTTGCTTGTATTTCTAAATCCTTATTTCCTAAGAAATTTAGAGTAAATGGAGTTTTCCAAGGTTTCTCTTTAATTATTTCACCTATGTTTACTTGGGGAGTTTCATTTTAATCCAATTTCCTCCCTCTTTCCCTCTTTCCTTCTTCTTTGCCTCTTTCCTCTCTGCTGCAGAATGCAGCACTGGCATTCAGACTTGGGCAGTTGTCCAAATCTATTTTAAAACAAAATTTTAAATCAAAACTTCTTGCAGCTATAGGGGGAGGGTCACGTGTGCTTGCCCTGGGTCAGCAACAAAACTTTGATGACATTTCTGACCCATCCCTCTGCCCACTCCCAGTAAATCCATGCACAATGCCAAGCTATAAAAATGTTCTTTTTCAGAAGTCAAGGTCACCTTGTCCCATACAGGACCAATTGAAAGAACTTTGGCTCGGAAAAAAGAGGGGAGGTAGGTATGTCTTACCTAAGAAACACAATTTTTCCTGATTAGGAGAAAAGACTTAAGCAAAGCACATCTAGAGTTAATGTAGCAGTTTGATTATTACCATAATAATATCACTGGGTATCTGAGGCAGAAAACTGGAAGCTGAAATGTCAGGAAGAGATGGGAGAAACCAGAGCATTCTGAAGATACTGAGGTACACAAAGCTTTTGTAAGAGCAAAAATTGCTCACACCTGTCAGTTTTCCACACTGAACCCCCAGTGAGCCCGCAGTGATGTAGAAAGGTTGGTGCTTGGGACAAAGAGTAGAGACAGGTGTTAACACCTTAGAAACTGCACTTGCAGCTGAAAACATGCCGGTATTTTGATTTTCCCCCAATGTTTCCATGGTAGTTATCCCTGCACGCTTTCCATCTGCTCTGGAGCCCTGCCTTGGTGCTGGCTGTGGCAGAGAGAGCAGCTCCTGCAGATGAAAGAGCAGCAGTGATAGCGCTGGAATGCGCCCTCGGCCGTTTATCACCGTGACACTGTCGGGCAGGCGACACCGCATCCTTATTTTTCCGACCGCTTCTGGCACGGGATCAGGGCAGTGCAGGATGGGGGCACCCACTGCCGTGCCAGGCATATGCCCAAAAATGGCCTGTGAAGAGTCTCAACACGAATGTAGCTCAGTTAATGTGGAAAAGGTTTGATTTCAAAAGCTCTCTCTCATTTGTAGATGTTTACCATGTTCCTCTGCCACGTCCGAGCTGCTTGAGAAAAAGATAGTGGGAATAGAGAAAAGCTTTTTAGTCTCTCTGCAAAAAAAGCTCAATAAATAGAAGTAGATATCAAATGAAGGCAATTTTCTAGCTGTGGATCATGTGTGCTCTTCTGCTTAATAGACCATGGTCTCATAAACTCTAAGACATTATTCAGGTTCCAAAGGGTCAGGAGTATTCTGGGTTTTTTAGTGCAAAAGGATTAGGACAAGAGGTGAGGCTCTCTTTAAGCTAAATGGCTGAAATGCCAGAAATACGGTGCTTTTACATCTGGACAAAAGGAAATGCTCCTCTTTTCCAGCTGTGGAGTGTGGAAGAATTTCTGTGGCTGTAGCCATGATGAATCATGCGGATTGCAGTTCTGCATCAGTTCTTGTCTTAGGATGGAACTTCATCCTTACTTTTTGACAATGATTCTGCTCTTGAAAGGAGAATTGAGAATGCTTCTGTGCTGTGTTCCAGTTCCATCTCCTATTTTTTTTTCAGAAAAATGTGCTGGAGGAGGCTTATGGATGATTATTTAAATAGAGTGCATTTTTGTGCATAGAAAATGTAGCAACATCTCTCATGTTCTAGAGCTGAAAAGTTAGCAGTGGGTTAGTAAATAAGCTGAAAATCACAATTTTAACCAGTCATCTGTAATTCCAAGATAGTTTATTCTGCAAGCTAAAAGCATCAAGTACTTCTTCCCAATAATTCCCACCCCAGACCGAAGAAGAGCAGCAGGAGGCTTGTCTATGTTACAACTTTTGGCCATTGCTTTTGAAATATAATATAATATTGTGGTAATTACAGAGATAGAAAGCATTTCACAGTGAATGAATGAACAAAATATTATCATTCTTGGGAAACAAGTACCTAAGCGCTCCCAATGACAAGGTGAACAATTTCTAACATGTACCTTTAAAGAAAAAAAAAAAAGAAAAAAAAAGAATTAGTTTAAACAGTATTTTGACTCATCAGTCAAGTTTTGAGCATGCTCCTGGTTTTCTCCCTAGTTTTGAATCCCATGTTTGGGAAGTGACTGGACTGATGGGCTGAGTCATTTTCTGCTGTCTGAACAGGAAACATACTGCAAAAGGCTTAGGGGGGTTATAAATAGAACATGTTCTGAGAGAAAATTGTTACTCAGAGAGCGAAATCTGTTCATACATGACTGCAAAGACATTGTCTGCTGTGCACCACCAGCATTTTTAATGAAAAATTTCCCTTATTTTAAAATTTAGACCCCTGTAATTACTTAACACTATTTCTTTACTTTTTACTTTTTTTTTTTAGATGAATGTGTAGGGAGAGTAATCACTCTATAACTTTGAAATAAACTGCCTTGGCAGCTGTCCTTTTGTTTTCAGAGCAAGTGCTTTTGATTCCAAGGACACATATTTCTTTAAACTTGTTAAAATGACAAAATCCTGATTTCGTGTGCACTTCCTATGGGCTTTCTTCTGTGACACAGTCTGGAAATGTCACATGAACAGAGAGAGCAGAAATGGGACATGAGCTGGGGATTCCTGTGTTGATGTAACTCCTGCCATTGGCCAACTAGGCAGTGAGAAGAGACTAGTTTTCCTATAATTTCCCTATAATTTCCTAGAGCTGTGATTTACCTTCACTTTGTTCTTCTGGAAAGGTATTCCTTCATCTTCTGGGTAACAACTATTCCCCCATTTCAGAATGATGAATACAGAGAATAATAGGATACTGGATGATTCCTCTGAAGCCACTGACTGCCCACAAACCCAGAAAAAGGCTCTTTTCACCTTTTTCCATCTAGCAGCAATCTTAGGATGCCTCTCTGGTCATATTGCAGTGTAATTTACTGACAAATGGGTCACTTGACTGGAAAGAGCAGTTCTGTCATTGTTTAAAATAGGAGCTATGTTGTTAACACAGGCAAAAAAAAAATATTGTGGACAAGTAATGGAAATAAAATGAAACTCCCATAATTTACAGCTGGATCTGAAGCTTATCCAAAGCCAGTAGGAGTCTTTCCACTGACTTCATTAAACTTTGCATATTTGTGCTCAGAAGTGCTGGTAATAGAGCCCAGCCAGGCCCTGGGAGATGCTCCAAGCCCTTGTTCTCAGCTGACCCCCTTTGGCCAGAGCTGTTAGGGTGAAAGTGGAGCTCCACACAGTATCAGGGGCAGGCAAAATGAAAATTTAGAACAACAACAACAACAAAAAAAAGCTGCAGAAACTCTAAACCAGAAAAGGCTACATAGAAATAACAGGCAATGGTAGCAGTATCATAGGCTCTTCTGCCTCCAGGCAAGCACCTACACATTTATAAATAATGACATGCAGGCATTAGTTTAGTTTAAGATGCTTATTGGTGCTTTGTAGACTAATGTTTTAAGCAAAACAGAAGGCAAGACCTGGCAAGTTTCCTAAGTCTGGTTATGTTGTGAAATAACAAACACAAAAATATAAACTTTCTCTCCCTGAGCACCCAGCGAAATGTACATGCTTGCTAAAAATCCCAACACTGTGCACTAGGAAAAATGTCCTGCTCTGTCACCACCTGGAGTGAATGACAAGGGAAGTGGCATGAAGGAAACTCAGTTCATTAAAATGGGAGCCTGCTCCAAATGCAGAACTCTTTTTTTTTTTTTTTTTAATAAGGAAGTTTCATCTGTGAAGTTTCACAATAGGCCATTCTCTGAAAGAGTCTTGGATAGCATTCATATTGTATTGAAGTTCAATGTGAGTTATCCATGTACAACTGAACTTTTGTTTACCATCTCATAATAAATATTTGTCTCTGTGAGTGAAAGTAAAAGGCCAGAGATCTCTTGATCACCAGGAAGTAAATAAACCATTTGAATCCCGTGGAGATATTTCAAACTGACTTTTTTTTTTTTTTTTTTTTTTAAATTCTGAAAATGCCTTTTAGTCTTTATCTTATACATTGCTAAACAGTGTGCTGGTGAATGGGTGATGGCAGATGCATATCTTGAAAGAGCAGCATAATTGCTGCTCATTAAGGAATTGCAAGGATGCAATAGAGGGAGCTAAAAGGAGCACTTCACATGCAGAAAGAAGCGCTTGCAAATCAGGAAGGCTGAACAGCAAAAGAAAACCTGAGCTGTGCTGAGTTTCACAGATCCATCCCACGTGTGAATTGCAAATATTGCCAGATGAAGGGCACTTAAAGAAATGCCAGCTCCGTGAGCAACGCGGAACAATCCTGCAGCGAGCTGCTGGACCAAGTTTCTGCTGAGCAGGATTTCCCCTGGGAATGGGGGTTGTCAGTCTTCATGTCAGCTGCCGAGGAAACGCACTTGTGCCCAGGCTTTGTTCTCTCCCCAAGTGCTGCTGGTGCCATTCCAGGCACTTCTTAGTGCTTTTGCTCTCAGTGTTCAGGCTCTTCCTCCACTAGCTGAGAGCTGTTATTGCCAAAGTCTGAGTGCCGAGGAGCAGGAAGGGATGCCATCTGCCCTGATGAAACATTTGCAGATGCACGGAACCTTTTTTTTTTTTAATTAGAGAATACCTTTTTTTTTTTTTTTTTTAATGCTGGCACTGACACAGGAAAGCCACTGGCAGATGGTGCAAATCTGAAAAGGTCTCCCTGCAAGCTATGCTTGTTTGTTTGAAGTTGCTAACATGACATGTTTAAACACTAAACGGTGAAGTTCATAAAAATATTTTGCGGGTTGTCAGGAACAATATTGCTGGTGCCGTGATCCGGTGAGATCGTGTGCACTGAGGACAGCCAAGGAAGGGAAAGGAGGCTGCTCAACAAGCCCTGGGAGCTGGTGACAATTGTGGGGTGGCACCTCTTTGCCAAGCATGGAGCTAATGGCCAAGAGGTGGCAGGAGATGAGGTCCTGCAGAGCCTGGCATCCCTGGGGGAGGGAGCTGTGATGTCCTCGACATCCCCAAATCCCCAGCAGAGAGGACAATGATCATGGCCTTATTCCCATCTTGGTTTGGAAAGACAGGTGTCTGACAGGGAAAGCTGGAGCTTCCCTTGGAATGGAGAATGTAAACCCCCTCCCTCCAAATTATTATAATTTTGCAATTAAGGGCTTTCAGGCAAAGATTTGGGAATAGGAATAACAATTCTTTACTTGGAATATTAAAAAAACAAATGGAATAGCACAAAAAAATTGGCAAACAAAAAAAAAAAAATCCTAGAAACACTGACAGAGTCAAACACAACCTGACACCCTGTTGGTCAGGGTATTGGGAGCAATCCAATCAAGTCTCCTGGAGTGACAGATGTGGTTCTGTTGGAGCAGAGATGATCCTGTAGAATGGTCCAGTGGTGGTGTAGATGGGTCTGGTCTTCCTCTGGGAATCCAGTGCAAACAGGCTGTCCTGGCATTCTGAATCTCAGGTTTTATCCAGGTAGGAATGCTTGTCTCCTCCCCCTGGGTGGAGCATCTCCCAGTGGGGTGATGTAATTTTATCAGTGGTGCAGTGAGCCTCGATGGCCCATGAACAGCAGATATCCCCTGGAGGGAGGATGGGCTGTGGAAGAGATAAAGAAACACTGCCCCACCTGGTTTAACAGCTGCCCATTAACAGAAAACACCTGCCCCCTCCTCCTGGAGTTATGAGGAATGGGTTATACAAGAGATAAAGAAAAAAAAAAACATCTCCCCAACCAGTCTGAAGAGATGACAAATAGAATACAATTTTTGGTTACATACTGCAACCCAAAACATCCCCACACAGCCTCAATGCTTGCTAAACCCCTTGTTGGGCTGTGCCAGGTGTGTTATGGCACAGGACTTCCCTCTCTAAGCAGTGCTGAAAGATTGTGCCCTCCTGAGCCCTTCTGGATACGGCAGAGCCCGTGTCTGTGCACATCACCAGGGCAGCACCAAGGTTCCCTGGGAGCAGGGATGTTATGTAAACCTTCCCCAAAGGTTTATGGAAAACTGACAATGCTGGCAGGGGGCCAGTTCAACCAGGAAAACTGAAGTTGACTAAGCTTGAACGACTTAATTATCCCACAAGGTTAAACAGGTAAATGGCTTTAGGCCCCATTTAAGAAACCAGGGATGAAAGGGTGGAAGAAGGAATAAGCTGTGCTTTTTTTTTTTTTTTCCCTTGTGATCAGATAAAAACCAGAAATCTTCAGTGCTGCTGTTGCTGGGTACAAAATTAAAAAAGAAAAAAGCCTGGAGTTGCAATGAGTAGTTAAAAAGCAATTAAACATTGAAGAGCTTATTCCTGAGTAGCAGGTTGAGAACAGGGTTGTAATTTTATCCAGCAAGAAGTGCAATCTTTTGAGGATAATTTTCCTGAGTTTAAGGTAGTGATTAGAGACCTATACCTCTCAACTTTGTAACACCAGGTTTGGGGAAAAGTCTCTTCTGTCCCTGTAGTGTGGGCAGCCTGGCAGTGCCAGGAATACCTTCAGGTTTAGTGGTTGTGTTGCTATGCTGCAATTTGTTGTTCTTTTTTCTCTTTTTCTTTTTTCTTTTCCTTTTTTTTTCTTTTGTTTTTTTCTCTTTTTTTGGCAGTTGAGCAAGTTCAGAAGAAAAGCTGGTTACTGGTTTAAATGAGCATAGTGTTGACTCCAGTGAAATGTAGGAGGCTGGATGAATTTTCTTCCTTAACAATAACAATAAGAATAGTAGTGAAAAATATCAATATGCACATTTCACTGGGCATACCCACTTACCTCCTGGACCATGGCAACTGATCAGTTTCGAACAAAGTTTACATACACAATTATTTGTAACATATTTAAACCATACTGAAATGCAAACCCATAGGTAAATCAAATTTTTGTCATTATCAACACTTCTTGCTGAAGTATGTTCAACTATAATGAAATAAACTTATGTGGAACCTATAGGTCCTCAGCTATTTCCCTCCTATTGACAGGATCCTCTGACCATAAATGGCATTAAACATGCATAACTCTTGTTTCTTAGCAACTTTATTTTTTAAACAGAGGGGGTTTGAATACATATAAATTATTAATTTTATGCTGTCAAGACAGACAATAATGTATAACAGACAAACCTC
The DNA here is from genome assembly GCA_013400435.1 of Pycnonotus jocosus. NCBI lineage: Eukaryota > Metazoa > Chordata > Aves > Passeriformes > Pycnonotidae > Pycnonotus > Pycnonotus jocosus. The sequence continues at coordinate 684,300 of VWYP01007836.1, read as the reverse complement.
ATGCCCAGCAGTTGCTGGTTGTTTTCTATTATCTCCATAGAGAAAGTGAGAAACATTTGTGTTAGTAATTTTAACAGAAGACCCAATCTTCTTCCTGGCCATTCCTTCCTGGCTGGGCATGAGAAGTGAGGTCACCTCTCCTCTAACACAGTGTAACACAGCACAGTAAAGGAACAGTCACCAGAATGTCCCAAAGTAAACTCTGGCATTGCCAAAAAAAGTACCTCCTTCCCTGAGATGTAGCACTGAGCTTCTAATACTGATGCCTCGGGAAGGCTGACCTGAAACAGAGACTGGACAGAGCTAGAGAATAAAGCAGGGATTTATTGAGAAGCCTCCAGGATCCACCAGGACAGGAGCCTGGCCAGGGCTACACCCAAGGTGGATCCAAAATGGTCACAAAATGGCTGGCCAGTCACAAGGTCTTACATTTTTATAAGTTTTGGTCCATTTGCATATTGGGGTTTAATTGTCCAATTACAGCTTCAGGCTGTGAGGTCTCATCCTTCTTGTTCCTCCCTTCACTCCAGTGTTTGTGCTTTTGGGCCTGAAAGTTGTCCTTGGTCTTCAGCAGGAAAAGGATTTTATTTTTTTTTTTTTTTGTCTCCCTACTTTGTGAAGAGAGCTTATTAGCATTTAATGTGAGGCTCAGAACTGCACCCCTAGGCAGCACAGAATCTGAAAAACATGAAAGCTGAGACTCAAGGCATCAACAGAGCTTCACTCATGTGTATGGAGGCACAGCAATTCAAGGAACAATTTCAGCAGCACAGACCAACTACAAGTGTTTAACTTAAAAATGAGGAATCTGTGAGACCTGAAGGATGGCACTGAGGAGTGTTGTGGTTTCATCCTTGAGTTAGGCAAATATGTTTGAGTGTTCAGCTGTCTGAGAAATGGTGATTTCCCTAAAATATCTTTGCACTCACATTTATCGTGATGGTCCTCCCTGGTTCAAATCCTCTGTCATTCTTCCATTAATGACACTCAAGGAAGTCTTTGTTCGGTAACACCCACAAAACATAAATAACATTTAATTAAATAAAGTCTCTGCTAAGATTTAATATGCTAAGATCAAAGCATGTGGAAAGTGATCTTTGTCTCTGACAGAAGGTTTCCCACAGACAAGAAATTATCTAGGTTCTTGCTGACAACACATACAGAAAAGTTAATTTGTATTAAGAATGTGTTTACAGAATGTTCCCCTTACTCACTGACAGTCACATTCTAGGAACTGTTTCCATGCAGGTGTGTGAGTTGTTTCCCTTGTTTGTGTGTTTGGGCTTTTTTCTCTTTTCTCATAAAATTTCCCCAGCATGTCTCTCACAGAGCACTCTGTTTTTCTCCTGATACAATCAGAACCCTCTCTGCCTGTTTTGCAATGTGACAATCCCTCAAGCAGCTGGCAGCTACTGGCTCAAGCAGATGTTTTAGCACCCCAGCAAAGCAGAATCTCTTTCCCAGCTGCACACAGCCTGGAATCACTTTGGCTCAGAAGGATCTACATGAACTTAAACTCCTTTATCACTTTATCACATTGAAGTTTCATTTTGCTCTGCAAAGCCTTAATCTGAAATCAAGTATGGCCAAAGCCAGAGCCCATTTTCAGGGAAGGTGTTAGCACAGCAGTGCAGGAAGGAAATCTTATCAGCTTTGCTGAGCTCGGTGGGTTAGTTTTGCACAGAGTCGTTTGTCAGCACAATCCAAAGCAGCAACGCTGGCAAGCACGGGCTGGGGAAATGAGGCCTGATCCAAAGCTTATTGGAACCCATGCAAAACAACACTTAATTACTTGATCCTTTTCTCTCTGAAGTCAGTGAGATGTTGACATTTATTTCAACAGAAGCAGCTCCATGGCTTTGATATCTGTCATGTACTTCTCAGAGTAGTGACTTCTGCAAATCAAAGCAGAATCAAAAGCTTTTTTTTTTTAATATTCTTTTGAGCACACAAACCCAAGTGTCAGAAATGAAAATACGAAAGATCTGTGGAATAAACTCTGATGACTTAACATTGATAAAATAAAGGCTTTTAGAGAGTCCTTTTGAAAGACTAAAACTTTCAGCAGCTGAATAAAAGACTGGCTACAAGAAGGAAAGAAAAAGATGCAACTCTTTGTAATAATTCCACCCTTCATAATGTCCACCTTCTTTCATTATCTGTCAAATCTCAAAATTCAAATGCACCTTACAAGATGATATGTGCCCCATGAGGGGTTGAAAACTCCTTAGAGTTGTGACTGTTGCTTTTCACAACTCAGAAAATGTTTCCAGAATTTGTAATTATAACATCACCAGAGCTGACATTATCCCTTAACAAAGTGAAATGACAGTGAGACATGACTCCATTATAGGAATAAATGCAGGACCATAATTTCAAGTCTTACTAAAATTAAAGTTATCCTAGAGATTCTGATTCATTTCTTCTGCCTTCAAAGAAGGAATTTTTTTGATTCATGAGCTGAAGATTTTGAAGAGGCTGGTGCTGGCTAGCTGGTCTGTCTCTCAATGAAATCCCATTTAGCAAAGTGTCTTAGGAAATGAATCAATTAATGTTGAATGATACAGGAGCAAGAGATCATCCTGTGCCTATACTTGGTGTATTATTAGAAATTTCACAGCAGTAAAGTCCTTTTCAGCCTCAGGGAGATTTAGCCAGCAAAGACATGAGACCTAAAGAGTGAAATTTCCTAGATTCGTGTCAGTAACATGCATCAAACAAGCTCTAACTCCCGTTTGTTAAAAAAAACAGGGAAAATACACGTGGAAAACTAAACCCACCCCCACATGTGCCCAAAACCCAAACAAGAATATTTGCACGGAGGGAAGGACTAATGCTGCCAGCCTGGGGCTGTGTTACTGACCAGGTGTGCTCAGGGATGGTTTGTCAGAGCCCTGAAAGGACAGAGGCAACACAGGGCAAATGCAAACCCTGGCAGCTGGGAGAGCCCAGCTCCTGTTTCTGCAGCAGCAGCAGCGAGTGTGTGAGAAACTGCTCACAGGAGCAAGGCAGGATGATGAAGGACCCATCCCCAAACTTCCCTAACAAATGAACTCGGAGCCTCCCGTGGGAAAAAGGCTGGAAAATTAGCTGGGTATGCTTCACAGGTACTCCTGTCTGCTTTTTCTAATGAATCAAAGTGTTTGGAACTCCGCCTCAATAGACCTGTATAAATCTGTTAATGTGCTTGGAAAGTTGAACAGAACTGTTGTTTAGAAGGTGTCTCACACTGGAATAGTTCCTTTATATGCTAAGGGTATTATCTGATACACCCAGGATTGGGTAGGAAGGGCTATTTCCTGCACATGTGGTAAGAAAATCCAGCTATTCCAGGCCCCAGGAAAATTACATGCTCCCACGTAAAGAATCCAGCTTCCTTTCCTTAGATCTGTTTTCTTTTCCTCACTCTCTAAAGCAAAATTCCTTTAAAAGAACCACCCTAACGGCTTTCCATGATGATATAAACCATAAAGAATTAATGAAAGAAGAGGACGCAAACATTTGTATTTAACTACTGATTCTCACCAGAGATGAGTATGATGAGCAACTTCAAACAAAGAGCAGGAAAATATCTATTAGTGGCTTTTGACATGATGCAGCAGAATGTCAAGGTTTCAGCCTCATATGAGGGTTTCGTCCTCCTAACTCCCACAAGGGAAGGAAGTCTTACCACCTGCACCCTACAGATCAAAAACTGATACATGATGAATTCTCCAAGTCATAGAGAAAATAAATAATTGAGGAGGGAGCTCAGCATGGTCTCCTGAGAGCCACCCCTCTTGTGTGAAAAATTCAGTTAACTTTGAAGACATCCACAGTTCATCAGAAAGGATCAGACAAGTTGTTTGAATACCACAAGAAGGGCTTTTTTATTGTGCTGGATATGTAGATAGGAATCCATTTACAAGAATTTGAATAGATAGGCTTGCACACGTCAGGAAAGGGAGTGCTGCACATCACCAGCCACACAGAGGGATCAACATCCTACAGCACAGTTAGCAGGCACAGCTTTACACCAGTTAATAAGGCTGCATTGTTTTTTGTAAGGAGCATTCTCTTTCCTCTCCTTTGAGTGGAAGAGAACAGGCTAGGATGGAACAAAAATATTACCAAGCAGTCACACTGTTTAACAAAGGGTTAGGAACTTGGGCTCAGGGGAAGGGGAGATTGTGCAGCACCCAGGCAAGTTGCTATTATTTCCCTTTATGCTTGTGTGTCCCACACCTCAAAGAAGGGAGGGTGGGCTAGGATATCCCACAGAGTCCCACTTTTTATCACCCCAGATTGGTGGTTTAATTAATGCCTGTTAATCTAATCTTTAACTGATGTGTGTTCATCTTAGCCCAGAGTGACTAGACTGTATCTCAGTTATGTTTTCCTTTGGAGAGAGGTAGGTGTGACTGTGAATAAAGAATTTCTTAATTCTGGTTAAGTAACATCTAATGAAACATAATTTTTAAAGATGGGTGTGATAATAGTTTAGTGTGAATTATACAGTCATCTTTCAGCCACTTTCAAAGATAAAACAGTTAATGACAATGAATAAATACATTAATTATAGTTACTAAACAGCAAGGTCCCTGCTGGTCCTCATGCAGCCCCAGATGAGGCAGGAAAAGATTATCTTTTTATGGACTTATTAATTTTTCCTGAGAGGCATAGAGGGAAGAGGACAGTTGTGAGGGTGAACAGACATGTGGGAGACCAGTGCTGCAAGCATCTTTCCTATCCAAAAAGGAACATCTATCCTAAAGAGAGAAGTTTTGGAATATTTCCCAGTAGGGGCTAAATTCTTTCAGACTTTGTATTTTCTGGGTTCTCTGGCTCTCAGTGGTGGACTTTGTAAAAATCATATAAATATGAGTTCTTTCATACACACATCCCCCTTTGCTAACTACAGATCACTTTTTTTTTTTTTTCCCCCTGGAAGTTTGCCAAGAGGGTTTTCTCATTACTTGTTCTTGCCTTCTTCAAGGCTGCTAAAGATGATAGTCTTTTAGATAACAGGGAAATGGTATGCACCATTCTTTCTATATTCTTGCTTTTATCACTTCCAGGGAAAAGTACAGTTTATCTCCTTAAGTTAAATCAGCAGACAAACATACTGCAATTCAAAGTTAATCATTGAGTGAAATTTGGGTTCAGCCAAGCACGATGCAAAAAACTAGAAGACAAATTTGAACCCAAATGAGAGGTATGTTCTACAACCACATTCGTGCCTTGAGATCAACAAATTATTTTAGAGAGTTGGCTGAACCACTTGTGTCACTAGAGATTATGTTACATTCAGCTGTGCAGGGATGAAAAGGGCCACATTCACACTTGCTTTCTCTCCAAAAAGTTTTCCAAAAGCCACTTCAGATTTGGCCCAGCTGTGAAAAGGGTCAAAGCTCACGTCCTGGCAGGCCAGGCCCTGCTCCCTGGCTCTGCCACAGCCTTCTGCAGCGTCACTGAGGTGTGGTGACTGTGTGGCACATGTCAAAATATTTATGACTGGCTGAGGTTACCTATAAAGTGAGCCTGCTGGGGCTTTTGTCAAGTCTTTACGTCAGCAGATATGGGCTTTAGCTCATTTGCCCTTTCTGTTGCAGCACTTCAAGTGATTCCTGCTTGTTTTTCTTTGTTTTCTGTGTAACTTCACATCTGCCGTCAGCAAGATGTTACTGTTGGTGGGAGTCGGGGACCCACAGCGCAAGAGATGTTAGCTGATCTTGAACTTTCTCCCCAGTGGTTTTCTGTCTGTTTGCAGACCGAAACCTTCTTGAACCTGCCGGATATGCGACAATCTTCACTCTTCCTCAAACACGGAGCTTTAGCAGCCCAGAGGACGAGCCCCGAGTTCCCCATGGCGCGCTGTCCCTCGCAGCGCTTCCCCCATGGCAGGTGGGGCCCGAAAACAGCGGAGCGTGCGTGGGAAAAAGCCCCACACCAGCGCTGCTCGGGCCGGGCGGGGATCGGGATGTGCACCTTGCGCGGGGCTCGCACGGGGCCCAACGGGGCCGGGCCGNCGGGCGGGAGTGAGGGAGGGAGGGAGCGCCCTGAGCTGGGCTCTGCTCCGCGGGCGGCGGCGCTTGGGGCCGGCCGGGCAGTGCCGAGCCGAGTCAGGCAGTGCCATGCCGAGCCGGGCTGTGCCGTGGCGGGCAGTGCTAAGCCGGACGGTACAGTGCCGAGCCGTGCCGGTCTGTCCCATGCTGGGCTGTCCCGAGCCGGGCTGCGCGGTGCCGAGCCGGACAGTGCCGTGCCGAGCCGGCCAGTGCCGGGCTATGCCGTGCCGGGCCGTGCCGAGCCGGGCTGTGCCGAGCCGGCCAGTGCCAGGCTGTGCCGTGCCGGTCTGTGTCGTGCCGGGCTGTGCCGAGCCTGACAGTACCGGGCAGTGCCGTGCCGGGCTGTGCCGTGCCCCACCCCACTGTCAGGTTCGGGCGCGGGGCTCCCGGAGCCCTCCCGGGCGGTGACGCCGCGCTGGCTCGGACGGCCACGCAGGAAAAGTCAAAATAATATTTTCGCTCCGTGAGTACCCTGCGATTAAGGCAGCCGAGCGCTTTCCAAACGTGTTACAACACCGGAGTGGGCTATTAGTTTGGACGCGTCCTAATGAGTGTGTTAATCAGCGTAACATCCTTCTCTGCTCACCTTTTGTGCTAATTGAGGATGGCATCTGCTGAGTTTCTCTTCGCGCTTTGAAGTGTTTGTTAACCTGTGATAGTGATTGTCTTGTCATGTTCACTCCGTTTTTCATGTGTAAATTCGGCATGTGACTTGAGTTCAGATAGCTGGCTTGTGGACTGGTGACTGTAGATTTATTTGCCCGTATGCCTGTAAGGTTGAGCCAGTATCAAAAAGTTTTAAGTTCTCTCTCAAAGTTATTGAAAAAGATCTGGAGGTCTCTGTCGACTTTAAAAACTGTTTACAGTTGGCAACCTTGTTGGTGCCTTCAGCCAAAATGAGATCTGAGCGTGGAAATGGGACTGCATGCTTGTATCTAAAGATGGTCCCTTGCAGGTCAAAAAGGAGGCATGTTGGCATGGCCAGGAAACTTCGTGGGAGCGTGGACTTTTTTTTTTTTTTTTTTTT
>VWYP01007836.1:630100-677212 GCA_013400435.1 Pycnonotus jocosus | reverse complement strand
TTTTTTTTTTTTTTCTTTAGGAACTCTAAACCTTGCGGTAAGGTGGAGCAGCGCAGTCCTCTGCTGCCAGTCCCAGCTGGGGTGTAGCTGCCCCCTCTCTGACTCTGCTTTTGGTTTTGAGGAAGTTCTTAATCTCTCTTGTGACTCAGTGTCCTAATCTTTAAGATGGCTTAATAAGACTTGTCACGCTTGCCTCCCAGGGACATTAACATCTAATTGATGCTCGCGAAGTGCCTTGATCTGGGAGAAAAGAGGGCATCCTGCTTCCCTCATTTCGCCACTTTATTTTGGGTGCTAATTATATTACACGGGTGGAAAACAGATTATCTGGCAACCGAGCTGGAGTTCATGTCTGTTACCATTGACACAGGCGCTCTAAGTGAGTGTATGCCCACTTAGGCTTAGTTTGAGGTGCTGGGTGTTTCTCTAAAAACAGCAGAATCCTTTCTGTTTATCCTTTTCTTATCCTTTCTGGAGGATGCATCTGAGAAATTGCACTGAAGCAGCTACAGACTTTTGCTCCTAACTCTAGGGATACTACGCAGTTTTTCTCTGTGTGTTATGAGGTCGTCAAAGGTTTTAAGAATTAAAACCATGTTGACTCAACTCTCAGCATGTCCCCGATCTTAAATTGAATCTTACGTCAGTCTCAGTTTTTGTCATGTTTCACCTCTTTAGAAATAGAGAATACATACAAATTCACAGTTCTCTGCTTGAAAATACAAGCTTTAGAATATAAAATGTGTCTTTTAAACCATTTTGCTTGCTGCTCATATAATTAGCCACTTTACTCCCCTGACTTGAATCTTACCCCACCTCCTCCTAACCTCTGCTGCCTCCCCCTCTGCATGTAGCAGAGCCTGCAGTGACAATAGCAGGGGGCTGGGATGATGGGGTCACCACCAGCACACACCAGAAGACATCAGTATTCCTAAATCAGCTGATGTGAGTGGACACCCTGCCTTACAACACCAGCATCGTGGTCTTTTTCACCTAAAACTTGGGGTTGCTGAATTCTCAGTCCTTTCCCTACATCTCGGTTCCCCTGTGCTGCGGGTCTGTGTGTGCTTTGTCACACGGCATTTGGCTCGTACGTTTGGTTGAGTTCCCCTTTTCAGCATTGCTGCTGCAGTATTGTCCTTCCCTGTGCTAAACAGACCTGCAGCGTTGATACCTGATAAATGCACCTTTTAAAACGCTGTTTGAAGTTTGTTGGTGCTGTTCCCTTCATGGCACTAGGAAAAAAATACTGCAGATGCATCTTAGAATGTGTGATGGAGGAAGGGAGACTGAAGCATGCTTCATTCCACTTGCTCCTACCATGTGGTCTGCAGCAAGTGATGTGACTTCTCCTGCCCTGTCTGTAAAATCAGGTGAATTCTTAACAAATTGGTATAAAGAAAAGCATACAGAAACGGGAAATCGTCTCTGTTTCACTCTGAATTTCTTTTTTTTTTTTTTTTTGGTTTATTTTTAATTAATTGCCTCAATGTTGCTCTGAAGTTGCATAGCATCACCAGATCCCTGACATCAGGGTGGTGCTGTTTGTGGGGAGATCAGTTTTCCTTCAGTTTCGCCTAGAATCTGGAAGTTTGATCTGAAGAGGTTTTGTGTTTATTTTCCTAAGATATGCTGAAGCAGGATTTTCTAGTCTCCTGTCGATATCCCGTTCCTCGTGGAGGTGAGAGAGCCTGTGTTTTGGCTGGAGATGTTTAAGTGTAAGAAACCATAAAACAGGAGAGGGGATTGCTCTCCAGTTTCTCCATGAGTATGCTTTAAGTCTTTCACGTCTTTTAGCACATACCTTGTATCTGCTCCAGCTGTCTCGCTGCTCTGGTATTTTATAATTAGTATCTTGAAAACTGAAGGGAAAGCTTTGAAATGCTCTGTGTTTCCCATTGGGACTCTTCCACGTGGCTGTGACATTTGTTGTGAGTGCTTGGTAACCTGTTCCTTCACCTCACTCTGATTCCCCTGGCGTCAGCAGAAAAGCTCTCTTTCCCAGAGGACGAGGCTTTATTCTTAAGAGTGTGGTGTGTTTTGATTCCCTTAAAATGAAGACATTTTCAGGTGTCTGAAACTGAGATCTGCCTCCCAATGGTCCTTCTGTTTTCTCAGCTTGCTCATGTGTTGTATTCGCAGTCAAAGGAGCTACAGAAAGGCTGCGGGGTTGCTTTCTGTGTCTGTGCTGGCAGCCTGGCTTGCATGCATCTCTAGAATAGATGTGTACCTTTAGTAACCCTAATCATAGGAATTTGGCGTGTGTGTTTTGTGTGCGAGCAAATATCTTGGCTGAATCTTTCCTGTTCAAGCTCTTTCTGTGTGAGGAGCTCGTGAACTTGAAAAGCTCAGCCTCTGCTCTGTGTCTGGCAGCTCAGCTGTGCAGGGAGGGCACACTGCTTGTTTCTCATCACTGGCACCAGTTTTAGAGGTCTTCATACAGCAAACTGACTCTCTCAGAAGTGGTATTAGTAGTTCAGGGTACATTAGGCTGATTCAGGAAAATATAGATATTCTAAGTTAAGGCTATTAGTGTCCACTGATTCAGTGACTGTGCAGATACGCAGTTAATATTGTATTGTGACACATTCTGGAAATTGCTGTGTTTATTTTTGACCTGGAGAAGATGACTAACTCTTTCATGTATGCATAGTTACATTTACAAGCAAGTAAAAACTTCCCCAAAATTATCTTTAGACTCCTAGTTCCATGAAAGGAAAAAAATCCAAACTTGTCCCTAAATCTGAGCTGTGTGTGCTATCAAGCCCTCTTTTTGCTCTGGGTTGATAACCTTGTGTTCAGTGGGGGTTATGTTTTCAGGGGTTTTATTATCTCCTCCCAATTTTGTGGGTAATTTACTCTGTGGGGAGGAATAAGAGCAACCCCATTTGTGTTGGGAAAGGTAGGTGGTAGCACAACACAAATTAGAAGATGCTACTGTCATAGCTTATATTTAGTTAAATTCTGATTGTTCTTATTTCCATGTCCCAGTAACACTGATGTACTTAGAGGAAATTTGGGTTTGTTACTTCTTGCTTTTGGCCACCTAGAGCTGTGATGGCAAAACCTGGTGAGGCAGGTGCTTTATGGAATTGTGTGATGGAAATATGTGGACTGCATTTAAACTTTTGTTCTTGGCTCTGGCATCTCCTGTGCTGTGCTCTGGAGAAATAATGGCAGCATTTTCTCCAATTGCTGCATTCAGCCAAGGGGACATTACCAATCCAGTTTTTAAAATTACTCTGCTTGGCATGGTGTGTTGTGGAGTTTTGGCTTCCTCAAAAGCAGTTTCTTTGGATCTGTTAGGCCATGATAAGTTCTTCTCAGACCTTTTAAGCTCACAGCTTATTGCCTGTTGAGACTGCAGTGATGCCCAAAGGGGTGCTACAGTCCATCATTCTCTACTGTTGCCAGTGCTAAGCATCAAAATGGAATTTCTGAAGCCATGTAAAATTTTTGTTCGGAATAAGCAAGAAATGCTTTGCAATCAACTTTAAATCTTATGGTAATTGAACAGACCTTAGACCACCCCTCCAGTACCAAAATGGGCTACAAAAGAGCTGGAGAGGGACCTTCTACAAGGGCATGTAGTGATAGGACAAGGGGTAATGACTTTAAACTGAAAGAGGGCAGGATTAGACTAGCTATCAGGGAGAAATTCCTTGCTGTGGGGGTGGTGAGACACTGGAACCATGATATTTTTATGATATAGTGTTACTTTTGGAAGACTAAGGACATTAAAATATCTGATTCTGATAACATCTTTTGTCATATTCTTACCTGAATAGGTGATTCCCATAGCTAACTGGAAGGCTTTCAAATCTTCCAAGGTTTTTTTTCCTAGCCTATGATGTGCAAATCATGTATGATGGAGTCCAGCAAAAAAAAAAAAAAATTGAACAGTTTTTTAAACAGCAAAGCAGAAGGTGGAGCAGAAGACAAATTTTCCCCCTCTTTGAGAAGACTCGTGTTTGGCAGATAGTGGAATTCTTTTTTGTGTGTAATCGGATAAGAGTGTATTGCAAAGACCATAATCTGTGTTATTGGCTGAGGTGAGCCCCATCTGTTAGTGGTGTCAGGGCTGTGCAATACCCTTGCCCCCTAAACTCATGCACGCAGGGAGCAGCACAGAAGGATTTACAGAAACAAATGCAGGCTCTGAAGGCAGTTGCTAAAAGCAGAGGGAGGAATTCAGAACGGAATGCGATGTTCTCTGCTGACACCCTTTCTAGCTGAGGAAACCCTCTCGTTAAACAAGGACTTTACAAGATACTGGGTACTTTTTGGTACTTTTTAAAGCAGAAGCTTATTCATAGTATGACCTCCTTTCATACAGGTTCACCTATTGTATGTGTTTGTTATCAGGCTGGTTTTTTGATGGCACCTTGCGCTGATCTGGGGAATAATTTAAAATAGCAACCTGAGCTGATTAGAAGAAAAAATGGGGCTTGTGTTGGGCTTGATTTCGAGGTGGTAAATATGCAGTCAGTGCTAATCACCCCCATGTCTTCATTCACCCCAGCTGTGGGTCAGACACAGGATCTGCTTGTGCACTTCAATTGCCATTGCTTTCCTCCTTTTAGAGGCAGTAAAGGAGTGAGCATCCTGACATAAGAGCTTTGCTTCTCCAGGTCTCAATTCCATCCTAGGTGAACTCAAAGTTCTTCTGATGGAATGTGATATTTGGGCTTGGATAATTTATGTGAATGAGTTCTCATTCACACAGATCTGATCTCCTGGCCTTCTGCTTGGTATTTGATTTTCCCCTTTCACTGAGTGCTACAAATTCCTACGGTTGCCACCTATGCAGCCAACTGTTTCTGTCAGTTCAGAAAATTGTTTCAGTAATTACATGGCTGTAGGGACAGAAGAATATTAAAATCTGGAGCCATTTTTAAGATTTCAGAGTATAAAAATTATTGATTTCAGTGTGTTCCTCCCATTTCTATGTATGGATTTTTAAAAGTGACAGCTGACAGACTTGTGTACAATATTTTGTTCAGAACATTAATGTGGTTGAATGAATGTCAGAAACATGCACCTGGTTCAGGCTTGGACTCAAGCTCTATAAATATGAGCTGTGGGTGCATTCAAAAACTGAGTTTGTGGATGGAATCAAATACCTCGTGCTGTACTTACTCTCTGAAACTCGGCTGTTGCACCAAGTCAACATTAGGTGTCCCAAAAATGTGTTAGGAAGAGTAAAGCTTGTGTAAAGAGCTGAATACATGGCAGTGAACCTGTTCAGACAAAAGAAACCATCTTTCTGTTGTTCTGGTGGGAGGAGTGTGAGAGGGAAGAAGGGTTAGGGTGGCTAACTTTATTTCCTAGAAATGAATAGCACACATTTTTCAGTGCACAGAGCAGATGTTACTCTGTTTGTGACCTGCTTCCTCATGAGAGTATTGAGGAGCAGGGCTTGTCTTGAGTCTGTTGCCTGCACTGCTGACACATGGCACCGTGTGATGCTGCCCTGTCCAGAGGCACACTGTGTGCCACGGTGTATAAATAACCCTGTGTGCAGAGGGAACTGGAGACAGTGTGCAAATATTTACTGATGTGCTAGGCCTTGTCCTGGGTACCTGGGATATATCTGGTAGGAGATATCTGAGCTGCAGCTGCAGCACAGGGGTGCTGGGTGGTGTTACACCACCGAGCACCCACTGCAGAGCTGCTCTGCACGGTGCAGGGAGGCTGAGTGCCACAGCTCAGCCACATCTTATTTGTAGCTGGGATGCTTAGATAAGCAGACAGGAAAATAGATTAGTGTGCACCAGGCCAGCTTGGTGCGTGTTGTGGGGAAAAAACTGCTTTTAGTATCCCCTGCGGAGTAACTCTGATGACTGCTGTGCAGATCAATTTTCAGGTTAAAGATAGAAGAGAGCGGAGGGGAACAGCAATATTCCTCCGGGAGCATCGGTTCTCCCCTGGAGGGCGACTCAGTCAGGGATGCTGACCTTGGGCAAGGCAGGTTTGTGCTTCAGAGCAGGGTTAGGGTGTGCTGGGGCTGGCAGCCCTGGCAGGGAGATGTGGCTTTGGGAGATGTGGTGCAGCGGCTGCTGGCACAGGCACCAGGAGCACTGTCAGGCTCTGGGAGCTCAGCAGAGCTGGGTGCTGGCCCATCTCTCACAGAGAAAGGTTTCTCTCTGAGTTTCCTTCCCACCTGGGAATGAAAAGTCACAGTGGAGCATCCACCTCTGTGTATTAGTGTGGGAAAGGAGGGCCACGAGGCTTTTATCTCACACTTACCCATGCAAAAATGCACAAGGCAGTGTTATTTTTCTCTCTTTCTGATTTCTTTATGACTGAGGAAAGAGTTGTTGCTGTTTGCTGAGTACATTCACACAGAGGGTTCCAGCATTGCTGAAAGCATGCACTTGGAGGGCTCCAGCAGAATTTCTGATGCTATTTCATGACAACTGCAGAAGCTTGACATTTTAAGGCCCTATTTATGTATTTAGGTATAGACCACCACACCTGTCTATAGGTTCTTCTTCAGCTACTACCTGACTTAATGATTGATGGTATGAGTAACTTGTGTGTTGAAGCATCTTCAAACTCAGTTATGGACTCAAAGCATGTCTCCCAATTATTTTATCAGGCATTAATAGAGCCCAAAAAGAACTATGTGGCTGTTTCAGAGCATGGTGAGATATTTTTGTGTGTTGTTCACAATACTCTTCCCTTACAGAGGTTAGTCCAAGGTTCCACCTGACACCCAGTAAAATACATGAATTAACTGAATGCTGTGTTTGACAGAATTTCTTGACTCAGCCTTTTTCAAAGGCAGCACCTGTATGCATCCTTCAGGATGGCCAGGTGGTTCTGTAAAGCAGTGTCAATATGAAACTTCAGCCTTTTGTTGTAAAGTTTTGTGCATTCTGACCCACAATATGGGATACATACATGGATGGGATACATGTTCGTGAGGCAATTTGGCTTGTTTGAAATCTCAGGCCAATAGAACTACAAACACTGGCTTCTGAAAAACAGCTGTGTAAGTATCTGAGTGTCTCTCTTAGTTAATTAATTTCCAAAATAAATCCAGGAATAACATACATAGTATAGCTGATTCACATTTGCACAGACTGTTTAATTTAGAGGTAAATATTAATGCAGATATGTCCCAGGTTTTTTTTTGCTTTAACAGTTCTAGTGAACAAAGAATGTGAACCAATAGTTTTCAGTTTTATTTGCTCTACTGAATTACCAAAGGATGGCAAAGTTTTCCTTCCCTCTCTGCCTGATCAGTTGTTGTCCAGCCAGTAGGCCAACCCACATGCAAAATTTATTAAAAGTGTGGGCAAGAGAGAGTTACTGGGACTTCTGCAAAGCCAACTTACTTCATGACTTTGCCCAACTTGATGTTGGAGTCCTAGAAACTTAGAATTTGGGGTTTTCCTGCTAGGTTTCCAGAGGTATTGTAAGGTTCTGATCAGTGCTTCTGATGAGTTCATGGAAGCCATCAAGGCATTTAGTTTTAGTTGTTTCTCTAGTGAAAAAAAACCACACCTTTGTCATCCTAAGAAGCACCACATGTTTTGAATCCAAATTTTCTGCCTTTCCTTTGGGTTTTGTCTGTTGTATAATATTTAGCTGGGATATTTTGCCAGTCACAGGGCTGAGATAAGTGTTTCTTTTAGTTTTGGAGTAGGAGTTTAAGTCAGTGTTTTCTTCCTTTTGGCTGATGATCCTGTTGTGATTATAATGATGGTTCTGATTTCTTTGGGAAGAATATTCAGAGGAGTGAGAGCTTTTCTCTTTTCTGCCAGGTCTGGGGAGTTTAAAATGAAAACTAATAGGTTATTTTGGACATCATCACTAGAAACTAGTACTGGCAACATAAATATGACCTCCCACAATTAGAATGAAGCAAAAAAAGGTAACCTTTACATTAATTATTTAATTACCAATATATTCACATGGTCAGCCTCCATTAAGTGTATCTGCATTCCCTTTCTATTTTTGGCAGTGGGATCCACGTTTCTGGTATTTCTTACTTGGTAAAGTTTAATCTTGAAAAGAGTATTTGTAGCCACTGTCCTGTATGAAGAGTTGTTTTGCATCTTGTGATATGTTGGGCTTTTTTTTTATTATTCATAAAGCTTCTCCAACTTCATTTGCAGCGCTCTGCCTTTCCTGTATTCACCAATGGGTGGGAGGGGGAGGTAAGGAGAATTTTTCTTTATTTCCAGCTGGGTGGCTGGCTGCTGGCATGGCCAATACATGCTTAGTCATGTGTTGTGCTGAGTTTCACTTGGCACACCTCAGCAGGTACAGTCCCTCCCCTGTTCTCTCAGCAGAGCCATCCTCTCTCCATGGTGCAATTGTAGATGACTGGGTTTGTTTTACAGCAGTGATGCTGTAATGATAACCTTACCAATGCTCAGGGGAGGTGGAGACAGCTGAGCTTTTTGCTTGTATAGCATGTTTAAAAATTTCACTCAAGATACTGTGACTTGAAGGTTTTGGTCAGTGTCACGTCCAAGGCTGTTGTGAACTTCTGTCAGAAAGTGCGGGAGTGGCAGTGAGACTTGGGCCAAGGGTTCTTCTTTCTTCCACCAAAATTGTACTTTACTTGGTCATTCAGTTTCTTTGCCTTTACCTGTTTCTTTTCTCCTCTAAGCCTCTATTCTAGATAATGTTGTTATTGCTTTTGATTAAGCTTCCAGCAGAATTCTCAGCTTTGAGCTGTGAGATGCCCTGGTGTGTGCAGCCTCGCAGGGATCAGCAAAATAGGGCGTAGGCAAGAAAGGGGAGAAAGCCACCTGGTAATTGTGTAGGTAGCTGTTGCAAAAATCTGGGGTTTCTGTCTGGGAGTGCAAGGACGTTGTATTTATTGTATTTAACTCCAGAAGTGTCTGTGCCTGTGCAGTCACCTAGCCTGTCAGGGCTGGGTGCACTCTTCCCTCTGTGCCCAGGGTGTTTCCTCTCCCGCTCCAGAGCTTTGTAGACCTGGAGTGGCAAAGCCACATTAGCAGTGGCTGTGCTGCACGTCCTTGTTGTGATCCTTGCCCCTGCCTGCCAGGCTCTGCCTTAAGCAGATTTACTCAGCTGACCTTTTAACCCGCTGGAGATGATCAGAGCTCTGCCAAAGAGCTGCCAGACGAGACGGGGTGACTCTGGAGTGGCCCTGCCAGGAAAGGTAAAAGGAGCCAGCACCTAGGTGCAGCTGCCCCAGCAGCAAGGAGATGATGGGCTGAAGGGATCTGTGCAAAGCTGTCAGCTTCTGTTTTTGGAGAGCAAGGGTTCTCTCTGCCTGCTGCTGCACTCACCTGAGAACACCCAGGTGAGCTGTTAGTGTGTCGCCGTGCACTGCCTGCCAGGGTGCCGTGGGGAAATGGGCTCTGCTAAACTTGATCATAATTAGTTGATATGCTGGATATTGGGAATCCAATGAAGTGCTGCCTTCTGCACTTTTTCCTTGCAATCTCCCTTAGACTCTGTTTATATGTTCAGGGGCAACATAAGGAGAGTGGTAGCAGCAAACTCAACACCTGTAACTTGTACCTCTTCACAATTTTTTTAGTCTTCTTCTGTAACAACTTTTGTCCAGTGAAGAAAACAGGATTCTAGCACTATTAGCTTGTCCTACCAATCACGGAAAGGTAGGAATAAACTGTTCTGGATGTTGTTGACTTATACATTGGGGCATCTGGTGAGCAAACTCTTCCTTACCAAGGCTTTGGAGGTTTTTCTCAGTGTTACCTTGTGTTGCTCCCCCAGGCAGGGCACTGGTTGTGTTCTCTGGCAGGGCTGGTGCTCAGTACAGGACAGAGGTGGAAGAGCCCCTGCCGTGTGTGGTGGAGGGAGACAGAATTCGGATCATGGAGAACAGATGAGCCATCAAATGAACCACAGCAAAAGTTTCTCCTGGAAGGCTCCACATCATTAGTGGCAACAGGAGCGCTGGAATATGTGCTCACAAGCCAAATCACTGTAATATTCCCTGGATCTGTGTGTGTATGTGTTTGAACAGGGCAGTGGGAGGTGGCAGGTTCATCTGGCCAGAGAGGAGCCCATTTTCCCCAGACACAGACTGGTCTGTCTGATGGGCCCCATTGGAAAGGAATTGCCTAAGGTTGACAGCATCAATGAAAAAGCTGTGCTCAGTCTGGCTTTGGTAGGAGCAGGAGGTGTGAGAGCCCTGCCCAGCTGCACCAGCAGCAGCACCAAGGGGACAGGGATGTCCCTGTGCTGGGATAGTCTGTGCTGCATTCAGGAGGTGCTGGAGGATCTGAACCTCATGTGCTTCCCAGTGCACTGCGCTGGCAGGAATGAGGGCAGGGGTAAAGCCTCTCATGTTGTACCTTAAGGAAATGGACTGACTCAGTGACTGTTGCAGTCACTTCCTTTCGTAAGGTTTTCTGATTTAGAAATGCATTATGGAAATACTTGGCATGGCATATGAGCTTTCTTGTATTTTTTTTTTTTTAACTCTGGCTACTGGTGTGAGAGTTTTAAGTAGCATCTGGCTGTGGTATGACTTGTACACAAAAGAAAGCACTGTTTCTTGAAATATTTGCTTCCAGAACTGATACAAATACCCTTTAATCTTCACCTGAGATGTAGTTTTAAGTTGACTCAATTTTTTTTTTTTCCCTTGATGGGGGTGAGCTCATAACATGCAAATTATATAATTGGGACCTGGTGTGCCAACTGTCCCAAACTTTTTTTTTTTGTGCAGTGTATCACTTGTGGCTTGTTGTCTTTGGTAATCCAAGTAGCAGTTCCAAGCAATTGTTGGGGGCGGGGGGGGGATAAAATGTATTTTTTAAAAAAATCCCTGTTTGGGTAGAAAAGCTGAGTTTCTGTGCTGTTTTCATGGGTTTATGACCTCCCAGAGCCTGTGTGGTGAGCTCCAAGGATGTCCTACTTTTGAAAGATGCTGCAACAAAGCCTGTTCTGTGCATATGGCTTTTGGGGCACTGGTTGTGCTGCTATTTAATCACACTGGTAATACAGCATTAGGGCAATAGCCAACTCCTTATTCCTAGTATACTAAACCTTGATAACTGGAGCATAGATAAAGAACTGGTTACACATTTCAGTGAAATAAAAGCAATACTGTTTACCTTTATGCAGATGAGAGGGAGAAATCTGTGCTAATACAGAAACAGTTTGATGTCCAAGCCAACATAAGGTCTTGGGCTCAGTAACAATTTTTTTTTTTTTTTTAATCGTATTTGTAGAGTGGAGAACTAAACAGTATTTCTTTTGTGAGTAGTCTAGATTCACACATTTTTCTCTCCATCACTTTTCTGAAGATCAGTTCTCTGTTTTCCTTCTTGGTCTCTATAAATTGGGGAATACTAAAGCTGTTTGAACTATATATTAAGGAACTGTAATAATGAAACACGTCTTCAGTATCTTCAGTCGGCCTGCTTTGTGTAGGCACATTGGATGAATGGATCCTGGGTTTCCTGATCAGCAGTTGAATGAAAACTCCCAATGCTCTGACAGTTCCCATTCCCCAGTCCCTGCTCTTGGCAGAGCAGGCACAGTGAGGGAGGAACGTGGTGCCCAGGAGATCAGCGGGGCAGGCTCAGCTAAAGCAAAATCAACTTGACCCAAGATGTTTTCTGCAAACCACTTGCCTTCCCAAATTATTGTTTTCTCTAACAAAGCCAGTTCTAATCAGCACCTTGGGTGCTGGGCACTCTGTGAACCCAGAACCAGTTAATCCCTTCCCTTTCTGAAGATGACAGGCTGCTGGAGAGTTGGGGCACCAAAGCAGCTTTAGCTCCATGTTCCTGTAGCTGTAGCAAGAAATGTGATGCCTCTTATCTCCTCTGCCCTGAAAACACCACGCTCAAGTAAGCACCATGCAGTCACACATGGCAGCATTTCAGGATCCCCAAACAGCCGTGGCTGCCCCACGTAACCTCATGTCAATATATGGGAATGGAGCGGCAGCGCTGCGTTAAAACTTCCTGGGTCTGTGTAGCATACCCGTGATGGTTTTGCACTTAGGCTCAACTCTTTAAATGCACTGTTCACGTTGCCTTTCAGGTATGTGTGTTGATGCTGGCCACACATGCATGCTTTCACTAGGAGGTTTTTGACTCTTCTGTACAGTAAAATGAATGGTAGGACTAGATGACAGTGAGAAAAATAACCTTTTAGAAAAAAAAAAACAACAACGTTGTCCTTTGCCTTGGCACTTTAAGTGCTTGCATTCCTACAGTGTCTGCCCACTTACATCCAGGTATGTGATAAAATAAGTTTTCCAAATGAATGGATGACTAATGAAGAGCATGATGATAACATCTACATATTACAGCACGGGTCATTCAGTTTGGGAGATGACTGGAAGCAAATGGCCATTGGTGCATTCAATAGAGAAGGTGCAACCACCTCTGACCTTCAATACTGTTAACAGGACTTAAATAGAGAATTTAAACCTTAGGATTCTGGAGCCAGGCTGTGTGATGAACAATTGCTATTAAGAAGTGGGTTTTTTTGGTATTTCACAGTTTCTAGTAAACTTTGCTGTGCTGGAGAAGATGAATCATAATTTAATCCTGACTATATCTCAGCTTGCCTTGTGAAAATAGTGATGCATTTGTCATCCCTCCTGTTGTTGGTTAATGATGTTCTGCCCTCAGAGTTGGGGTTGGTTTTTGTTTTTTTTTTAATTTCTTGATTGAACTGCTTCCTAGCATATTAGTCCCATGGGTCTTTTTTTTTTTTTTCTTCCTTCCCTTTTTTTTTTTTTCTTTTTCTGGCAGATGTCCCAAAACTAATATTTCAGGATGTATTCTGTAGCTTGACTGTTAGGATTTTTCTGCAGTAAAAATGGATCATGTTTTTGTAACTCTCTTGGCATCTTTATTTGGGTTTTTTTTATACTTTGTTTTTCTTCATTTTTTGGGAAGTCTGGGCAGAGGAAGGGTAGAAATTGTCCTGCACATTTTCTTCCAAAAATACTGTTTCTACTTTCAGAAACTATGTCTTTTCCAATCTCTTCTGGTAACTGTGGGTCCAGTTTACAAGGACAAAAAACATAAAACAGATACAAAGCTAACATAGTAGCTTTCTTTCTGTTTTTGTCTTTTTATGTAAATGCTCGTTTGGTGTTTAACCTAATCTTCTGGTTTCCCATCACACTCTGGCTGACTTGTCTGGGTGTGGCTTCTCCACTGCTATTCAATGGCTGGTTTTTGGTGGTGAATTGGCATTGCTGCACCCAAGGAACCTGTCATTTACAACTCCAAACTGCTTTTGGGTTTCTTTGATTCTTTAACTTTGTGGTTCCCATGGATTTCAGTGTGACTGATAACATTAATGCCCCAGTAAAACACAGGAAGCACTGTGTGCTACCTTGTGTTGAAAAAAAAAATTAAAAATTGCAGCAATGGAATGTGTTGATTCCTAAAAATATGTGTGTATGCATATGAAATACTGCCCAGAATGTTTCATTTCTTTGATCATTGGCAAAGCAATCCTGTCTGTGTTTGCAGTGGATTAATCCTCACTACTGATCTGGAAGTCTGATGTCTACAGATGGGGGCAGCTCTGCCAAATGAATTATTGTGGACTGGAGCCCTGAGGGTCTTGCAGCCCCAGTGCCAGCTGTTTATTCCTCTTGGGTAATTGCCACAGCCCCAGTAGCCAGAGGGACACACACTGGAGAGCAGAGCTCTACAGATCCGTGCTTGGAAAGATGATCTGCAACACACCCCTGAGAGCTCTTGGCACATATCTATGGAAACTAACACTGGTGCTGTTCTTTCTCTCCCCCAAGACATAACCTGGAGGGTTTGCTTCAGCACGGCCATAATTACATATTTTTGCTTCAAAATACCCCGAACAAATATTAATTTCCTTTCTCACAAAAACCCTGAGGAGAAACAAAAGACAGCCTTGCTTTAGCATCCAGTGTTCTCTGAGGGCACTTTCTGGTGTCTCCAGCTGATGGTTTTGGGCAGCTCTCAGAGAAAGCTCCTTTTTGCCTGTTCTGGCTTGGGAGAGAGAGTGAGGGAACAGACAGGCTGTATCTGGGCATCAGGTGGCTTCAAGGATTCAAGACTGGTGGCACTCTTTGTCCCTTGTTTCCTGCTGGGCTCCTCCAGTCCTGGGCACTGCTAGAGGCACTGCCAGTCCCACGTTACTGTGTCAGTTCATGGCCCGTCCTGCTGCCCCATCCTTCTGCATTATTCCTATTCTCAAAGTGCCATAAACCAACATCATTTCTGTGATTGCTGACTAGGAGAGTCTGCTTTTTTACTGCTTCATGTGTTTGTTTTCTTTTGTGGTGTATTTACCTCCGTAATTATGTCCCCATGCATACAAAGGGAAAGCTGTACTAGAGGAGCCGCTGCCAAATGTGGCTCAGTTTTGTTGGTATAGCTTTATATATACCAGGGGTTTTGCTGACAGGGCTCTGTCAGCTGCAGGGTATGCTTTTATTTGTCTTCCTCATGGTCACAATTGTGCCATCTAAGTTATGCCTGTGACCTGAGGGTGAGGAACAGAGAGGAGGACGCAGGGCTGTGAGAGAAGTGGGATGCTGAAGTTCCCACTGGCAGCTGGGCAGGAGTGGTGCCAGAGTTCCCTCTCCATCATCCTCTTGTGTCATCCATCCCTGCTCAGTGTGTCTTGCCCTGCCATCTCCCTGCTGCTGTGATTTTGGGAATGGAAAATAGGGTATTATTTGCTCTCCAAGTTAGTCTGGCTCAGTGTTCCAAGCATCCTATTGAAAGTAGGAAATCTTGTGCTGATCAAAAGACAACCAGCACTGCCTATTCTGTGATTAGTATCTACACTGTTCCAGCTTGTGAAGTTGAAATTATAAGTGTCACTATAGGAAAAGAAAGGCAGGAGTTTCAAAGAACTTACAGATTGTCCTTTAAATTGTTTTCATCCATAATATCTTTCTAGCTTAAATAACAGGTGCCTTTTCTTAAGAAGTATGCTTTCTTGTAGGCTGATGTTACCCTTGTGGTGTACTGTCTTCCTTTGTTCTTGTGATCCTAACCTAGGAAAACATCAGCATAAACTTTCTACTGTTGTTTATATTGTGTTTCTCATCTACTACAACAGAGCTGAAAAATGTTCTTCCTTGTAACCAGTCTAAACAAGAGTCAGGTTTTAATATCTTGTTTATGCATAGCATTAACCCCAAATGCCTGTGGTATAATCATCTACAGTTACCTTTGAAGATGCAGACTATATGGAAACTTGGGACTTTGCAGCAGAGCTTTTAGTGGCCCTGTAAAAAATAATTTTTAAGTACTTACTGTAACCTGCACAGAATAAGAATTAAGCTAGAGACATTTCTCCTTAAAGCCATTGGACTTGAAGGCCTGGAGTTATAATTTCCACTGGTGTAACTACAACAACATTGCTTTAAAATAAGAAAAAAAAAAAAAAGAAAATTTCTTTATTTTAGAACTGATTCTTCAGAAATTATGGTATTTCTGATGAGTAGTTTGTGTATGAGCTGCATATGGATGCCATGTCATTCATTTGAAAAACCTGTGCCTTTGCCTTGCAAAATGAGCATCTGAGGGGGGTTTAGTGATGCTCA
The DNA here is from genome assembly GCA_013400435.1 of Pycnonotus jocosus. Lineage (NCBI taxonomy): Eukaryota > Metazoa > Chordata > Aves > Passeriformes > Pycnonotidae > Pycnonotus > Pycnonotus jocosus. Next base: position 661,680 of record VWYP01007836.1, on the reverse strand, counting down.
CAGGACAGGACTTCTTGTGCAGGCAGCAAAACGGTGTGACCCCTGTGGTGGCTGCCAGTTCTCTGGTGGGATTTATCTGAAAGCTGGGAAGTGCTGTGTCCTCTGAGCCAGCTGGGGCAGAGACCTGAGCCCCCATCTCTGGGATTGCTCACGTGGGGCAGCCTCCCATGCTTTACCCCTGCCAGCACCGTGTGTTTCTGTGGATGGAGACACATGCAAGCTGCTGCCTTGTGGGGCTGATCTCATTTTACTTATCTGTGTGTCTTAGTGCATTCCCACAGCCAAGCTCAGCTCGGTTACATCAAGAAACAAACCGGACTATTTTTAAAGCTTCCAGCTTTAAAACGTGTGGAATGCAGCTCAGTGTGTGTGGCAGATAAAATCCTCCAGATAGGCCATTTTATTTTACACTTCCTGTGAACATATGTGAAATATCTGGTGCCAAGCCTTAATGTAGTCCTGCACATGTTTCCAGCTGCATTTTGTCGTGGATGCTTCCAGCTGCAGCAGGTTAAAGGGGCACAGCAGCACTTGTTGGAAGGCCTGTGTTTGAAATGTCTCCTATAACCACTGCAAAACAAGCTGATAGTGTGCACGGTAACCTTGTGAGTTCACAGGCACACAGTGTCTCAGTAGGAGCTGTTTTGAATTCCATGCTTGGCCCAAAAAGTTATTTTGCAGGCGTTCTGTGGAAGTCGGCTCTTTATAAAAATACAGGAGAGTAATCTGGCTGTTTACAGAGCCAGTTTGTGAGGCTTTGTTCAGAGGCAGCTTCCCTTCACTGATATTTCTGGTAGGACTGTACATCTTAAAGAATGGCTTGTCTGTTTGTGGCCAGCACAAAACTACTATTTCAGACCAACGTGCTTTTAACTAGTTTTATAAGCAAAGCAAAGGAGAGCTTCACTTGTTACCAGATTCACATGCAGTTCTCTTTTCCTTTTATGTCATTTTTAGGACAACATGCAAAGAAACCAAACTACAAAAAAAGCTGTGTTTCCTCCAGATAGAAATGTTTACATTTAAAATGGTCTCCACAAAAACAAAGTGCATCACAGTAAAAGCTAAGCTGAAAAACTCAGGAGGCCCTGTAACATGGCCAGTTTCACTTGCAAACTTCACTTTTTGTGATGGTATTGATCTGTTAGACAGTTCGATCAGGGAAAGAGGCAGCAGAAATACTGTACTTTTAACTGATGGTGAGGAAGAGCTGGAGTAGATGACTACTATGATTAGCAGACATTGCAGAACACAGTCTTTTGTTTCTGTTGTTGTTTCCAACCTTAAGCCAACAATAAATGTATTGTATACTGCGTGCCAAACTGGAGTCTTAATAAAAGAATTAATTCTTGGTAAACATGGCAGAATTAGGGCTGTATTGAAAATGGAATCAGGATTAGTGGCATTGAAATGCTAGGAATTTAATCCTTTTCCGATCTCCCCGAGGAACATGTTCTCAAGTATTAGAAGCAGCGCATTAAGGGACTAAGGAAGAACTTAAGTGCTTCAAGTTTGAATTAAATTAGGGTTATTCTCATTCCAGTGGGACAAATAAGCCAAAAGAGGTTTTTAATTTTTGTGGATGGTACCTCGAGACCTTGCTGACAGGCAATTTGTATGTTGCTGCTGTCAAAAAGTGATGTTATTTTCCTGTAATGACTCATATATGTCAACTTTACTGCTTGCTCAGCTTGCTGCTGAGAGACTCCATGTGCAGATGTGAAGCAGCTCCATACATCCATCTGACTAGAGATGCTTAGTGGAATTGCCCTGACAGTGGAGCTGCTTTTTTCAGTATTCTCAAGATTGTCTGCAGTAGCAGAGCTTGCTTTGCTGACAGGAAATATCAGCCAAGACTGGAGACCTCAGCTTTCCTGTGGACACATCTGTGCTTGTGCCATTGCTTTAACTTCTGCTTTCTCTCTGCCCCTTTGGCACTGCTTCCCTTTGAGTTGTAACAAGATCTTCACTTTCTTCTTGGGCAGCCACCAGGCATGAGCAGCACTTCTCAGCTTTCCTTATCTGACATTCCTGTTGGCCCTGGCTGGAGGCAGAAAGGAGGCAGGGATAACTCGTGACAGTGGAGGGGCCATTGAAACAGAGCCCTTCTTCTTCCCAGTGTACTCTGTGCTCTGGAGCCCTCCAGAGACTCCTGCAATGCCATGGGAAGCTGTCTGGAAGGCCAAGTTCTTATGTGTGCTTAATATATCATGCAGGGGATCTAAAATGGCAATTCCTGTGTCTAACCCATGGATGCTTCAGTTCTGATTTAAAAGAACTGTTTATCCAGACTATTTCTTGCTCTCTCCTTCTTTTCCTTTCACTGACCCAAATTTTTACTGGGCTCTGTAGCAATTCAGTGAAGTTTCAAATAAAATGCATTTTTTTTTCAAATTGTGCTACTAGAGGAAGTTCAAAAGTCACTTTAAAATGCATAGTTTGCAGTTTCAGCATCAATACTCACCTCGATGAGATTTTTGGCTCTGTATTTCATCCCTAGAGTGATCTATATGATGAAGGAAGTAAAAGGATAAATGATAATACTCTAAGAACTCAAGTACTTTGCCAAACACTGTTAATTTTTCCTACTACAGGTAAGCAGTAATGTATTGCCTCTTAGGTCTTTGAGACAGTTACAGAACAGGAAACTTTAATTATAGTCAAGAATTAATCTTTTGAACTTCTTGTCCTTATTGCATTGTTTCTAGTGAGTTACATACAATACTGCAGTAAAATATCAGTGACTCCTCAGAAAGAAATGCATACTTTTCCATCAGCTGCATATACTTAGAGCACCATCTTCAGCTCTGTCATCTGTCAACACAGTGTTCATGCCAAAAAAAAAAAAAAAAAGGAGAAAATAAGTCATGTTTCCAGCAATCCAGAAACCTCAGTAACCAGTCTCCTGTCTCATTCTGCTTTTTTGACCACAAAATATTACTTTTTTGGAGAATATGACCTCTGACACAGCAAGGAGAAATGCTTCACTAGTGAGCAAATGTCTCTTCTGAGATGTCACTCCTCAGTTTTTCAGTATGGGCAAGATGGGAGTTTGTTGGAAGTTCACAAGGAGAAGATTTTGTGCCCAGAAAAAATAGCCTCAGTCTTGGCTTTGTGGTGTTGAAGAAGGGAGGTTTTAAGGCTGGAGAAGGTGTCCTGCCTGTCCTCCTCAGTGGAAAGACAGAGAGAGGCCTGTGTGTATGCAACACCTACTTCCACTCTATGGTAAAAATGTTTTTGTCCTTTCCCTTTGCTTGCAGTGGGTGCTGCCTTGTCCTTGCTGTTATCAGCACTGCCACATGCTGCTTTTCTTCTTTGCTTGGTTCAGATACTGCTCTCCTCCTCTCTTAGCTTTGCTCTTCCCTGCTGGATGGCAACAGCTGAGGCCATAAAACTCTTGTCTCTGTGAGCAGAAAAAGGCACTGAGTTAACAGCGTGTGATCACACTCGTTCATCAGCTACACCAAGAGTTAACTTTTACAGATACTTGTGTTTTATGAACATGACAGTCTGGGGGTGAGCTAATAAAACAGTGGAGAGGAAGCACTCTTTTATAGCTCTGGTGTCAAAGTCTCTGGTAGGTCTGAGTGAGGCAGCAGAATGAGTTTATGGTGACAGGGGGGAGCGTGTCTGGCTGCCACTCCCTCCCTCAGCTGACATGTCCACATTGAGGCCTCCCTACTCCCCGGGAAGCTGCTCGTAGTTATTTTGAGAGAAAAAGAAAATAAATACTTTCACTTCTCTCTTACAGAAATATCTCAGGTAAGTATAAAAGTTGGGTAAAGTAAGCTTTTAGCCTTGATTGTAAGTTGTGGAGTTTTTTTTAATGGGCCTCGTATCCTGAGGCATGTGCATATCAAGCTATTCAAGCCTCATCAGAGCATCTTGCATTGTGTTGCACGGTTGTTCCCTGCCTTTCCCATGGAACTTTTAGATCTTTTTGGACTAACCTAAACCCATTGTGTGACTCTGCATGCCCAAAGCCATCACTGGTGAGGGGAATGCTGGGGTGGCAAAGCCAGGCTTCCTGCTGCTGACACCCAATTCTTGGAGGGATTTGCTCATTGATCATCAGGGGCTCCAACCTGGGAAGGTGCACCATGTCCTGCTCCCCTTCTGAGTCAATGGGAGTTCATGGCACTCAGCTGCTTGGAAAATTAGATTTTCTGAAAGGCAGGGCATGTAAAACATTTGTGCTTTTACCTCTGCAGAAGAGGGCATGAAACATCCTATAAATGAAGTATTCAGAGGGGAAAACAAAAATTTCCTGACTTATTCTTGGCACCAAATATTTAATCATGACATTTGGTCTATGAAAATGTACAAACTCTCAACATTGCCAATTTATTTTACCCACAAACCCACAACAGACTGATGATGTGCATACAAAGGTTATTTATTTTGAGCACAGACAGAGAATGTGAGTATTCCAAATGGTTCCTTATATCTCCCTGTGGAATCTCTTTAATAAGTTGCATAATATTTTTCTGTTTTAGAGGATGGTAAGATAGACATGGTAGGTCTCTACTTAAATACACTGCTTATGTTTTCTTTTTTCTTCTTTGAAGGAAATGCAAGCAGAGAATGAATAGTTTGTGAACAGTGTTAAACTGAAAAGCATGACTTCAAAGGCCTTTCTAACAATTTATTCTGAAACTATCAGCCAACAGATGACGTTCCAAGTAAAATAACTAATTATGTGGGAAGTTAGGCAAGCACTGATTTAGTTTTTGGTTTCTTGGACTGGCAGATAATTCTTTAATAGGAAGAAAAAGAATACATGACTTAAATTTCTGAACTTGAGTCCAGGTAAACCTTTTTCTGAGGACAAGTTTATACATAACCTGTAACAATTTTCTTGGAAGATGTGAAAGCCACTTGGATACTTTCTGTGGACCTTGGCTGACTTTAAGATGCTCCTCATTAGGGATGGGAGAACAAGGTTAAAGAAGGATAAGGGAGTGCCGCAATGAAAGTATTTCAGTTCTTTGAAACTTGTGTTAATTTAGAATAGCATTGCTCTTGCAGAATGTAAGAGTATTTATCTGGAATATCAGGCACAGTTTGACAGTGATCATGTTACTAGGAAAAGCCAGTGGGGCTTAGCAGGCCAAACATCATTACTTTATATCATCAGCACATGACAAGGTAAGACTCCAAACACGTAACTTCAGCACTGAGCATGTGGAGACATGGAGATAAAATTCCTTTCTATGCACTAGAGCACCAAACCCTTTCTCGTTTTGGCAAGAGTGTTAGGGAAAGGGGGCCTCTCTGTGATTATTTGTTTTCTGATTTCTTCAGTTCTGGTGTAACTTGTGATGATATTTCTGCTTAGCCTGCTTTGTGCATCTGCTTGTGGCAAGTGATTGTGCCAATTCTAAATTGCTCTGGTTAGCTGCACCTTTGGCTCTACCTTGTGCAACAGCATAAAAAAATCCATCAAACCACGTTGACTTTTGGCTGCAGGTTTCCATGAGTTCTTAAGACCAACATGTCTCTTGCTGTTACATAAATTGTGCTTGGGGAAAGAATCTGGACATTTGGGGTTTGTTCATCAGTTATCTAGGACTGAACAAAAAAAAGTTAAAGAAATTCTCGGGCTCTCAGTGAAGCTGGTTTTTCTTGTAGCAGTAGGCTTGAGTTAGCAGGGTTCTTATGACAGTCTTGGTGAGTACAGGTCATGACAGCACGAGTATGTTATGTTATGTTACGTTTGTTTGTAACACTTGGGTATCACTACCAGCTTTTTGTGCCTCCTTATCTAGTTACTGTATGCTGGGGTTTTACGTTCGTATTGTATGTGCAGTTTGTGGGTTTAATTTTATCATGCAGAACCTGTTTTAATAGGACCTGTGTTTGTTTTTTCTAGGAATAACATGTGTGGAAGTACTTGCTATTGTTGATCACCTGTACCCTGGCACAAGAGCTCCAGCTTAATCATTCTCCTCAAGCTCTGCTCTCAGAACATGGGGGAAAACGATGATGAAAAATACAATCAAGCTGGCCAGATATTTGAAAACTTTGTACAAGCATCAACATGCAAAGGCACCATTCAGGCCTTCAATATTCTCACTCGCCAACTTGAATTAGATCCCTTGGACAATAGAAACTTTTACACCAAACTGAAATCGAGAGTGACCACATGGAAGGCCAAAGCTTTGTGGAACAAGCTCGATAAAAGAGCGAGTCACAAAGAGTATAAACGTGGAAAGTCTTGTATGAACACTAAGGTAAGTGGGGTTTGGTTTGGGATTTCATAGCTTGGGAGTTTTTAAACTTGTTTTTCTGCAGAAGCAAAGTTTCTACCATCACATACAATGTGTCTGTTCAGTAACCCTTCTTTAATATGCTGAATCTGGTTATCAACTGATTTGGACAAATTTATGGTGGTTTTCTTCTGAAAGTTCTGTGAAAACTCACAATATATAAGAGTGAGACTTAAAGCATCCTGTTTTCCAGTCTGTCTCAGACTTCCTGTCCTTTTTATACCTCATCACCAAACAGGTGTAAGGTGCGAACTTCTAAAGAAGTAGGCTGCATTCATTACAGGCTCTCAAGAACTACTTGCTTTATTAAACAGGGGTTTGCAAGGTACAAACTGTAACATACCCAGCAGGCTCCTCAGCTTTGTGTGTGCTGTAAGAGACCAGGGCTGGCCAAACATGTTTCAGCAGCAGTTCCTAAGCTGCTCTCTGAAAGTGCTGCTTGGAGGTCTGGGGATCTGTCTCTGTCACCTGGCACTGGCTCTAGTTGCTAAACAACAGCAAAGGACAATCCTGCTCTATTTATGAAGTCCTTTCCTGGTAGTGCTTTTTCGCAAGCAGAATGTGGATAATTGCTCTGTGTAATTACTGAGGGAGATGGTTTACTTGGTTGTGGAGAGGACAGGAGATATCTTTTCACAGAGCATGCAATACGTACTTTGATAGAGTACACCACTGAGCACTGGTGTAAATCTCACTGACAAAACTGTACAAAATACTCTAATTCCTGCCAGTTGTTTCATCTGGCTGTCACGCAATATTTCTGCTAGCTTCGTCCCAAGAGCAATTAATTCATTTACTGCCAAGTGATGGCTAAATGTTGCCCCAAGAAGGGTAACTTTTAAGTAGATTGTATAGAGGTAGAACAGAGAGGAGGGGCATACTGGGGGATAATTAGACACCAAAATGTGGAGGGGTTTTTAATTAAAATTGTCACTGAAGCGCTCTTTCATGGACTCATTAGATAGGCAGTGTTTAAAGTCTCTTTCTTCTGGTTTGCGTCATTGACTGAAACTTCTCAAAAGCCTGAGAGGAACAACACCAAGTTACCTCCTGTACATAGAGAGTCCTCTGGCTTTATTCATTTTTCATAAGCTCCCAATGATTATTAATGTTTCTAAGGTCATAAGGGTCGTTAATATAGTTTTATTTAGTCAATGAGTGTCATTGCAGCTCTTTGCACTGTGTTCCTGGCAGGCTCTGTTTTTCTCCTCTCCTTTTTCCCTTCATTTCCCTTTTTGACCTGTGCCTCCTTCCTCCCTTTTTGTTCTGTGGAAAAGTCTTTGCACATATGTCATGGAGCATCTTTGTGATGAAAACAGACAGGAAAGGGAAGGAATGATAAAGTGTCTGATGAGTAACAAATTATAGGAAATATTCCAAATGGGCCTCACCATACACATACAGCCCCAAGTCCAAATTTCCAACGTGGTGAGTTTGAGGGAGTATTTGCAATGCAAAAAAAGCAGTTTTAAGACCCATGTGAAATGTAAAAACTAAGTCTTCTCTCAAATGGTGGCATTACAAAGCCAAGGCTTTTTTTCTGTGAACTTCCTAAGCAAAGTGATTAATTTTTATTTTGTGAGAAGACTTGTAGAAATGGGTTGGTACATAAAATATATAGGCCGTGTAATGCTTTATGAGGTTGTCAAGGAGAAGGCTAATCAACACCTTCCACAGTGTTGAAAGTATGGTATTAGTGCCCCTTGAGATTAAAGATTTATTTTTAGTGGCATGGTGTAAGTATTTGCAGAAATGAATGGCCATTTCTATGGTGCACACAGGACCGACTTGCAAATGGCTATAGGATGTCTGTATGTGAAGAGTGTGGGTATGGATACTCTGTGAAATACTTGGAGATGTTCATCATGGACCTGGCCCGTGCCCAGACCTGCACTTCAGTGTGTCATCACTGATTTAACGAGAGAAACATGAATCTTCACATTGCTGGGAATGAGAGCAGCAGCCGCAGTCTGCGGGCTCGGTGGGGATATCTACCAAACATTCCTGGGGTGTGAATCACAGGCTGCTGCGGAGCCCATCGGAGCCTGGCCCTGCGGGAGGGGAGGCTGCTGTGCTGGAAGGGCAGTGTGGACCCCCATCACTGTGGAGGTGGGCTCTGATAACCCCATCACAGATAAGGGCTTTGCAGAAATGCTGGCAGCCCAGCCAGTGCAGAGAGATCAGGCTGCAGCATGCACAGCACCCTTTCCCTCCAGTGCAGCTGGTGATTTCAGCTTTCTGCCTTCCTGTGTGTCGTGCCAGTGCAGTTTGCAGTGGTGGAACAGGAGCTCACAGCTGCATCCTGGCAGCCATGCCCAGCACTCACCTCCATGGGGCAGATCAGCCTGCAGTAAAAAAACCCTGCTTGTTAAAACTTCAGCAATCAGCTAAGTGGATTTTTGCAGCTCTGTACACAGAGCCAAGGTTGCTAGTAGGCATCATTTAAAAAATATATATATATGACTTCAAGGCTTTGAATGAGGTCGTGGCCTTGAACACGCTGTAGCTGAGCCTGCAGCTCATGGTTCTTAGATACGGCTTTGCAATCTTCCCAGTCTTTGGAGGAGATTAAGAAGATGCAGTTGGGTTCTAAATGACTCACAGGACGTTTTTGTTGTTGTTGTTGTTGGTTTTGGTTTGGTTTTGTTTTGTTTTTTTTTTTTAACAAAATGAAAATCTGCTGCCTCTTCCCAAAACCATTTGGGTTTGGGTTTTTTTTTTTTTTTTCTTTTTTTGTATTGTATTAAAGAGCTTGAATGCTGTACTTGTTGATTTTTGTGCTTGTAAACTCTTCAGCCACACTTAAGTTACTCATTGCAATATACACAAGTTTTATACATACAGAACATTCCACTCCAGCTAAATAACAATAATCCTGTGTCTTAAATGCTCTTGAAGAACATTGCCAAACATGGCTTTCAAAGTTTCTACAATGATACAATTTTAAGCTGGATGAATAAAACTGGTTGAGCAATTTTCAAGTTGTTCAAACCCACTGCTATTTCAGAGTTGTCTTACTGGGGGCATTATTTTCCCTGAATTCTTTGAAGAAAAAAAAAAACAACCCAAAACAAAAATGGAGGGCTGTAGAAAAAAGACATGCACAGAATTGGGGCAGAAATGAACTTTCTGAAAATGTAGTTTCTGAAACTTCCTTCAATCTTGAACTTGTAAGTTGGGAATGAGTTCTGTTCAAAATTTGTTTCTGGGGCTGGCACCTGCCCAGTTCACCAGCATTAGAGAGAAACACAAGTTTGCACTAACCAGGCAAAACTGTAAATATCACACTGTGGTTTTGCAGATATGTTCAGAAAAAGCACAAATTTTTTATGCTGGTGAAATCTCTCTCTGGTTTTCATCTTCTATTAATTAATGCAGAGGAGCATTGGGCTATGAAATGTTTATTTGTTTTTTAAGGGGATGAAGCTGGACAGTTGAAGAACATTAAATGTTAAATGCATGTTGTTCTCTATGCTAGCAATTTGAATGTCAGTCTAAATTTTGGAACATGCAAAACATCATGCAGTGATGAACAAGGATTCATCCAGCTGGTATCAGTATGTTCATTAGCCTTTTTAAGACATCTGTGAATGTTGCCTCTCGGTATGGAGCAGATTCATTACTTGCACCTGATTTACATTTACTTTCAGTTTACCTGTGTAAATGATATGAATATGTGCATGCACATATAAATGAGGCTCTCACTGATGTTTGAGAGAGGTATGAATATGTATCAGGGGGTAGGACCTGGCTCATGCTGTGTACCCGAAATTCAGGCTCTCCCATGCTTCAGGAGAGCAGAGATTTCTGCACATGGAAACATCCCAGGCTTACTCTGAGAGGAGGTGTTGGTTTTCTCAAGCATGCAAATGTGGTGTTGCCTTCCTCTCCAAAGGTACATGCTGTTTTTGCAAATACATTTACACTTGAGAACTAAGAAAACTTTGCTTAAAGTGCTACCATGTAATTATCAGCTGCCTTGGTAGACTCTGGCATTTCTCTCTGGGTGGATGAGTCTGGGGAGAAAACTCCCCAGTGGAGGAGGGACAAATTCCTGGGCACAGCTTTGGTCTTCTGAGCATTGTCTGTATTTTAGACCCCACCTTGGGCACAGTTCCTGGGCAGGAGGCTCGTACAGGCTGAGCTGCTGTTTTGAGGCTGAACAACATTGGCATAAAGCAAAGAAACAAAATTAAGTGAAGAAGTTTTGAAAGCCTTGCATCTAAAACCATACATATGTGCACTTGTAGATATATATGTGTATATGGAATAGTATAAAATCCTAAAAAACAAATTCAGTGGTCTTGAAGTCTGTCATAGGATCATTTAGGTTGGAAAAGGCCTCTAGGATGGAGTTCAGCTGGTTAACCCAGCACCACTGTGTTCACCACTAAGCCCAGTCCCCAGAAGCCTCTCTTTTACTCATCCCTAAACTCAGCCTTTCAAATCTTGGATTACAATAGATGGAATTTGCTTCTGAAAACTCTTGTTGGGAGACTTACTGCAAGAGAATGACTCTGAAATTGTTTTTAACCTTGTTTCCAGGACTTACATAAGCATTGGGGGGCTCTTTTTGGTACTGTCATGTGCTGTCAGGCTGACTGGGACTCGATGGCATCGGTGTCCCTGCTGCAGAGAGGGCTCCATGGTGATGCTTTAGCCAACACAGCCATACAGACAACGTGTGGTTTCAGGGGAGCTGGGCCAGGCTGTGAGTCAGCAGAGGAGGAGCCCAGTTCTGGATCAGAACTGAGGTTGGAGGTTTTCTCACTGAATCCAAGCTGTGTCTCCCCATTCTAACCACACTGGTGCACCCAAAAACGTGGGGGATGCTCTTTATCTGCAAACTCCTTCTGCTCCTTTCCACCTTGCTTCCATTTCTAAAGGCTGCCAAATGAACATCTTGGAAGTTCAGAACCCTGCTTTGCTGGTGTTGTCCTTCCCCCAGAGCTGAGAAATGGAAAGGAGCTCCTGGTGTTGCTGGGTGCTGCCGTGTTCCATACCCATAGGGTGATTGGCAGGATGGGCAGAGGGTGCCAGGTCTCCCTGCTTGTTGTTAGGTACAAACTGGCTTCTACCAGCCCTCAGCTGTTTACAAACATCCCATCCTGCAGCTTTGCTCCTCGAGGTAAATCAGGCAGGTTGGGTTCCACATGGCTTCCTCTCCCCCCCTCCTTCTTCTGTCGTGCTAAACAAATACTTGTCTCTTAAATAAGCAAATCATCCACCAGCGTGTATAAACCTGCAGGTAAGGTGGCCAAATTTCCTCCCCAAGTGCTGGCATTTGTTGATCCTTCAGAGGCAACTGGGATTTTCAGCCAGGTTTCTCCAGGGCTGTACATACCAGTACAGAAGCCAGTGAGTTAGTGTTCAACTGACCTGACTGATTGCATCCCTCAAGACAAACATTTGGTTTTTAATTGAGTAATTGAATTGTAAGATGAAAGAAGGGAAAGCCAGTTATGCTCCAACAGAAAAAATATCCATATTATAATGAAAACTTTAACCTCTTTACTCTATAAAGAGTAAATACCCATCCCTTTAGCTGGATTTACTAATTTCTTTGAAATAATTATTGGAGTGGGGAGATTTCCAAATTTGATAATCAGGATTTATAATGTACACACCAAACTTGTTGCAGATGTATTAGTTAGTGTTGCTAGCTTGCTTATTTTAATAAAAAGGCATTCTGGTGAAGTCCACAAAACTTGAACTAGTCAGCCAGAAGATGACTGCCAAGTTAGGAAGCTGAGTGAATGAAAGGTTGTGGCTTTTTACAAAGAGGCATTCAGCTGCTTTGTGTGTGTGTGTATTTTTATTTATTTATTTATGTATTTATTTTAGAAAAACCAAACAAACACTGCTTGGATAGTAGAATCCAGAAGCTATCGAGGTTTTTGGGAATATTAAAGGCCACATGTGATTTTTTAAGTGGCACCTAGGTGTGTTTGGTATATTTGAAAGATAAGTGTTTATCTTGATATTGGTGCTTTGCTTTTGCCTTTTAGTAAAGGGCTTCTAAAGCCTTGCAGCGGATTTCCATTGTAGATTTATTTTTAAGGATTTTAATAAGCAACTTCTGTTTCAAAGCTGTAGAAAATATGGGACTAATGAGGATGGGTGGCAAGGAAGATTTGCATGAGGTGAGTAGAGAAGCAGTAAATCACCTATGAACATGCAGTGAAACCACAGTTGTTGAACATTGCATTCACATTCATTTCTCTAAGGATTTTTAGAGTGTGGGTAGGGAGAAGCTGGGGTGATAACAGGACACACAGCAGACAGTTCTTTGAAAACAAAACCAAGTATTTGACTCTTTGTGATGTGTCTTAAATTGAGATTAGGCCAAATTACATCAGCAAAAGCAAATGTTTGGCATGTGATTTGGTAATGAAATCACTTTATTTTCATTATCCTGGAGACACTTCCACAAACACGCAGTTTTTTCAGCTTTATCAGTCATGGAAAGCAATGAAGCCTGGCCAAAGCAGAGCAATCAGACAGTCTAGATAAGACTTTTTAGGCATGTGGAATTTCAATTTTTTTTTTTTTTTTTTTTTTTTTTTTTTTTTTTTTTTTTTTTTTTGCTTGGAAGGTAACAGTAGCTTTACATCTGTATTTTAACAGAACTGTGCTGTTTCTCTGCCCCTCACTTAATGGCTTTGCAAATAATCGAGAGAAGGGAACTGTCCCACCCTGACCTGATTTCCTAGATATTTTATAAAGATTCCCACAGGGAGTGACACACAGTTACTTTCACACAAGCCACCACTATTGTCACCACGAGTGGCTTGATGAGGTCTGAATGAAACAAAAGGTTCTGGCAGGGTGTGTTCCCGTGACCCTGGCTCTGTAGGGCTTTGGGGTTTTTGGTCCTTTGAAGCACCTGGGCTGTGTCCATCCACCAGGCAGGCTGGTGTGGGGGGCAAGGGGAGCTCCAGGATGCTCTGCTTGGGGTCAGGTCTTCCAAAGGACCCATGTGGTTGTTATGGGGTGGGTGCCAGATGTGGTCATTAGGGGTTTGCTGTTAGCTACGCTTCCAGCTCCGCTCTGGTAATGTTTGTGTACTGATAAGTGAGGAAATACATAACTTTTGCTACCAAGAAGTGATTAAACACTTGGCTGCTAAACCCCAGATTTCAGACAATAAGGCAATTTCCTGTCTCCTGCAGCTGAGGTCCTTCCCGAGGTTCCCATGTCTGCCCTGAGAACAGGGGGTTTGGGGATGTGGTTGCTCTCTTTCTGCTGACAAAATTCTACATTATCTGCTGTTTAGGCCTCAGTGCAGGTGGCTTTGCATACACTTTTCATAGAATGCAAAATACCAATTTGTAAGATGCTGTATAAGAAGAGAAAATGTAAAATATGTTAGTAGAAGATTATTTTTGTAAGTAAGAAAACAAGAAAATTTCTATTTGTGTTTTCTCTCTAAAAAAACATAACATTGATGGCATTCATGGTGAAAAAAGAAGTTTAGCTGGTATCTGTTGAAAAGAAAAATAGAAATTACCTTTTAATGCTCTTGAAAGTGATTTAATTTGCTTTACTTTCTCTGCTACACTGTTTAAAGGGGGATTATTTTTGTCAGACAGTGCTTGAAATTTCCACATTCCCTACAAGTCTGCACTTACATAATTAGTTTCTACAAACAGCCGGGTTTCTGCAAGCTGTTTGGCATTTCAGGTCTCTGGGATATTTGTGTCTTAACCTGAAGTCAACCGGGTAAAATTGCTAGAAGCTACTAGGAGATTATGAACCTTCCAGTAGAAGGAGAAAATTGTGACTATGCTGCAGAAAACGATGTGGTATATGTAAGGACCCACACATCCAGCCACCTTCCTTGGTGCAGGTGAAACCCCAGCTAAAATATTCTGTCAGATAAAGTGGAGCAAGTCCAGAGCAGAGTGGCAGGAGTGGTCAGAGCTCTGGAGAATGTGACCAACAGTTCAATAGCTTCACCTCATCTATGTCAGGGAAGGCCCCAAGGGGAGCACCATGGAGTGGAGCACAACCAGCACCACTGTGGCATTTCACCTTCTGTCTCTTGTCATTGTGCTGACAGATCAAGTTCTAGTTAGCTTTTCAAAGTTTGCATTTTGCCCTGGACATTTGCTGCTCCTGTAGAACAGCTCATGTTTTTCCAAGGGCGCGCTGTTTGTGATTGACAAACCAACCAAGAGATACTGCCTGACTTGTCTTGCACCACTCTCTGGATTTGTTCATCTGACTGAGATACTGTCTGAGCAGAAACCAAGTGGTTCTGCCACGCTGTGAGTTAGCCTGGTGTTGTTTCCTTCTCCTGCCCCTTTGAAAGATTTACAAGAGCAACTCTGAAAAGACCTGTGCAACAGCAAGTGTTCTTTCCTCCCGGTCCTGTCCTGCCTGCACTCTGCCTGCCATCCTTGCAGGATTTACAATTTAGATAAAACAGCTGCTCCGGGGTAAATTGCAGCTGAGATTAGAAAACACTGCAGGAGATGGCAGCGAGCTTCCTGCCAAGGACTCCACACCCAGAGCAGTAATAACAAGTTACGCCGATCAGCAAGTGCTCGGTGGAAGGCAAAGGCATTTCTCTCAGGTGTTTTCTCCCTCCTTTTTCTATTTCTTGTGCTTTAGCAAGGTAGGAAACAAGGGTAGGGATCCGTTCCTGGCTGGTGGGGCTGCTGCTGGCTCTGGTCCAGCCGTGGTTCTGGCTGGAGGCACCTGGGCTGGGAAGCTCAGCCCTGGCAGTGGCAGAACAAGCGTGGCCGGTGCTGTTGAGGCAGGTGCCTCCATCTGCCTTTCACCCTGCCTGGAATGCGAAAACAGACTCATTAATACGTGTAAATAAACACCAGGCTTTTGTGTATGTTTATCTCCCTTCTGTTTTGTCGGATGTTGGTGTAAAAGAGGCTGTTACACCTCCTGACATGTAATTTGCTGCCAAAGTTTGTCTCCAGCTCTCTGCCTCCCGTTTTGAAGCATGCTTATTTTTATATTTTTTCACCATTTCATATTTAGTTTTTGAGACTCTTTCCCTCAGTAATAAGGGTTATTATGTACCACCTTTGTTTTCAGCCAAAAAAGGTTTTGGAAATCAGAACTATAGGTGCTGAAATTTAACTTTGACCGTGTGATGTGCTGCTGGCAGCCTGGTTAGTGGGTTCTGTGAGTGCTGTTAACTTTCCCTGCTATCAGAAGCCTTCCTAAAAAATGTTGTGCTAAAGGTAAATATTTTTAATTCTGATTGTTTGAACAATTCAAGTCCATCTTGCTTGCTGGCACTTTTGGGCACTTAGTGTATTACTAAGAAGTGCTGGTTGGTAATTCCTAGTGTTCTCAAATGGTAAGAAAAACTGTAAGAAGTAAAGGCATTGTCTGCCTACATAAACTGGTTTGTGCAAGCGACCACTTAAACTAGAAAAAAAATCAGATTATCACTCTTTTTGGAGCTGTATTTAGATTTACCAGTTAAATGTCTGTGAGTGCCAGCAGTGGAAATGCAGTGACTTTGAAGGCTGCATGCTGAGCTGGAAAAAAGAAATACTCCAAGAGCCCAGAAGTGTTGCCTTCTGGTACAGTGTTGCATTTTGAGCTCATCTGTAGCTGATATACACTGCTATACAGTCATTCTGCTTAGGAGAGTTAGGAATGATGGGATTAAATGATTAGGATCTTTAAAAATAAATAAATACATAAAATTTAAAAATCTGGATTCTTACTCAGACCTGATGTCTAGTACTATATGAGCTCCCTTACTCAGAGTGGCTTCTAAAAGCCACATCTTAAATGGGTGTTGGCTAACAATTCACCTAATAGAAAAATGAATTTTAGAAGGTATTTTAAAATATTCTCTGCAATACACTCGAAGTAACTTGACTCCCCACTTAGTTGAAAAAGCCAATTCCCAAGTGGAAGCTCAGCTTGTTTTTCAGATTGTTGTGATGTTTGGTTAAAAGTTCTGGGTTTCTCTGTAGATGGGCCAGACTGGAGTAGCAGGGGTGTATTTTTAAAGTGTGTTACCAAGCTCTTGCTGTAATAAAGCCATGGTTGTTGACCAACCTGCCTGCATGCTTTAGATGCTGTAGAGCATGAGAAATCCTTTCCTCTGGGTACGCAGCAAAGCCCCTGCCCCTGGAAACCATGTGGAGAATTAACCATTTTCTCTATCACTGCTCACAAAGCTCCCAAGATTCAAGGCTTGGTCTCTGCTGTGCTCAGAGGTGAGGCTCTTGATGCTTTTATTCCTTTATCTCTGTCCACCAGTTCTTTGTTTCGGGATGAATTCTTTGTTTTGTGGTTTCGTTTTGGGCTCTTTTTGCTAAGTTTTTAAGTGTAGCCTCGGAGCACTGTCTCAGTGTGACAGACATTAAGCCTACAGGAGAAAGGCCAGGTACTTACATGCTGCCAACCATGCTCATGGCTGGGATAGTCAGGCAACATTCTTTCTGCAAGGTTTATCTTGTTTTCCTTTTGATTGTTTAAGCAGCTGGCCAAAAAAAAGAAAGGAAAGCAATCTCTTCTGGGTTTGGGGTGTGGGCTTGTGTTTGGTTTTTTTTTTCTTCCCTGTGTTTTGGTTACAGTGAAAGGCAGGTGAGAAATCAGCAAACACACTTAATTCCAGAGGATATTGGAGGGCTTATTTTGTGCTGTATTTGAGGAGATTTTTGGATTAAAGCACTTGCCTGGTTTCTGGGGGCTATGTTTCCTGATAGCAGTGTAATCGTTTTTTGTTAGTAATGTCTAGGTTTTTTGGATAACTGTAACTGGTGCAGGGCAACAGAAAGTTTCCAGGCATACTTTGCTATATTATGCCTGTCAATTGCAATTTTTTTCAAGAAGTATTTTTTCAAATTGTTCTAAAAGATCTGAGAGCAACTCACCAGATTTAAATACAACAAATACCACCTGAGAGAGCTCTTCAGAAAAGTTCCAAAGTCCTGGCAGCTCTGATGCATCATGGAAGGCACTCTTGACTTTCTAACACCCTGAGTGCACACAGCCCCTCTTTAATGTGGGGCATAGCAGAATATGAGTTGCAGACGTCTTTCATACCACTGTTTTAATTTCAAGCTATGGAAAGGGATTTTTTTTAATACACAGGTCTAATATTAGTACATTTATCCATGTGACAGAGAGGATGGATGGACAAGTGTGTCCAAATGCATCCAGGAAAAATGAAGGCACATGCTTTTTTCCATGCAGAAGCTTATCTTCCAAAAAAGAGAAAAAAATCCCAGTAAAGATGAGCCAGATGAATGCAATAAATGTACTAATGTTTCAGTTCTGGCATTTTGACTCAGTAAAACAGGAGGGCAGTAAAGATAGCTCCTCTGATCCCTGGATTGTGCTGCGTCCAGCTGCGAGCGCAGCAGCTGCAGGGCACGGGGCTGGGGAAAGAACTCTGGCCAAAGTCAGATCCATGGTACAGCCTTGATAAGAAGAGATAAAACAAATAAAGCTGTGACTCCATTTATGTCAGTCACTGACCTGGGAGAGGCCAAAACTGCACGTATCTGAGGTGCTCAGCTGGGGGTACAAAGGGTAAAATACTGGAGGGATTGCATTGAGACAATGCATTGGTGCAATTAGGGGGTGTGAGCCTCGCTGCTCCCAGATGCCTCTGAACTTCCCCAAGTGTTCACTCTCCAAAAATGCCTGTTCAGCAAGATCCACCTAGTCATAATAATATTTTAAGGTAGATTTTTGGACCTATCTGTAGTGTATTTAAGTAGTGTCCACATAACCCTTTGGAGAAATGGGATCTCTCATTAAAATACATCTAAGTGAATATTATTTTTGTCAAATGACACATTGTTTAACCTTGCTAATTCTATCAGGAGATCATAAAATAGTAAAACAGAGAAAAATACCCTTTTAAAGATTATATAATCTTTGTAGTCAAGTTTAATTAGTTCCTAGGCCTTCTCCCCTCTCTTTCTTGGGGGAGGTGGGGAAGATGGAAGAATTAATTTTTATTAAAAAGGAAGCTTCAGCCTGTGACATTTTTAATGTCACTTCAGCCCATGACATTTTTAATATTGTCTGAAGTGGCATATAGATTTTCATTTTTCACTGTCTTCCATTGGTGATGTTTCAAAATGCTGGTTTAAATTGATTATTCAGTGGGTTCAGGGTGCATTTGGCTGCAGTGTTGCATCCGGTGGCTGTCAGTGAATTTGTGTGATAAAATCTGGGGCTGCAAATGGGAGATGAGCTGTAAGTCACTAAGTCAGGAATGTCCCTCTGAGCAGTCCTATTTTTGCCAGAAGTGTTTTGATATCTAGTGAAAGGGATGAGGGACTGAAAAGCATCGTGGTGGAGAAGGCTTCTGGTGGCCATCAGCCTTCGCTGCTTATGCAGCTGTTTTTCTCTGGAGCCTTTCCAGGGGAACAGTCACTGCTGTTCCAGAAAATGCATTGTTTCGTGCCTGTCTCGTGTTGCAGCACATTAAGCCCTATCACCAATAAACACTTGTCCAAATCCATGTAGGATGTGACTCTCTGGAATCAGCCAAATTAGTCCTTGCTGTGCCCGTGTCACTTGGGCTGTTGCACAAAGGCCCGGGCCGGTATGAAAATTGTCTTCTCTCATAGTCCCAGGTCTGCTGACTGTGGAAACGAGTGTTTGCCATGGGAAGGCAGAGTCCCTTTGTCTCTTTGTGTCCTCCTGTCACTGGGTGGGGAGGCCCACAGCTGCTGGGGACACCTGTGGTCGTGAGGATCAGAGGGCTTTGAGGCTTGTGGGGAAAGCCACCCCTTGCTGCTCCTTTCTGGGAGTGTGATCGGTGCCTGCAGGTCGACTTCCAGCTGATGGTTTGGCTAAAGGCAGTTCAATAACCTGGGCAGATGGGTTTTGCTGTCTTCTCAGCAGTATATTTGTGTATTTCCACTGAAAAAGTAGCAGTGGTGCTTCTGGCTTGGCTTGCCGTAGGACAACAAAGGATGTGCCTGTGTCTGTCGAGCTGTTGATGAGCTGGAGGCTAAAAATAATCTCCTCTTTCTCACCTCCAAAACAACTGAAAGGCAGAAATGGGGAAATCTGGGATTCCTCAAAGCTTCTGTCTTCATCCCCAGGACATACAGGGAGTGGATCATCATTTAGCACCCCTTTATTTTCCAGGACANCTATGCCAAGAGATGCTGTTGGGTGCATCCCCCAACCCCATGCTATTACCCATTCCTTGAGCATGTAAATGCTGAGAGCTAATTTTTAAAAAGTTTATCCAAGGTCAGTGAGTAGATTCAGCCTTTCGGTTATAGTGGATGAGATTTTTGTGACTAGGCTGTTATGGAGTGTTATTTTGAGGTGGAGTTGTTGTTGTTGGGGGGATTTTTCGTTTGTTGGTTTGGTGTGTTGTTTTTTGGTTTTTTGGGGGGGTTGTTGTTGTTGGTTTTGGTTTGTTTGTTGTTTGTTTGGGGTTTTTTTTGTTAAACACAGTGGTGGTGTTCAGCTGTTAAACTGCATATGTTTTTTCCAGAATGGGATGCAGGTACCTGGATTCACAGGCTGCTGATTTAATAGTGGGGGAAAAGAGGGATTGCAAGAGGCCTCTACATTATATCCCTCTCCTATTTTGAGTCCTATATTTGGACATTATATACAGGAGATCATCTCAGAATCCTGTGCCTGGCACAGAAGACACTGTGCTATTGGAGAGGTGACTTGTGCTACCATTTAGCTTGGCACTAGGAATATTTCCTGGAGATTTTCAAGGCACTGCCGTTGCTAAACATACTCAGAGAGAGAAAGTAACACCTCTACAGTCAGACTGACCCTTGAGTGGAGTCAAGCTTGTGAGACTTACCAAATGCTCTGTGTGTTTATATTAGTAAATGCAAATGAAAATTTCTGATTGATCATTTTATTCGAAGAAGGAAGAAATCCGTGAAGTTCTGCCCTATTTCAGTCTGCTTATAAATAATGCATTGTGTACTGTGCTTGGTTGTAGTGTGGGACAAGATTTATACAGAAACAATTGTCTTTTAGGGAGCAGTACAATACTTTTTAACAGCATCATAGAAACAGTATTTCCTCAGCAACTTGAATAAACAACTTCTGTAAATATGGATGGGCTTATTAGTGTTTTATTGTGAAGTGCAAAAATGTCCATGCTTTACTTATTAAGTATGAATTTAAACTGAAATAGTCCCGAGTTAGTCACTAGGCAACTACTACTGGCCTGGAGACTTGAATTAGTCTTGTTCAATGGGAATTTTTTAACCCATATTCTTTCTGTAATATTGCCTTAACGTAGGTGCTGTTCTTGGGGGAATGTGTTAAATGCAATGGAGCTTCTCTTTTGACAGAAAATATTCACAATATACATCTGCAGGCAGAAGATCAGCCATTTGTACTAAGAGGTTTTCACCGAGAAAAATGTCTTCTCTCGGCATTATTATCTTGCACTAACATGGTGTACTCTCAGTAGTAAAACAAAATGTAACATCCAGCATGATACTGATTTTTCAGACAAGTCACAAAAGTCTGGTCATGATCTTATTCTTTCATAAGCTGCCCTGTAAAACTATACAAGACTTTCTCCTTTCATTTCCAGCTTGGGCAAGAAATATGCAAAAGCTCTTTGTCTGTTTTTCAGCAGCTGACACTTGGAATAATTTGTAGGAGATGCTTTGGAAAGCCAAGTTGCCCTGTAGCTTTGCAGGGGGTGATCTGGCACTGTTAAAAGGCAGCTGATATGTGAATGGTGATGTGGATGTCAAGAAGCCATTGGCATTTGTTCATTCAGGATTGATTGTTTGAGACTCCCTTGTGTGATGCTGGCTGTCATGATCTGTGTTAAATTGCAAGAAATTAGTTCCAAAAGCAGCCCTTGTGAGCCGGGAGACTGGGATAACAGGAGGGGAAAATAGGATGCCATTCAAAGTTTGTTCTAGGCTGGGTGCAGGAGGGTTTCTTCTGGGACTCTGTTGGCAAGCAGACCACCAGGGAGTGGCATGGGCCCTTCCCTTACTAAATAAAGACAGGAATACAAATGTAGTAAGAATTACTTTTGCAAGGGTTTTGTGCTGATTTTGACCCCAGAAGTTTCGAAATTAGATGAAGGAGTGCCAAGAGTAAGTTCTACACCAGCAGGAAGCGTGCTCAGTAAATCAAAGAACAAACAGCTCTGTGGTGTAGATAAAAGTGTTTCTGGAGGTAACCATGGCTAGTGGCAAACATACAGCCATTTTTCATGGTGTCTCTAGGCAATTATGAAGATACTTTGTCAGTGTGATAGGAGGAAGGGAGAGGGCAGAATCCTCCTTAAAATGCTGACATGGTGTGTTGCAAAGCACCAGGAGGAATGAAGGGGTTTCTGTGTGGGTTTTGTTACTTGGCAGGGTCCACTATGACTAACTCCCCAAAGACTGCTGTTTCTTTTTGTTTTTTTATTTTCTTTAAAGTTGCATTTATTTATATATAATGCAGTTTGTAAGCAAAAAAACCAGCCTCACCTTATCAGGCCATGTATGGGCTTTATTTGTAAAATCTTTCTAGCTGCCTGTTCAACATGACTGGAAGCTGTGGAGGCTCAGTTGAGTCACTCACTTGTCAGAGCTCAGAGTGCCCATGTTAATCACAACAACCATGTGCAAAAAGTCTGACCCAGATCCACCAGAGATCCTCTTCAGTTGGGCTACATATGCCCTCTATTTTGTTCTTTTATATTGTTACATCTGTTGATTTCTCTCTCTTTTTTTTTTTTTTTAAATATTCATCATGCAGTGAGGAGTGTTCTTCTGAAATTGTGAATTAAATATATTCTTTTTAGAGGAACAAAGCCAAGTGGCTAAGGCAACAGCCTGACTTTAATATCTCTGGTTAACAAAACACTTGCCTAAAGCAAAGCCAAAGCACCTCACAGTTCTTCTTTCAATGGGAATTTATTAGAATTATTTATTAAATTGAAAAAAAGACATTTTTGCACTTCTATGATTTGGGTTGGAAAAAAGTCAGCACCGGATACTTTTTGCTTAAGTTGTTAAATCTGAAAACAAATGATGACCAAACCAAAATAAATAAATGACTCTATTTTCTGAAATTGCAATGTAATGGGAAGCAGACTGGAATCCAGCGAGCCTGCAGATAGAGCCTGTGCTTGCTTTGGAACTGCAGTGAGAGTCTGGCTCTGTGTGCAGGACACACAGGAGCATGTCTGGCCTCTGACACAATGGCAGAGCTGAACTCATGCCGTGGGTTGTGTGAAATCTGTGGGGGTTTGGAGCAGTGGAGGGGGTTTGTAGGAGATATGGAACAACAGCATTGTCCAGCCATAAGGCTGTTTCTCATCAGTTTTTACTAATCAGTCAAGGAAATGTAATCATTAGATATACTTGGGGTTTAATTAGTTGCCTTTCTGGAAATCCTTTGCCTGTTAGTCTGTGAAAAATTACAGCTCTCAAGTGAAATTTGGGCAGGAATCCTCTGTAATTGTTGTGGGAGCAATTCTTCCAAGGATGCCCAAACTTAGGTTTGAGCTCCTAATACGTGAGTGTCCTGAAAGTGAGGATGTTTAGCACTGGATGAAATGGAATAGGACAGATTGAGTTCCCTGGCAGAGCAGGACAAGCCTGCTGAGTTCCCTTGGCATGTCCTGCTTTATGTCAGTAGGTGAAGCAGGCTGTTACATCCACCCTTGCTTGAAAGAGAGTGGCTAATACCATAAGGCTACTGGCTTATCATAGGTTTGTCCAACAAATCCAGTAAATGTACACCCATTTCCTCTTTAAAATAAAAAAAGCCTACCCTAAGATCACTTATTTCCTTCCCCTCCCTTCTACACAACTGTAATGCTGGTTACTGCAACCACTTGAGAAATGCTAAATGAGGGTTAGAAATGTGCAAGCAGATGCTCAAAAATGTTTGGCTTTTTGCTGTTTTTTCTCTTACTTCTCTTCATCAGATGCTTTTGTGTCTGCATTAGGCACAGTTTGTCCTCTTTTTTAATTAGGCTGCACACCACATCCAAAAAAAAAGTTCCTTTTTGTTGATTTAAATAAATTACTTGTTTGTGCTCTCAGCAGTGCACGTTCAGTTGTGTTTCAAGTCACACCAGTAGTGTAAATTGGAGACAGTATGAAGGTAAATCAAACCCCTGTGTCACTCTGCTCCTTTTCTCTGCCAGTGTTTAATTATTGGAGGTGGCCCCTGTGGCCTGCGGACTGCCATAGAGCTTGCCTTCCTGGGAGCCAAGGTTGTGGTCGTGGAGAAGCGGGACACCTTCTCGAGGAACAATGTGCTGCACCTCTGGCCCTTCACCATCCACGACCTCCGGGGGCTGGGAGCAAAGAAATTCTATGGAAAGTTCTGTGCAGGATCTATTGACCACATCAGTGAGTATCTGAGGGCATGGGCACTATTCAGGGACAAGGTGGCCACCATCAGAAAATTGGTGGAGATGTTCTTGGTTTGGCAGAAAGTTCATCTGCATTAACCAGGAGCATGTGTGCACACAGAGAGGAAAAAAAAAAATGGTCTCATTTAAGCAAAGTGGCAATAAAACAAGTTACAGTCTTATGGAGCAGATTTTTTTGTTAGTCTGGTATGGTTAAACAACAGGTTTTGATTACGAGGTGTGAAGAATATTGATATTTATTCCGGTATATTGAAGGTAGACAGAAATAGCGGAGTGGACTGTTTTACAGGGAAATATGCTGTAAAATCTTGTATTCTAAAACATGCTGGTTAGCAGATGCTTTAAATATCATTAAGAGGCAAACCTCTACAAAAGCATTCTAAGGAACTCAACTGAAATGAGTTTTGCCCACAAGATTGTGCTGCAAGAGGAACAGGAGGCGGAAGAGAACAGCATCCTGTGGTGGTTGCTGTGTTTGCATTCATTACAGTATGAGGAGTAGAAGTGATACACAATGAATTTCAGTTCTCTGGCAGGCTGGTGGCAGCTGGGGTTGCTTGCTTACCAAACTCATCTTTATCACTTGCTCCCCACAGGTATTCGGCAGCTTCAGCTCATCCTCTTCAAAGTTGCACTCATCCTGGGAGTCGAAATTCATGTGAACCTGGAGTTTGTCAAAGTCCTGGAGCCTCCTGAAGATCAAGAAAACCAAAGTATTATTTATCATAGTACAGCTCTGTTCACAGCAACTTCTTTTTGTGCCAAGTGTTACGCGAAGTCGTACAAGGCAGTCAAACTCGGTTTAAAAAAACCAGATTTTTTTGCCCTTCTTAGTCAGCCAGCCTTGCTCTGTGCAGTTAGAGGCATGATAGGTATCAGTGTGACAGAGCACTGATAAATCTTTAGCATGCACCCCAGGCTGAGAAGCTGAGGTTTTGCACTTTGCCTTCTGGCATGTGTTTGAGGCTTTGTAGGGAGTCTGGTGTGGCTTCTCGGGATCTTCTTGCAAAAACAGATTTTGATTGATAATATAAATATTGAGGATGGATTAAGTGCCCAAGGCATCGTTTTGCATTCACATTTGATCTAACTCCCACTGGCACACCACGTCTTATCAGCATTCTTATGCAAGTTCTTTAAACAATAGAAAAAGATCTCTAATTTTCTATTTTTTAAAAAATATTATTATTTAGGATGTAATATCACTGAAATATTTTAAAATTTTACTTTAATTAAAACACTATGGTAGCTCTTCAGAGGGTCATATAGTGACAGAAATGGTATATCGGTTTAAGAAGTTAAATATATATATAATTTCAAAATATGGATAGTACAAACACACAAAATCAGCTTTGTAAAAAGATTAAATTTAGCTTTGTGAGTATGCTTCCATTTAATTTCTACTTAGAAGACAAAAGCATTGATGGAATGCTGTTTTTCTTCTTTTAGTAGCCAGCTCTTCCTTGGTGTAGCCGCATGTATATATTGCCCTCGTAAGGTGGCTGTGGAGTTATTTCTGTGAGAGTCAAGTGCTTGAGCATCTTCTTGTGGTGTAGCTCTGAGAGGAAGTGACTGCATTGGGTGATCCAGAGAATGAGAAATGCACCCTTTATCTCAGTGCCCTTTCCTCAGACTGTGAAATCACTTCTCCCTCAAAGAATTAATAAATATTATTTGTGTTTTCAGAGACAGGTTGGAGGGCTGAATTTCTCCCCATGGATCACCCTTTGTCAGAGTATGAATTTGATGTTATCATTGGTGCAGATGGCCGCAGGAACACTTTGGAAGGTGGGTGAATGTGTTTTATTAGTCTAATTAGTGGGCTTTAGAAAAATCTGAAACTCAGAGGAGAACACAAAGCAGCAGGTTACCTTTCAATCCATGGAAATCTGTGTGAAAGCTGTTGTTTTATGTGGTACCTTTTGGTTTTGTTGTTAAGTCGTAGCTCAAAATAAAAGACATTTAATGTTATTACTGCTTTTGAGCTCTGTATCTGCACTGCACACAGAATGCATGGTGATGCCATTGGGCTTGCTTCAAGGTTAAGTAATTACATGATGATTTAACTTGAAGGAGGCTGACAAGATTCATGTGAGGAATTGCACAGCCTTTGCTGTTGTGCTGTGAATTTGCCCTGTGTGCTTGAACTCATGACCAAAAGGTGACTGCCAGGTATTTAATGAGGGCAACAGAGGCATTGCTTCCTTGTAAATGAGATTGAGCTTGAGTAGCAGTTCCTTTAGAAAAAATAGCAAAAGACAATAAATAGCTCCAAGGTGTGTGGAAGGAGAGGGGGTAAATGTTTCACTGCTGAGAATTCAGACCACCTGAGCTGTGTTTCTTAGAGACACATTGGATGAGCTGCTCCTGCATCACAGGAACACACCTGTTACTTAATTATGTATTTCCCTTTTAACTCTAATTATATCCATGCTATTTTCCGTTCTCTAAGTACACTTTTTCCTTTTTTTTATTAGCTTCATAGTTTGTCTGCTTATTCTTTTATCTGCCAACCACAATGTGCTTACAGTTAATTCCTTATAATGCTGTCCTGGAAATTTCCCTACATTGTTGTCCAGCTGTCCCCCATAAAAGACTGTTTAAATAGTCAGGTACCAGGAAAAGCTAATTATTATTATCTCAGCTGCAGAGCCTGTTGAGAGGTTAATGTTTCTCGTGATACCAAGATCTAGGGGAGTGATTGGTGCACTGAAGATATGTACAGAAGCTGGTGTTGTCATATCAAATCTATCCCAATGAAATAATGAGAGCATATCAAGAAACACAGAGACAAAAATTCATAATGGATTTGTTTCTTGTTGTAAAAATAACCTATTCTCTGAAGTCATCTGCAGTGGGTAAAGGTAGTCCAAGGATCCTCTGTCCTCCTTCATAATTTAATTAAGGATAAGGGGAACATACAGATGGAAAAGATTCAATGTGTGATTGCAAGATTGTGGCTCAGAGGGCTTTTTTCTGTGAAAAGTGGAAGCAGTGATGAAGCAAGGAGGTCCTCAGTTGGTCTCACCTTGGAAATAAAACAGTTAAGCCACTGAATATTTTTCAGTCACAAACACCTGTGGAACATCTTATTAGCTGGTAGTGTGTGCACCTAAGCACTGCTACAGAGGTTTCTATTTTTCACATAATTCTCTGCTGCTTTTGACTGCTGATCTCCTGCATCTTTTTTCATGAGCCTTTTACCACCTATATAACAAATACCTAACTTGCCATTTGGCATGTTAAAAATGTCTCCCTCCAATGAAATTGACCTGTTCTATTTCCAGATGTTGAAAAATTTTTTCCATGTTTTTCTTTAGTCATAATTTTTGCTTAACTTCTTTCCCACCCAACCATTTTTTAATGAGACTTTATCTTGAATGCAGTGCAGCTCTAGTTTTGCAGCTGAAAATGGGGAGAAAAGAGTCTCTACATTCAAGGGAATTTTGGAGGCATGGTGGAATCTACAGATGGTGTGTTGTTTGATGAAGTGTAGGAAGGGGATAGTGAGCTGCCTTGAGCTTACCCTCCCTGAAAGTCCAGTCTGAAGTTTGCAGTGGTTTTAATTCCTGTCTTTGCTCTCCAGGCTTCAGGAGGAAGGAATTTCGTGGAAAGCTGGCTATTGCGATCACTGCCAATTTTATAAACAGAAATACAACTGCAGAAGCCAAGGTAGAAGAAATCAGTGGGGTTGCTTTCATCTTCAACCAGAAGTTCTTCCAGGACCTGAAAGAGGAAACGGGTGGGTGCATCCTCATTTGTTCCACTACCAAATACAAGAGTCAGCAGGGGAACTCTGTGTGCCAGGCCACCCTCTTGTTACTGGTAACATCAGTTTTAAATAACGTGTATAAAAAATTTCCAAGTGATAAAATGCTGTTGATGTCAGAAGCTTGCAGATGGAGATGTCCATTTATGGTACAGTGGGATAGTTTTTTAGCTTGGGTGTTGCCACATCATGGCTTGTTCTAGTGTTTAAATTTTTCTCAACTGCAAAAATGTCTGCTATGTTGAACAAATTTGGAAGAGCATTTTCAGGGCCCAGAGATTCTTCCCTTAAGACATGATTTGTTTTGTTTCTATCCGTTCACATGCTGAACAGCTTAAACCCTTTGAAAAAGTCTCTGCCCTTCTGGGAGGAGTTTATTCTTGCTTTTTGATGTGTAGAGCTGATAAACTGAGAAGAACTAAAATCTGCCACAAATTCTAAAAATATAAACTGTGAAACGCATCTTAATAGAAGAGAGGTTCAGAATAGTTGCATTCACTGTCAGTACAATCAATTCTATTCTTGATTTACAGCTGATTTTTAAAAAATTATTATTGTAATTGAAACCAAACCCCCTGGTCAGACCCAGTGCCAGAACCCTAGCAACCCAAAAACACACTTTGTTCCCTTGGCACTCTGTTCTACCTCAGGAACTGTTAATGCTGGAGTTAACTGGCTGTTCCCTGAAAGAATGCTGAATAACTTTAAACTGTGCTGAGAAAAACTCCTGTTGGGTGGGACCAATCTCCTCTCTTGTTTGGCTTCATAGCGTTTTGCCCACTAATCCCTTCATCCCAGCTGGGAGAGTGGATGCATCCCAAGAAGGAAAGGCACCTGCCAGGATCAATCCCACGTTGCTAAATGACACAGGCTCGGTGACAAATGTGTATCTCTTTTCAGGGATTGACCTGGAG
The DNA here is from genome assembly GCA_013400435.1 of Pycnonotus jocosus. Classification (NCBI taxonomy): domain Eukaryota; kingdom Metazoa; phylum Chordata; class Aves; order Passeriformes; family Pycnonotidae; genus Pycnonotus; species Pycnonotus jocosus. The sequence goes on along the minus strand of VWYP01007836.1, from coordinate 633,390 downwards.
AATATTGTTTACTATAAAGACAGCACGCATTATTTCGTGATGACAGCAAAAAAGCAGAGTCTTCTGGACAAAGGAGTGATTATTAACGTATGTAAAAAAACGCTGGTTAAAACCTATTTTACTTACTTGGCACAGAGTAAGTGTGAACATCTGCATAAATGGTGCTGCATGTTAAAGAGGCTGTTTATAGACTTAAACATTTCATTCAAGCTCAGGTCACTTGGATCTTACTTGTTTTTAGAATTTGGTTCTCCCTTCAGTCTATAGAGAACTGAAACTTCTCTACAGAGAACTGAAAACAGTGGTTCCTAAATTAATCAGTTTTGAAACTGGCTGAAATGGGGCCTTGACTCACCTTGGAAATGCGTGGTGGGATCATCACAGCGGAAAATAAAAACCTCAATTATTTAAGGATAATCTTACCACAGCTATGTCCAGCTTTATCAGGCAAATAAGGAAGCATAAAAACCTACCCTAGGCTAAATTGCAAATTCTCTAAAGTGGGTGAAACATGATTGAAGAAGGCTATAAACATGATGGCCTGACCTTTCAGAGGTACTTGGGATTTTGAGGTATTTTTTTCTTCTTCTTCTTTTTTTTTTTTCCTCTTCTTCTGTAAAATACAGGGTTTATTTTCTTTTGTTTCTAAAAAGTGTTATGGCACCACTTAAAATTCCCTTCCTGGAAACCCAAGAGAGGTCAATTTTTCTTACTAAGTAAGACAGTGCCAAAGCAGCCAAGTGTAATTTCCTGAAGGAAGTACTTGTGGGGAGCTGTCAGAAGGGCTCTTGGGTTTCTGATGAGACCACTTAGCTCAGTGCCATGATTCCCTGCCCTTTTGGAGGCCAGGGGTTCCCAGGGCAGAGCTGCTGGCTGTGACCAACCAGGGTGGGAGAGAGGAAGGGCAGAATGCTTTGGAGGGTGGGCCCTGGGGTTGTGGGGCTGGTGTTTGTAGGTGGGGGCAGTCCCAGGGCATCTGTGGGGAGTTTGGAGCAGAGGAGCAGCAGCTGTGGCTCATCAGAGCTGTTTTCCTGACCTACTCAGCTCTGAGTGGAAAAAAAACCACCTCAGTCTGTCTGGAAGAACTGGGCTAATAGCGGTTCTGTGGTATCATCTGTGATTAGGGGTCTCATCCATGATTAGGCTGGAAATAGAACCTGCCTTATTAATAATCACTGCCTTTAAGTAGGATGACCTGTAAAAGCAAGGTCCTTCATCACTCTGACAAAAAAAACCCAACCTTCCCCAGCCCAAAAATGAGCAACAGAAAAGCTGCTACAATCCAGGTTTGAATGTGGTGTTGTTACTGAGATGTTGAGTCAAACCTTGAGGCTGAGCCCCACATGTTACAGCATCAGTGTTTCTGCTCTCCTGTGGTTTCAGATGGAGGGTGCATGTGTGCAGAAAAGCCTTGCAGTGATGTGGATAACATCTTTTGTTGTGAGGGGAGTAATGTTCTGAAAACATCCCATAACCAAGGGACTGGGAGGAACTGTAATCTTCTATTGCGAGCAAAGGTGCTTGTTCAGTGTGGGCAGGGAGAGCTTCAGTCTGGAGCAGTACCTGTGTTTGTGCTTTTTGGAGGAGATGACAAGTGTCACTTGTTTCTTGCTGCTGTGAGATGTGTGGCTCCCAGTCCTGCTGTGAGGCTGCAGTGTTCCAGTTCAGAGAGGATATTGGAGTCTCTCATCCCACATCCTTCTCTCCTTGCAGGACTCCATTGATACCGAGCTGCTGCTCTGTGGGGAAAATGTGAACCAGAGCAATTTGCTGTCCTACGCCAGAGAAGCTGCTGACTTTGCAACCAACTACCAGCTGCCTTCCTTGGATTTTGCAATTAATCACTATGGCCAGCCAGATGTAGCAATGTTTGATTTTACCTCCATGTATGCATCTGAAAACGCTGCGCTGGTGAGAGAGAGGCACAGACATCAGCTGCTGGTGGCACTTGTTGGAGATAGTTTGCTTGAGGTATATCTTGGAATGCCTTCCAAGTAGTATTTTCAGAGTTTTTATTTTATTTCCTTAATCCAACCATTCAATCTACCCTCCAGTATAAAATGTCCTGTTTTACATGTCCTGAAACAGCGGTACCTTCTTTGGAATAGAATTTTTCTCCCTTTTTTTCTTTTCTCCTCTTTTATGCCATAGCTTGTCATAGCTAATGCTTGGCTGGCAGCCTCTGGCTGAGATCCCATTTTGCTTTATGCAAGTTATATTACTGTCTGAAAACTGTGAGCTCTGTGTCCTCAGCTTGGGTGCATTGCATAATTTTATGAATTCCATCATAGACAAAAACTTGATCCAAATTATTATTGCAGTCTCTTTGCCTTAGTGTGTTCCCTTTTTTTTTTTCTTTCTGAAGTGGAAAGTGTCTGCAGCTTCTTTTTTTTTGTCAAACCCATGCTGACAGCCTGAGGCATTTGAAAAGAATAGTCCAAAACAAATTTAGGAGGTGAAAGGGTTAGGGGTAGGGGTTAGGGTTTTCTTTTATTTCTTGAATAATTCTTGAGTTTTCTCTTTTTTTTCCCAGCCTTTACCTTTTGAGGCTAAGAAATTTGTTTTGAAAAACAGAAGTTAAAAAGGGAAAAAGTGAAAAAAAGTAATCTCTTTTTCCCCTTCCTAAGACTTAAAGGATAAACACATTCAAAACCTGCAAGTGTTGCATTTTGACTCTTTTCTGGGCCATTTTTCCAAGACAGCATGAAACCTTAGACTCCAAATTCGCATTGAAACTTACTTTTGTGGTAAGAACTTCAGAAATACAAGGAATTAAAAGGTAAATGCTTGTTGCAGCCCTTCTGGCCGATGGGTACTGGCTGTGCCAGAGGCTTCTTGGCTGCCTTTGACACCGCGTGGATGGTGCGGAGCTGGGCACAGGGCAAGCCCCCGCTGGAGATCCTGGCTGAAAGGTGAGTGCTGCTTTGGTCCCCAGCATTTCCACTGTTTTAAAGAGCCACAGCAGTGCTAGAAGGCAGTGGATTTCAGAAGGCTATCAGAAGTGTTATTAGGGTTTAAATCACTGATTTAAGTGTGATCCTTAAAGAAGTAAACCAAGAAACCTTGTATCAAAAACCCCAAACCTCCAGCCATCTCAACACCTGGCTTTTTATCATAAAAAAAAAAAAAGAAAATCCTGAAAGTAGTCTAAATAAATTCTTTAACACTAACAGCTTTCAGAGTTGGTCTCTGATTTTAACTCTGCAGTTTGGCTTAGCAGTGGTCTCTTTAGGCTGATAAATACGTGGCAAAGGAGAATTGTTACAATGCTGAACCAGAAGCTTTTTTTT
>VWYP01007836.1:553518-630077 GCA_013400435.1 Pycnonotus jocosus | reverse complement strand
TTTTTTTTTTTTTTTACTGGAACAAGAAAATCTGTTGCTGAGCACAGCAGCAGACCTGGTGTCACCATGGTCTGATAGTTGAAGTTGCTGACTTAGGTTCTGCTGGCAGCCACCCTGCTCTGCTACAGCTGCCCAGGCTGTTTTGGGGCAGATACGTAACAGGAGGAGTCATGGCTGTGGGAATGCAGGCAGGAGCTTTGCTAACTACAGCACTTTGATAAGGTTTATGATAGAAGCCTGTGGGATGACTCAAACACGGCCTAGTCCCAAATGGAAAATTGAACAGCATAGTAAAAAAAGCTGAGGTGGTTATAGGAATTGCAGGATGACAGGATTTAGTGCTGTTATGTGGTAAAGAAGTTACTCCTTGAGTAGAGGTTAAAGCAAAACCAGATGACTGGATGATGTAACCTCCTTTTTTTTTTTTCCTTCTTGCTCACTTCCTGCCTTAGGAAAATATGGGCATAAGCTCTAAGTGTCCATCTTGTCCTTTTTCTGTCTGGCATCCTTCTGTTGAGTGGGGATAAGAAATGGGATGAATGCATTGGGCATTTAGTCTATAACACTTGTCCTGGCAGAATCAAAATAAGGTTTAGGCAGCTGCAAAAAACCCCCAATCTCTTCATATAATAAATATTTATTTTAATACATAACTCTTATATCTTTTTTCCTCTTCAAGAGAGAGCATTTATCGACTCTTGCCTCAGACGACCCCTGAAAATATTAATAAGAACTTTGACCAGTACACCATTGACCCGGGAACAAGATACCCAAACTTGAACTCGAGTTGTGTTCGACCTCACCAGGTCAGTACTTAAAAGGCTTGCTTGTGAAATCAGTTCTTTTTTTGTCAAGGGTAAATAGAGCTGCAAGGAGTGTGTAAACAAAATCTCCAGGAGTCTCCTTAATTTAGAACCAGCTGCTGATAAAGTTAACCTGGAAACAAAGCTGGTTTTTTGTCTGATGTTATGCTGGTAATTGCTTTTCCTTGTAGGTGAGACAATTATATGTTACCAATGAGCTACAGCAGTGTCCTCTTGAAAGAGTGAGCTCCATTAGAAGATCAGTGAACCTCACAAGACAAGGTGAGTGGCATCCCCTGTTTGTTGTGGTTTACCATTTGTGGCCTTCTGAGCAGGCAAAAGCTGACTGAAATGTTTGCTCTCCTGTTCCTGCAGAGTCAGACATTCGGCCTAACAAGCTTTTGACGTGGTGCCAGAAGCAGACAGAGGGATACAGAAACGTTAATGTCACCGACCTGACCACCTCCTGGAAAAGTGGCCTTGCTCTGTGTGCCATCATCCATCGCTTCAGGCCTGACCTCATGTAAGTGACATCTCTGGAGCTCCTTGGGTGAGGCATTTGTCAAAGGGTGGTGTAAGACCAACCAGAACAACCCTGACACTCTGCAGTGCCCTTCTGTGGCTGCTTTCTGGCCAGGTTTGGGGGTGGACAGGGTGGGGTTGGGTTTGCTTTGTTTTTTCTATATGTCCTTGCATGCCATTTAAAATGAAATATATGTGCTTTCAAAGAGCTAGGAAGGCTTTGAACCATATGATTTATCGTGTTTGTGGGAGTCATGTGTCTATTTAAAACAAAATTAGCAGTTCTGGGGGAATGTGTACTGTTCTGGGATCCCTGGAGACAGGTTTTAGTGTCTGTTTGAAACCACAGTCCTGAGTCACAGAAATGCTGGGTGAGCCTGCAATGAGCCATCCTCCACGTGTTGTACTGGTTGCTGTGACAGTCAAGTAGGGAAATGTTGGACCATGGAGGTGGAGGTTTTGCACAGCTCTGTCCAGGAGAGCACAGAGCCCTTTCACGTGGGCACAGCAAGGGCTGGGCCTTGAAAACCAACTGTCCTAGGGGTTGAGTGTAAGCCAGCATTCCCCTTTTGGCACAGTTTCTGAGGTCCTAGAGCTGCATGACGCAACTTCATGCATCTGAATATTTTGTAATGTCCCATAGTTAGATATAAGGGGGGGGGGGTCAGTGTGTAACAGGTGTCAGGAAATGGCAATTGCTGGCATTGCTGGGTGCAGTCAGTGAAGTGACTCTCTCTTCTCACCAGTTTCCAAAATGCAGTGGATGCATTCTCTTATCTTCCTACAGAGCCTTAGGAGTCACACATGAATTACTGTCAACTTCCCTTTATTGTGGATGAATGAAAGGAATGATGGAGCTTTTTTATGAGGTGTGATAAATTGGAAAAAATAGGAGCGGTACCTAGGGTGCTTGCTTGTACAGTTTTGCCAGAGGAAGAGCTGAGATTTTAAGAATAGGAATTTTTGGGGGTTTTTTGCCTTGGGTTAGTGTAAAACAGTTAGAATTATGGATGTTTTTAGGGGAGAGAGTGCAGAAAGCAAAGTAATCTTTGCTGCCTGTGGAAAACGTGTTCTCTACACTGCTCTCTACAAAGTCAATACATTTATCTTCCTGAGCTAACAGACCTCCTGCTGTTCAATTAACATTGTGTTTGGATCTTGTTGGCTTTTTGTATTCAATGAGTCTGCGGGAGGACTTGGCCAGATGAAAGCCAGGCAGGAAAGAGAAGGTGGCTGCCAGTGACAGCCCCCAGCTCCAGAAATGGGCAGTGGGTGGGTGAGAGAAGAGGAGAAATTCTTCGGGGATTCAAAAACTCACATTCCACTGTGAGCAGAAAGAAACTACCCTGCCCGGAGCTTTGTAATTTATTCACATGTTTATTTTAATCATGAATTTTGGAAGCTGTTCAAAAGATCAGAGTCTTAGAATAGGTCCCATAGAAAACGGATTAGAGAGTGGATAACAGAGTTCCAGATGTGTGATGTACTTACTCAGTGCACTGCTAAATTCAGTTATGACCTTGACAGGAGGTCCCTGTTCAAACTCTGTGTGTAACATCTTAAAAAAGGAAAGGTAGTGCCTGTGCATGTGTGCCCACACATATAACGTGCTACTTCCATAGAATGCTGTCCTAAATTTATTCCTCCTGGCATTGGTGATTTGTAGAACTAATTGAACCTAAGCAATCTGTTGCTAACGGATGAAGTCTGTAATAGTTCAGCTGTATTTGGAGAAAGGAATGGTTTCTTAGCCCTTTTGAGGAAGAATTGCATTTCTCCAATAAGTAAGTGGATTTTTTTTTTCTGGGACTACACCAAGGTCCGGTTCAGTGAAAAAGGTATTAAGTTACATTTTGGCAAAGCCAGTGCTTGTGATAATGGGGTTTGTGTGAGGCTCTTCCCCTTGGCACCGTGTGGACTGTGTAGCTTTGACCCAGTGAGCTGCCTCTTGTACCCTCGCTGCTGGTGCTGCCGTGCCATGGGGCGCCGGGCGCGTTCCCCCGGGAGCAGGGAGCGAGCAGTGCCCCTGTGCTGTGTCCCCACAGCGACTTCGACGCCCTGAACGAGGAGGACGCGGTGAGGAACAACCAGCTGGCCTTCGACGTGGCCGAGCAGGAGTTTGGCATCCCCCCGGTGACCACGGGCAAGGAACTGGGCTCGGCTGGAGAGCCCGACAAGCTCAGCATGGTGCTGTACCTGTCCAAGTTCTACGAGCTGTTCCGGGGAACGCCTCTGCGGGCTGTAGGTGAGGCACACGGGGATTTTGGCGACTGGGGAGGGTGGCAGCGCTGCTTCCAGGCTGCTGATCAGCACTGCTCTGGAGCCAAGGGTCTTCTCCCAGCTGAGCCATTCCCTCTTGCCATTCTGCAAGAGTTACCTCGGGCTCAACACAGGAAAGGGGGAAAAGCTTGACTGAACACCAAGGTTTTGTGGGTCCCTGGTGGTTTCAGGGAGTAGGAGCAGCTGGATAACTGCTGCTTGACTTCATGAGGGTCATGTATCAAGTGATCAGTGTGATTCCCTTATAGGGATTCACACAGCACATTCATGCTTGTGTTTTTCTTTTTCTTTTTTTTAAGCATACACTACATTTACATTTAAATATATACACCACATTATATGCATTTACTTCTATTTGTTTGTGTTTCTTATATGTAATTGTTACCAGCACTCAGCTGGAAAGCTTTGTCTTAGTCAGAAATAATTTAAAAACAAATCTAAGTAAATATGCTAAGCAGTTGGCTTTTTCAACAGATGCTGCTGAGAAGCAAAATGGAGAAAATAGTGATCTTGGTCCACCAAAATCATCGAATTTCATCTTTAATAATTATATCAATTTAACTTTACCAAGAAAACGAGTACCAAAGGTGAGTTGTGAAACAAGACTTGCCATATGAATCTTTTTTCCCTGAAAAGATGAAAATAAACTTTCAGGCTCAGAAATAAGGTGTTTATATATACACTGCTATAATTTTCTGACCAATTTCTGCCTGTAGCTCTGTATTCCTGGAGTTAAATATATAGCCATTCTGTTATATACCAGTTCAAATACTCAGTGCTGTGCTAGACTGTTTAATGACTGGGAGGGAGCGCTACTTTTTGAAAAAAGCAGAGATTTGCACAGTTTGTGGATGCTGTCAAAGTTCTGAAGGGAAGCTTTCCAACTCTTATAGAAGAAACCTGCAATGGTGACAAACAGTGGGCAGGTTGATCAGCAGCTCTGGGATAACAATCTCTTAGTCATGCCCATGTGCTTTTCTCTCTTGGTCACTTATTAATGAAAACTTACTGACAGGCCCTGTTATATCCCTGTATTATTAAAAAATCCATGCCCATACGTGCTGTGATTAAGGACTACAGGGCCTTGAAGCTTTCCAGAAGCCTGAGTTAACACATGTACACATATACTGTATTTCTCAGTATTTGAATATACTGCTTTTTAAATTTGTTGCTCTCTTGTCTTATAGAAATGTGATTTCTATTTTTTTTCACCTGAAGAATTGCTCCAGAATTTCCAGATACTTCCTACACTGACTTTTGTCTTGAATATTTTTGATCTGCAAACACAAATTTTTTCAAAACCTGTGGACAGTCAGTTGTCCAGTAACTTCAAATATCCTTGTTAGGAAAAAAAAATTTCCTGCCACCCACATGTACACAAAACTAAGTGACATGGTTCCCAGATAGCCAAGCAGTGAGAAACCAAACAGGCAGAATAAACTTTGCTTTTTCTTGTGGGTGACTTCTTTAGAAGAACATGACCACAATGTTGTTTTTCAGTGAGTTGTTTGCAGAAGTAAATAGACTTTTAGCAGTGGGGAGAGCTTTCCATTACTGAGCCACAGAGCCTCTGATTAACCTCCTGTCATGAAATAAGCCTTCTGTCATAGCAGGAGCTGCAGTTCTTGGCAGTACATGAAAGCACGAGGTGATTTGCTTGAAGGGCCCCTCTGGTTTCACACTATGGGGGCTGGTTGGAAATGAGGAGTGGAAGTGTTATTTCCCAGATCAGCCAGGGGAATGAGGCATTTTGTGTGAGGTTTTTAAGCACTGCCACGGATGGGCTGTGAAACCAAGCAAGGTGGGTTAGGGCAGCCTTGGGAGTGCCATAAGCAGCTGAAACTGGCTGGGAAATGAAGCTCCTTGGAAAGCAAGTGCTTGAGTCCAGGGGTTGGCTGTGGCTTTAGTTTTAGGGTTCTTTCCCCTGCACAGACTGGTGCTGAGCATTATCCAGGTGTGAATATCTGAAATATTCTGTGCAGGCTTTAGGAGAGCAGAGTGTTGCTAAGTGAACTTTCCATGGCATGTGGTGTGTCCTTGGGTTGGGCTGGAGCAGGGATCCTTATCTGAGCCCAGGCTGTGGGAGACCAGGAAGCAGGGCCTGGAGCTGGTGTGGCTCTGGCTGTTCTGGCAGCCTGTGCTGAGCTGGATCATGTTTTCCATTCTCCTCTGAGTGTCAGCCCGGCTGGAGAGGAACTGAGATTTCCTGTGCTCCAGACTAATAAATGAAAGGAGGTGTTTACACAATGCAGGGTGCAGCCCTTTTGGAGTCTTGCTGGGCAATTAAATTGCTTTGTCTTTCACTTCTTTGTCAGCATGTTAATGAGAGTCCTTTATGGCACATTTCTGAAAGGTAGCATCTTGCTTGCTCCATTCACTCAAGCAAAATCTGCTTTTATGTGGCCCAGGCTATTATGCAGAGTACATTGTGCTGTTCTCTGTTCACCCTCGCTAGGTAGTGCAAAGCTGGGTTTTACTGAGCTGCTGCTTGAAAGACAACGTAGCAAAGCAGACAAAGTCATTGAAATATTCTCATCTGGTTCTTTCGGTGTTTGCCCACAAGTTGTTTGGGATGACTCGTCTTCACTGCATAATGATTTATTACAAACAGTCTGTATGTAAAAAGGAAGGCTGCATTCTTTGATCTTTCTCTCTTTATTCCTTTTTGGGGTTAAGTTGATTGAGCAGGCACTAAGTTACAGCGTGGGCAAATGCAAATAGATGGAACGTAGTTTATTGTTCATAAATTATCACTGTATCAAATCTTCACGACTGAATGTTACAAGAAGTGAAAAAAATTTCCAGGCATTGACTACTTTTCAAGTTTGTGCAGACTGAGTATGAAGTATTACTGATTTTTGTAATCTCTAGTTGAGTAAAATAATGAAATATGTGTGTGGCTCAAGCACAAAAGGAGCAATTGGGTTGCTTAAGTATTGTAATGTTCAGCCAGAGTCAGAGAGATGAACCTTATGAGGGAGACAGACCTTTAAGGCAGCCAGTAATTGCTCAAAAAAGGAAGTATGGCTGTTCCATGAATTCATGATCTGCAGACAGATGGGTTAAGAGAGATTTGGGGGTTACAATGAAAGAGTGAGGGGGTTTCTGGATTTTGTTACGTCTCTGGAAAACAGTGCAGTCCAGGTGAAAATTCACAGAATAACTCATGCTGCAAAACCTTTTTCTTCAGGGATGTGTTTGTGCTTTAGGAATTATAAACTCCTCAGTACTGAGAGAGGGAGATAAACACCCAAGTTGCAGGGGCTGTGTTTAGCACAGTGCTCGAGCCTGTGTTCTCATGCCCTGGAGTCCAGTGGGAGCTCCCAGGGGCTGTGGGACAGCTTTTACTGCCCTGGTGTCTGCACCAGGAGCAACCTTGCTAAGCTGGGGCGTCTGACAGGGCAGAGAGACCCCCTGATGCTGGCACTGCTCCCCTGTGTGTGCCTGGCTGAGCACAGGCCAGACCTCACCTGCCTGGGGATGGAATTTGTTATCCTGGGAGGAACTGCTGGGGTGAACTTGGGAACTGCTGCAGTAACCCATGGAACTTGTTTTGGCTTTGCCCTTTCAGGCTGAAGGGAAAACAGAAGAGAGTGAGACTAACAAAAGGCGTCGGAAGGGACTCTTTGGTGTCTTTGAGCAGGTTGGTGTTCAGTGGTGCCCATCCGTGTCCAGCTCCTTGATGGGCACCAGAGCTGAGGAAGCAGTGGGAGTTGGGGGGCCAAGGTTTCACCTTTGGAGCTTGGCAGGGAAAAAACCTTAAATTTACTGTGGCATGCACTAAAGAAGAGCTAAATTAATTTAAATCATTCGGTAGCGAGTAGAGCATGAAGTAAATTGCACTAGTTTCTGTTCTGACACAAGAACATTTAAGGTATTGGAATTTTTTTTCCTTTTCCTAACTCAGCTGTTTAGACAGTTTTTTATTTTAAGAGTTTGCACTGCAGCTTGGTTTCTAGACCTTCTCTGATTAGTCACCTTTGTGACTCTGCTTTATCAATAGCAGCACTGATTAATGTTCCCTTTTACTGTACTCTGGGACCCAAGAAAATACTTTTTTGGTGACTTTTGCATGCTAAACATGTCATTTTAGTATACTGCAGACTGTATCTCCTTTCACCCTTTGCTGATAAGGATGTTATCTCTCTCCTCCTCTCCCTTCATGAGTGTTGTAGGAAACCTAAGAAAAACATGGTTTGTTGTTTCCTTGCAGACTTCAGGCTTTCCAGGCCAGGGGGCAAACAATGGGAAAGATCAGAGTGAAGGCAGAGAAGGAACAAACCAGAACAAGGTCAAATCAATGGCGACTCAGCTGCTGGCAAAGTTTGAAGAGAACACTTCAAATACGATTCTGCGGAGACAGGTAGGTCATAGAGAACATGAAAGTCATCTCTGAAATGAAACTGCAGTCCCACCTTCTGCAGGTGATGCACATTTCCAAGGGAAGACAGGGATCTGTTAGGTGCTTGAAGTGGGTTGTCTTTTTTAATACTTTATGCAAATTAAAAGTCTTTTTAATTTCCCTCAATACTTGGTAAACAAATGGAAGTCATAGATTGACTAATGCTATAAATACAACATAGTGTTATGTGTTACAGTGTTTAGAAATCTCACGTAAGTCAGCCTGTAGAATTTGTGTTATTGGGAAGTCTAAGCTGGCTGCATACAGTATTGCAGAAGTATTGCTGTTGTCGCCTATATATTTCAAATAAAGGACATTGCATATCCTGTGGAGTCTGTCTCGATGGAAAATCTAGAAGTGCTAAAAGGAAACCTAATATTTTGCAAGATATGTCTGGCTGCTGCCATTTCCATTCCAAAACTAGGCAGAGTGGAACACGTTTGTGCATCCTACAGCATTTTCATGGTTTGTCGTTAGTGTGACTTAGAGGTGTTTTAGAAACAATCCCATGCTGCCAGGCTAGGGGGGGAGAAGCTCAAAATCCCACTTCAGCTAGAAATAGCTGGAATCAGCAGAGTTTGGATCTGTCACCTGAAAGAGGAGGAAGAGTGAGCAAGGTGTGGATGTTTTGATAAGGATGGTGGCTTTCTTAATTCCTTGTCCTTGTATCCATTTGTTTATTAAATATTCAGCTTCTCCAGTAGTGTAGGCTTTATAGATGTCCAGTGACTTTCCCTATCCTTGAACCAAAGTTGTTTGCACACTACCTGCCTACTTGTCAATGTCCTGAGCTTTCTGTGTATGGTAAGTGGCCAGAGATTTCCTTGGCCATGCTGAAGGAAGTTATTCTGATCATAAACTCTGTTAAAAAGTACTGAATGTGTTCAGCTTCAAGTATATCTTTGATGGTAGAAGTTGCTAATAAAATGAGTGGGTGGCATCTTTAAAAGCAGCTTTTATTTCTTTCTGCCTCAGAAATTCTTTGAATTCTATTTACTGTCTTCCTTTTTTTTTTTTTTTCTCCTTCACTCTGTCTCTGCAATTTTAAAAATGCCTTACAAGGAGCTAACAGATAAACCAGCCCTGCTCTCCTCTGACCCTCCTGTTAATCCTCGCTTTGCTAAACCTGTGGATCCAAGCCTTTTTCCACCTCAACCAAAAAGGCAGGTAGGAAGCTCCTGTGGGTAACACCTGACAGCATTTCTCTTACTGCTGGGAACTCACTGTTGTTGCAGAACTGCAAAGCAATATTTGGATGGAATCTGCAGAGTTCACTGACCTGTTCAGCTGAGAATTGTGAAAACCACATTAGAAGTTTAAGGCTATTTTACACCTGCTTCAGCAGATGAAAAACTCTCTGAAAGTGTGGAAATAACCCTGAAAACATAAGTGCCACATCTAGGCTCCAAATTGTATGGGTGCAATTACACAGCTGCATTTAATATGTGAGAAAACTATAGCAGTACCTGAAACTTTGTGCATGTACTCAATGCTTTGGGCTACTGTAATGATAAGGCTAAGAGAGAAATCTGGCAAAAATGTTTAAGATAAAAGCTTGAGCATTGAAAAGCTGATACTGATGCCCAGGTGTTTTATTTCTGTAAGTAGAGCTTGTGATAGGAATTTCTGCTGAAAGCTCTTTTGCAGCATTACATATATGGGGAAAGATTTTTGACAATGTAGTCTAAATTATTCTCTTAGTACTTTCACTGAAAACAATCTCATCTCAAACAGTATTGATATTCATTTTACGTCAGAGTTTTAAATTGAAGTAAACATCCTCTAGTGGCACTTCAAGAGCAGTCTGCAGTGAAATGAGATCTGTATTGCATGTGGAAGTCTGCAAGTCAGAAGCTATTTTATATGAAAACTCAAATTCAGAGATGTGTTCTGGACTCATTAGAAAATACCTTAAATCTGAAATACATTACAAACTGATTTGAGTCTGACTAGATCTAGAACTGTGGCCAGAACTACTGTTGAAATCCTCATAAATATAATTTGATTATAAGCCTAGTTTCAGGCAGATGTGATGCTAAAAAAACCCAACCCAAAACCTTTGCTGTAAACCCTAGAAGATGTTCTGCACTGCTGCTGTCTGAGGTTATTCACAAAAACTCACAAATGTAGAGAAGGATGTCAAGGCCTGCACAAGTTGTGCAGTACTGATTTATTTCAGTGCATGTGCACAAGCACCAGAAGTGCAGTAGAAAGTGTGCAAAGAGTGATGTGAGCACATTTTATTTTTAGTTATGTGCATGACTGTGCCGCGCTTTCGGAAGCATCCTTAAAAGCTGCATATACTGCATGGTAGAGCAGAAAGCAGAGTTTTGTTCACTTCAAGTGTTTCCCAGTTTCAGGTGGTAGCTAGCAGTGAACACGAGGTCAGGGAACCCAAACAGTCTTTAAATGGTTCTGCTCCTATGGCCAGGAGAGCAAAGGCTGTGCACAAAACAGATCCCCAGCCCAGTCTGTCAGAAACCTCTGAAAATCTCGCATCTGCCTGTTCTGCTGCATTTGTGCTTTCTGGAGTGCTTGAGCGTCTTCAGCACCTGGAGGAAAAAATGAAACAGGTGACAAGCAACTTCTTTTCCTTTCCTGTCTCTCAACTGCCTATGATAATCTGTGTACTGTGGTTTTGCTGGCTTGTTCTCTGTTGACTGTAGGTTGTACTAAGACAATAAGAACTCTTTCTACAAACTTCTGTGTTCTATTGACGGATGTGGTTTTAACTGAAATCTCTCTCTTTCTTTTCTTGGCTGTCCTTCCCTGGCTGTCACTGCAGAAAAGAGCTCAGACCATAGCAAATAGGGAATTCCATAAAAAGAACATTAAAGAGAAGGCAGCACATCTCGCCTCAATGTTTGGATACATGGAGTTTCCGAAGGTGAATTTTAAGTTTTGCACCTGAAGAGCTGCTGAATTGGAAGATGTATAAGAATTCATGAAGGGAAAAAAATTGCTGTGGTTTTGGTTTTAACTTCCTTTCATTCTGTGTGGATCTGAAAAGTAATGTGGATTCCACTAGAAACTAGTACAAAGAGTTGTTTAAATAGTATTACATCATTTGAGGTAAAACAATCTGAATCATAAAGCTAATTAGAGAAATTTTAGCAGGAGAGAAAGGTGTCAAAATAAACTATGTCTTGTGCTTAAGCACACACTGCTGGCTCACAGTTTCTGATCACTTGGTGAGCAGTGGTACTTGGTGCACTCTAGTTTTTCCTGAATTTCATTATGCTTTCTCCCAGCACTATCTTACCTTACTGCCCACTGTCAATATTTCTATTTAAAAAATATTACAATATTATCATTCACCATGAAGATGCCATGACAATTTATTGATCCTTACTGTGCAGAGGTAGCTAGAAGAGTAGAACTGTCATTGTTACCTTTCTGGGTTTTTTGATGCATGACTGTGAACTTAACCTGTGTTGATGTCACTGTCTCTTGGATAACTCTCCTGTTTCTGCTCTACACAGAATAAGCTACCTACTAAAGGCTTATCCCATTCTCAGCCCCCAACTCCCTCTTGCCCTCCACCTCATCATTCAGCTGTTGCTGCTTCATCATCTGTTGGTTCAGCTTCCTCTGCTGTTTCTTCTCAACAGGTACTCTATTAGGTAGAGATTTTTCATGTAAAACCCAAACTTGTACTGAAGCTGCTTGAGAAATGGCTTGGATGGAAGGTGCTGGCAGCAGGCCTGTTGAATAGATTGTAATTCCCATTTAAATCAAATTTTCTGATTGTGCTGTTGTTAGTTCTGCATGTTTGTAAGAGAAATGTCATCAGAAATGGCTCAGGTAAAAGCTGAAGAACAAAGCAAATGGTTAACATTTTTTTTACTTCAATTCTGAAAATTTTGCATTGCTGTTTATTTTAAATGATCTGCTGTGGGATGATACCACAGGCATGCTGAAGAAAGCTTCACATTTTAAAGCAAGCTGGATGTTGTGGGGCTGTTAGTTTTCTTGGGTGGCATTTGTGTTTCTTTTCATAAAAATATCTGTCTGGTCTGCAGGGGGAAACCTGCACAATGATGGTTATTTTAACCACGTCTTAGAATGGACACATCTTAGAATTGTGTGAGCATTTACTAATACAGACATTTTATTATTTTTTGTTTAATTATTTGTACTTTACACTTGCTTCTGCATGTGAATAGCTAGAATACATTTCTTTGTAACAGCAGACCTTATGGAGAGGAAACATCCATACTCTGAGTGAAGGAGATGACACTTGGGTCAGAGATACTCAGTTCTTACTATTGAGGCTGGAGTTAATGGGCTGTTTTGCAATGAGTGCCTGGCTCCCAATCCCCAGGGAAATACAGGGGACACAGCCCTTCAAGGACACTGCAAGCTCAGCAGGTGCCTCACTGCAGTAATCCCCTAATTCCCTTCAGCTTCTGAGTAATTCCTTTGCCTGGATTTGCCTCTTACTTTTTATGACCTAAGAGGTATAGCATGTGATAGGTTTTAAGCTAAGTCATGGTTTCCAAAAGATTGGGAGCTGATGTTCATTTGATTTGGAGCACTATTGTGACTCTGCAAAGAGTATTAAAAAAATAAAACCCAAACCCAAGCTATCTTAAAAGCCCTTTAGAATATGAGAACTAGGCTTTTAATCATATAGAAACTCTGTGAGCAATAATTTCATTGGGATTTTAACGTCTCTTCTTGGAGAACCTTTGTCCTGAGCAATCTCTTTTTTTGGATATTTTAAAAACTTTATTTTGTTTAAAGTGCCCTGACAACCTTGATTAGTTTGCCTTTGTATTTAAATGGTGTGGCAGTAGTTTGCTGTGACTTGGTTTCACTCAGGCTGAGTTTGGCTGAAAAGTGCTCTCTCTAGAGATACTGGCAGAATGCAGCACAGCTGAAGCAAGAAAATCTAGTTCTGTCACCAGCACAGTAAATACATGTTCATCTCACTGGGTAAACACTTGGCTGGTTAAGTAGGACTGCATTTACACTTTTGCAGATCTACATGCATGAGCATCTTGATGCCTGCATGCACAGCTCCCTGTGTTGTCCAGGCTCAGGGCCTCTTGTACACTCTGCATTTCACAGGTGTAAATATGGTGCATTTTGTGTGGCATTTTGGAGTATTTTTAAACAGCAGCTCTGGTAATGAGGAGGTGATCTTTTACTCCTCCTGTCAGGGGCACATGTGGTAATAGAATCTGTCCCTGCCATTTCATGGTCAAATTGTTGTCCCCGTGTTTTATCCTTACAGATTGCACTCTTTCCAGAATGTGAAAGTTTTATCCTGCTCTATAAAACTGACTAAATGTGCATTGCTATGTAAATAAAAATTCGGCAGTATTTCAGATGCACAATGTGCATTTTCAAGTGCTGTTCAACAATACATTTGGACCTCTCTGCTGGGAATATGTACCAGGAACTGCCTATAACTCTGTTGATTTGAGGGGGTTTATGGATCTCAAAATTTGTATTTCTAGTCTCTGTTCTGAGAATTATCATTAGCTAAGTGTAGACTTCAGTATCAGAAAGTGTTTTGGGATTGATAAACCAACAGGAAGAGCTGCTGTGTGTTGCTCTCAGTGTTACTGCTTTTTCCCCAGCAGAAAAACAGAAGGTAATAGAAGTGTTTTGAGTTCTGTAAGGCTTCATGGTATATGACCCATAGATATCAGCATCCTCCCATGGTTTTAAATAGCTAGTGCTATAATTTTAATTTCGGGTGAGTTCTGAGACTGTTACCAGACATGACAATCCATTGCAGCTGTTGAGTTTTCCTTGGAACAGTGTTAGTTATAGGGACACAGTTATTGAAAAGGGTGGCTATGAAATCATACTGTCTAATTACAGAAACTCGTTATTAAATCTAAGTCCTGCAAGGAACACTTGAAAAGAAGGCTGTGGGACCTTATTGTTTCTTTCAAGACATGCAGTCATTATAACTTAGTCAGAAGTACCTTCTATATGCAATATGCCAACAATAATCAAAAGTACCTTCTAGCTTCAATTAGCTGTCAGAATTCACATAGCTAGAATTATGAGTTAGCATGTATTATATTACAGGCTGGGCTTTGGTTATTCTTGTTTTCTGCTCAAGGTTGAATTCACCTTCAGAAAACTGATCTGAGCTTTGCATGAGTGAATCCAACACAGTGTGGCCTAAGAACTGGGAAGTTTTTGCAATTAGTTTGCTCCCTGCAGAGCTTGGACCAAGGACTTCCCTTCAGTGACATGACTATAATTACCAGCAGTAAGCAGGGCTGGGGTGGTTCCTACACATAGTAACTTATTACTCAAATGTTGTTTATCTCAGAGGGAAAATATACCTAGCAGCTTGTAGCAAAAGTAAATAAATCACCCTCAAAGCAAAATAAGAGCAGGAAAATCATTAAGGGTATGAAAGAACAAAGGGAAAGCATTGTATGCTTTTGGAGGCAGAGAGCCTTTGTTTTATGAGAATGCTACTGAGGCTTACTTGGCTGGCTGTGCAGTCCTGAATAATAACACAGGGCAATAAATACAGAAGGCAGCTTTCTCTTCCCATGGTAAGAGCCACCCTGGTCAACCTGCTGTAAAGCACCGTGCCACTGACAGCTCAACAGGCTGAGGAAATCACAAACCCTTGGGATTTTCAAGCGTTTTCTGGTTGTTCCCTGAAATTCACTGTGTGAGGTCACTTTAGGGATTCCTGTTCAGCAAAGGCTTTAAAGCTGCTGGCATGAAGCTGCCTGAACTGTGAGCAGGAGCCTGTTCCATGCAGACATTGCAGTATTACAAAGCTCTGTGTGACTTCAGTACAGCAGTGGCCTCAGGGGCACTGAGGACATTCTCTGCAGTGGACACCAAGGATATTCTCTGTGTGTCTCTGAGGATGGCAGGTGCTCTTGGGGCTGCCCTGGTGGATCCTCATCCTGCCCTGATGGTTCTGGTCGGTGATTGAGCAGCACTTGACCAGAAGACAGCAGAATAGTTCTCTTGGAAGGGATGTGCAACAAACATCTCTTGCCTGACCAAGTCAGAGCTGACCAAAAGTTAAAGCATGGTTTTATGGGCACTCTTGCTAAATTAAATTGAAATCCCATTTGCTTTTCCTTGGAATGTGAATCCATGTTCATTACAGGAACATTTCCTTTTAATAACATTTTTGAAGTGTGTATAAACATGCAATTTTCTTGTTTTGACTGCTTTAATGTTGGCATAGATTGTTCCAATGGGTGGAGAACAGAAATCAGCCAACCTGATGAATTTCAAGGTGTAGTTCAGGTTCAAGGATACTTTTCCTGAAATTCAACTACTTGCACTTTAAGCACAGCCTTGTTATTTAACTGATTGCTCCAATATTTATCTAGTTCAAGGAAAGCTTTCTGCTCCAACTGACTTTGAACACTTTATTTTATGGAGCTTGTGGACAAGAACTTGTACATGACCCAGAAATTGTTCAGCATGTTCAGAGGTGCAGAATTTGGGAAGGAAGATTTTTTTGTCCCATGTTCTTAAATAAATCAAAGAAATGTTCTTTTTCTGTAGCAGCAAGTAGCAGTTCTTGTAGTTGTTTATAATTTGGTGTGCCACTTGGGACAGAATTGTGGTGTGTAAGCAGCAGTTAACTCTGCAGTTGCTACCCACAAATTGTCCAGATATTGAATAATATTTTGGAGTCTTTTTATATTAAACAAAACCAAATAGGAGAGAAATTTGTCCCTTAAATGGCCTTTTTAGTCTTAGTGTGTGTATTTTGTATCTGCCTGGATATCAAGTTAATTTTGAGATAACTTTCAAAAGATAAGGGGAGCTGTAAATTATTGGACATATTCCCTTGAATTTTTTATCCATGATAATTTTTGAAAACACACCCACAGTGCACTATAAGTGTTTTTAAACTTGATAGAAAATGCTTTAAAATTGTTACAAAGTCTTCTGAATACTGTTGCATTTACATTTTTTTCCTTTCTTCGTGGTAACTTTCTGGTATTTTAAAACCTTCAATTAGCAAGGCTTGAAAATTATTTCACTGAGAAGCAGGGCGTCTTCCTTGAGATTTGGGCTCTGTGAGAGGCAAATGGAATGTTAGATAGTATCTGTCTTGATGGAAAAAACAATGCCCTGACTTCAGAAGCAGAGTACCAGACCCCTGACCAGGGCAGGATGGACCCTTGCTGCATTTGCTCCCAGAGAGGTTATGGGATCTCACATTGACCAGAAAACTAAAATCCTAATCACTACAGGAAATGTGATTTAGGGTAGAAAATATTTCTGTACATCTGTGAAGCCTTTACTGTCTTTTGTCCAGGACCAGAGAGCCTGCCTACTTGCTCCCACTGGCCCAGTCTCACACACACAGACAGTTTTCCCCTGTTCCAGTCCCCAGGCAGGTGTTTTGGCAGAGAAGCATGGACCATGCATGGGTCTGTCTGAGCAGTCTAAGCAACTTCTGGCTCCTTGCAGGCCTGATTGATGCATTTGGTTAAAAACAGCCTAACTTTGGTGGCTGCAGCAGTGTGATGAAGCAGATTAAAGGAGAGGTTTCCCTCTCACCAGCGTGGTTTCTCCAGTTTTCCCTGACATTACCATGAGTCACTGGGGAGAGGGCGAATGGTTGCCCTGTGAGCACCAACAAAGCAGTTCTGTGTGGGACTTGGCTCACATGTTCTTGTAGAATGTGCCCTGAAATGTCACAGTTTGGGGAGTGTTAATGTGGAGTTTGGTCCCACATTCATGTAACAACTGAGTCCCAGAGAAGTTGAAGTGAACAATAGGGGGTTTTTAATGTCAGAATGTCCAGCTCACATAGCCAAGCAGTGGCTCCCAGCTCAGCCTTTCATGGACATAGCAGGAGGCCTTGAGGGGAAGCATTTGCTCCCATCAGGAACTTCTCAGTCATCCTCAGGGAAAAGCCTGTGGGCTGCACAGAAGCCTTCTGTGGCCCCAGCTGGGCCCTGCTGGTCACGCATGAACACGCTTGTGCTCTGCTGGACTTCCCCTCTGCTCTTTCCCCTGCCTCCCTCTATCGATGTTTGCATGTGTCCAAATCATTCTTGTCCTTTTTTGTCTTTAAATTCTCTTTCAAGGGTCACTAAAGCTCTTCCTCCTATTCTTCATCTTCTCCCCTTTTCCTGGTTAGATGACTGTAGGAAAGGTCTCCCGAGCGATTGGAGCTGTGGCTGAAGTTCTTGTAAATCTGTATGTGAATGATCACAGGCCCAAGCCACAGCTTGAACTGGTAAGACTGAACCCAGAAAGAAACAGTAACTTAAGAGAAGTGTTCCCAAAATGCCATCCTCACTTAAGACCTCAGTTGTGGAGCACTTGAAGCCCTATGAAAGGTCTAACACTTATTAAAGAATTAAATGCACATTGGCACAACATGCTGATGTAAATGTCGCTCACCACGTCTTCTATTTATATTTCTGTTACTTGACTGTGTGAATTAAAACTTCAGGAGGCTTTTATTAAATGTAATTACTGTAGAACTAGTAACAGAAGACAATTATTACTCAGGGTGGCTTCTAAGGAAAGTTTTGTGCAGTACATGCTTATGCAGTTATTTTTAACACATGAGTGCTGAATCACCATGCCTCCTTTTGAAGAGGGCTGTTTCTCAACTCTGACACTGTTCTGTGTTGAATTCAGAAGCGGTCTCTGGACAGAGCTGCAGGTTCTTGCCCTCATTCTCCATCTGCTGCCTCCACTGCTCAGAGCTGTCAGGTACTGGGAAGCCAAGTAAGGTGTTGTGTTGTGGTGATGACACTTTACTTACCAGCCAGCACTAAACTCAGTTGTTTCAGCTTCACTGTAACAATCTGATCTATTAACACCGTGGTTTTAAAAACATATCTGTGTGGTTTTCCATTTGCATGGTTGTTCGTTTGGAAAGATTCGAGCTCTAAAATGATCCATCAGAGCAAAATGGATTGCTAATGGCAGATCTGGAATAGAAGTCTCAGCTTTTAAGCACAAGACTATGTGACAATGACCATAGTGAATTCTTCTTAACATTAAAAAATGGTTCCAAGGTTGTCTTTTGCTGGCGAATGAAAGATGAGTTGTGTGGACTGTGTGCTGCTGTCTGAATGTGCCTTGGACTTTTCCTCCTCCATTCCATGTGTGGTACCTCTCCTGTGGCAGCAGGGATGGTGGAAGGGGAGGAAGGTGGTGATGGATGTGGCGGGCACAGTGCACTCACCTGTACCGACCTGTAACCAACCATAATACAATAATGCAAAGGAACATCCTCAGGCCTGCCTCTGATAAGAGAAGGGAAGTCCAGTGTCATCTACTCAATTTCTGGTTCACTTTTCTGTACCTTTTGCATGTATATCTAAGAGGGGATGAGATTCGTGGCAATTAAAGAATGTTAATTACTAGACAAATTTCAATGAACTTTCAAAATAGTTTCACGTTGTTAATATGGGTTGTATTTTGAATGGTTAAAAATGTTTTGAATGTGTGTGATAGGAAACGAAGTGATTTTTAAAGCTCACCAAGCCCCAGGTTGGGCTGTAATCTTGGGAGGAACATGGCTGAGAGGGGAGGCATGGCTGTGGCAATGAGAAGGGTGGTTCAGACAGCAGCATTGAAGACTGCTTTTCCTCCTGGACCTTACAGCACAAGCCTGCATTTTCCTTCCAGAGTGTGTCTGAACTGAGTCTTCAGGGTGTTTTTTTGCTTGGCTGCAGATGCAGGTGTGCTGTTTGAGGCTGGTGAGGTGTGCCTTCACCTCCTGAGAGATTCACAAGCCCCTGAGCCAGGGTGGTGCAGGGTGATGAGGGAGCACTCAGGGATGATGCTGCTCTTGGACCTGAGTAATCAAAATGTTGGTGAACTCCCAGAGGGAAACTGGATGCAAGTCCAGCATCAAAGTCACCCCTCTATACAGTCCTTGTGATGTCTGATTTATTAATTGCTGCATAAACCCACAGAATTGCAATAATGAGTAATAAAAAAGCTGACTAGTGCTTACTGTGATTTTGTTTGGAGGGTGCTGTGCAACGCCTCAAGCAGCTAAAGCAGCTGCCCCCTTCACGAGGATTTCTATCTGGGTGTGGAGCCACAGCTTCATGTTCTGTTTTTATCTTTGAACAGGGTTCCCTGCGAAAAGAATTCCCCATGTCCATCGGGGGGAGTGACATTTGTTATTTCTGCAAGAAACGGGTCTATGTCATGGAGCGGCTGAGTGCAGAAGGCCACTTCTTTCACAGGGAGTGCTTCAAGTGTGAAATATGTTCTACAACACTCCGCTTAGGAATTTATGCCTTTGATGTTGAAGAAGGTAATGGAGGAGCTGTTTAGGAGTATTTTGAAATGTCTGAGTACTGATGCTTTTAGTGGAACTAGGGAGAAAGATCTGGCCCGGTAGCACGGTCAGGAGGAGGTCTGCCAAATGTGCTGTTTGTGTCCCTGCTGATCTTTGAGTCCTTGTACTTGCAGTCCTAGTCTTTCAAAAGAGATGAGTTATGACAGAGCTGAGCTTTAAATGAAGAAATTCTCAGTGGAAAATAAGTTGAGTGACCAAAATGCACTTTGTCGAATCGCAGGTCAAAGTAAGGAGGGGGGAAAAAAAGGGGTGAGGTTTCTCCAATAATATAGTGTTATTCTTATCTCTATTTAAAACTGGCCATTAAATAATGTGATCTATAAGGACAAGCCATAATAGTGGCAGATTTACATGGATACAGGGAATGTAGGTTATTTTTTTTAAGATGTTATGGTCAGGAGTTGAAAGTAGTAGGACTGGCCAAGCACAATGTAATTTATTCCAGGCTCGAGGCTGCTGTAGAGCAAGAGGTTCAGATCTTGGGTACTTCATCCTGCCTAAATCCTGGGGGTTTCCTTCTTTTTTTTCTTTTTTTTTCTTTTTNTGATTTTTCCCCTCCCAAATCCCGGGGGTTTCCTTTTTTTTTTTTTTTTTTTTTTTTTTTTTTTTTCCCTTTTTTTTTTTTTTTTTTTTTTAGTTTGGAATGAGAGTTATCAAACTGAATCAAAATTCCTTTGCCCTTTCCAAAGTACTTGAGTAGATCAGAGTATTAAACTGATCTCCCTCTGCAAAAGAATTAAAAATTCAAGGTCAAAGTGGTTCTTTCTCAGTGTGGAGAATCTGCAAAGTTGTCTTTTTGAGCTGAATGTTTGACTTTTTTTTTTTTTTTTTTCTGCTTGATGTCTTGTGTTGGTTTGTGACTTCATATTTATGGGATGTTGTTTTTCTGCTGTGCAGATCTATAAAAGAAACTTATTCAGACCTGTTAATCAGAGTTAGTGCCAGGTTTCCCATTCCTTTTGCTGTCCAACCATTCATTGTCCTGGTTTTGTTTTTTTATAGAAGCAACAGCGATTTTACAGTCCATATATGTATAGATAACATACTCTATAACTGACTTTTCCCTCTTGCAGGTAAATTTTACTGTAAACCTCATTTTACTCACTGCAAAATCAGCACGAAACACAGAAAGAGAAGGGCAACAATACAGATCCATGGAAAGGTATGGAGTGATTATATTCCTGATGCAATGTTGAGGCAGCTTTATCTGGGGCAGGGTGCAGTACTTGTGTATGTGTGTGGATGTTTTCTACCTCACGTGCAGTAAAATCAGTGCTAAAATACTTGATGCTCTTGGTTCTGTGAGTTTGGTGTATTTATCATCTGGTTCTCAACAGAATTTAGCTTCTCTGTGCAGAGTAAAGTTGAACTTAAGAGCAGCTGGAAATGAAAATGTGCGTAAAGACTTGAAGACAGCAGCAGAAATTGGATTTACGTACTTCAGAAGCATCTTTAACACTTTTTTATTTTTTTAATGCTTTTTCCAAGGAGGCGACAGACGCGTGGAAGAAAGCGGAAGCCAAGCCCACAGAGCTCAGCACAGAAAGCACTTTGTCCACTGCTAGCAGCCCAGAGGACAGGTCCCCAGGTATCCTGACTTCCTTCTTACGGGGCGCGCTAAGCTGGCCCCTGCGGGTGACCAGGGATCTGCTTGACATTCCCAGCCGCCTGTCTAACTGGATGCATGGTTTCCTGCACGCTGCCCACCTCCATTTCAGGGACAATGCATATAACTATACCTACCTGTACGAACTCCTGAGCCTTGGGGTGCCGCTCCTCTGTGCCCTCCTAGAGGTACTCACTCACATGTACCGGGAAGCAGAGCTCTCACTTGAAAACGTGCTTGAGTGGGTGAAAAGATTCTGTAGGGTTTGAGTCCTTCTCAGTTGTGCCTTTCAGACTTTCAAAAAGAACAGCCTGGCTGTTTTCTCGAGGGGGGATTTTTTGGTGTGTGGGGGTTTGGTTTTTGCCTTCCGTGCGATTTCACGCGTGACTTCATTGAACAGCGGACTCCTTCTGATAGAAGCGAGGTACAATGGGAATTTTCAACATATAAAGTACTGTATGTTAGAGCATGAAGGACAGTGTCCAAACACATTTCCAGAACATGGAGTCAGATGAAGGATATTTTCTAGATTTTTTCCCCCCCTGTTTTATTCTGTGATCAGACCATGGGAGAAGATGGTACAATTTGAAACTGTTTTTCTCCCTGCCTACTCTCCCCAGATTTTTTTTTTTNNNTCCCCAGATTTTTTTTTTTTTTTTTTTTTGCTTTTTTTTCAGTTAGACCAAGAAAGAATGTGTGTTCTTTCAGGCATATTTCTGACAAATGGCTAGGTTTTGAAACCTGAGTATGGCACATAGCTTTTTTTTTTCCTTGCTTTCATCTTTGCTCTGGGTTATGAGGTTTATAACCTGCATGAATATGTTTCAAAAAAATCATGTACATAATTCACATTGCTCCTAGTCATCCCTTTTACATTGCTTTACATGTGATGGATACCTTTTGTTGATAGTAGGTATTATCTGTTCTACTAATTTATTTGAAGTTTTTCAATAAATTTGAAGAGCAAATGATAGTTGAGTGAAGGATTGGTTAAAATTTTAAGTCAAAGGAACTGGTAGAAAGAAGTAGACCAGACACTCCTCAAGTCAAGGCTTCCTAATTTGGTGGCTGATACGAGGAATATCAATTTATGGAGCTCTCCTGTGTAACTGAAGTCGCTCCTGTTGTGCCTCTGGGCAGGCACTGCTCCAGTGTCTTTTGGAATTTTTTAAAAACACAGATTTAGAACAAATATCAAAAGCCTATAAATGTATTCTTAGGCAATAACTTCTTACTTGGGTAATTCATTTCAACATGTGCAGCTGGTGGCAGAAAGGTGAACATCTATTATCTGGAGCAGCAGATGAGTAAATTTTCTTTCAGATGTCCTTCAACAAGGTCTACCTTAATCAGAAGGTCTACCTTAATCTGTTAAACAGCAAGGACACAGTGACATCCCAATGCTCATTGCTCTCAGCCTAGTTAGCCAGTGAGGTAAGCATGCTCCCTGCCTTTCAAGTCCTTATTTATATTCAGAAGTTTACCAGGAAATAGGTAAATCCTTAAAGATGGCAATATATGTAGCCTAAAATGAAAAACATCTGTAGCATTTATTTGTAGCCAGAAGAATTTGGCATAAACAATAGGAAATACTGCATTCAGTTAGTACCAAAATTGAGGATCACCTGCCAGTGGTCTCAAATGACTGTGCTGCCTATGGGCTGGCAGGTCTTGGGGTTTGTTGTTTTGATTTGATTCGATATAATGTGAGAAAAGATGATTTGAATTGTTTTGCCTCTTAGGTATGAAAAGGAAATATGTCTGCTGTTTAAAATAAATGACAAACTGGATCTTTCTTCTAGATAGTTTGACTTTCTTTAAACTATGAGGATGAGCTTTTCACATTTTAGACTGGTTATGTATTTTGGGGGAAAAAATGTTATTTTTATGCACAGAACTTGAAAAAGTGCTTGAAGAAAATTGTTAGATATAAGGTAGCATTCCTTTGACATAAATTGCCATTAATGCTCAAACATGTATTCAGCCAAACTTTGCCACAAGATTGAGTGGACACAGCAGTAATTGCACTGACATGGTGGCCATCCGTACATATGTAAGGTACCTGTACCTTTCTTACAGCATTTTAAAAACCTGACTTGGAAACACTATTTTTATTTTTAGTCATTTGCTGATGATAGTAACTGTTGCACCCTACAAAGGAGACAGCCTGCAGTGTGGTTACTCCTGCAACACAGCAAACTGCTGAGTGGTCAAGTTTCCACATTTGGGCTGCCATCAATTTTGGTTTCAGTTTGTCAGTAGGAGAGCCTTTAGGAACACTTCTTCCTAAAATTTTCTCCTGCTGTTTACTATGGCAGAGTGAGCATAATGGTAAATGTAGAGGAAATGGTGATGTAGTAAGAAACTTGGAAATCTCTGGCCAATGAACTTAAACCAAATGAATCTTACTAGTAGAAAGTGTGAAAATAAGATTTTTTAAAAAAAATAAATTAAAATGTGGTATTGGTTTCATACAGATTTGTATAATCAGGCATAAACCCCTACATTTCCACAACAGAATTCAGGAACTTGCATAATGAAAATGTTTTCCTGAGGAATCTTAATTACCATGCTTAATTCCACTGGGATTTTGCAGGTGATTCTGTTGTGAGGGTTATTTTATTGGTATCACTCTGATTGGTCAATTTTTTTGACTTCTTCATCTTGCTGTTCTGCTAGTAATGCTCATACCTGCTTGTCCTCGTTGATAATTGAATGAAAAAAAAGGCAGTTTCGTTTTGGCCAGTTATTCTTTGTACCTGTGTGATCTTCCTGATGCTTTCCTACGTAATCAAGTGAAGTTCTGTGTTTTCTTCCCCGCTGTCTTCTCTGCCAATCTCCCTCATTGCTTTTAGTCCAATTCAACATTCCGGTGCTGCACCCGCTCACTGGCTGAAGCCTTTCTGCTCTCAGGTGATTTTTTTTTTTTTCCAGTTCCAAAATTACATGACTAACCCTGTTGTTTGACAGCATTTCATTGTGTGTTTTGGTGTTTTTGTTTTTTAACTGTTGGAGCAATCTGTGTGTCTGGTATATTAATGGAGCTTTGGCATGATTATTTAACCTGTTGCTGAGTTCACAGCCCTAGAAAAGGTAATGTCTTGTGCTCTTTGTAAGGAATGTTTTTCTCTCTGTGTCTGTGCATGTGCGCTTCCCTGTGCCTTTCAGGTAAGTTAGGCAAGTAAAGGGTTTCTTGGAAGAACTTGTTAAAGCCTTATTTCTTTCAAAGAACTGAAGGAAAGATTTAAAATAAAGTCAGGGTGTGATGACCCAGCTGATTCTCCAGGTTAGCATGAGCACCTATTTGCATCAAGCTCACACACTCCATGAGCAAGGAGTGTCTGAGCACTTCCCTGCTTTCCTACTGGAAAAGTGTGGTATAAAAGGTTCTGTAGAAAAAGTAGCCAAAACTCTGCAAATTCTAGTCTTCCACCCCAAGTGACATCCTAGGCAGGCCTGAAAGGGCATGTGGTTCTCAGGCTGAACCATCAACATGCCAAGTTGCAGAGTGCTTTGGCTGGAGTGGTTTTATTGCCTGGGCCTTGGTTGGCACTCAGAGGAATTGGATTGTCCTCCTCTCCACCCCTCTCCACGACCAGCTCCCACCATGACTTTGTATGTATTTTTTACATAAATTCCAGTTTGTACAATCACAAGGTGACAATCCAGAAGGGAAAGTGAATCCCAGCAAGAACCAAGGGCTCAGGCTGACCAGCAAGTGCACTGAGTCTGGATGATGTGGCCATAACCCAGCTGTCCCTGCCCTGGATCCCTCTCAGAGGGAAGGGCCTTTGGGAATTGATCTCAGGAGCAGTTTTAGGAGGGGCCAAACATCCTCTGCCATTTGCCCCATTTCACACACCTCAGGCAGGGATGTAGGAGGCAGCAGGGCCCAGAGCCTCTTGCTCCTAATCTTGCTGGTCTGTACATTTGCATGGCTCACCCAGTTGTGTTTATTTGTGTGGGTATCCTAAAATGACTTGATGGCTCTGAAGGTCCCCACGCTGTGCCCACACAGAATCTCTCTGTGTTTCATGCTTCACTTCCTGCACAAATGGCTGGGATGTGACTCCCAGTGTATTTCAGGGCTGCAATGTGTTCTTACAAAGCTCAGCATGCTTTATAATGAAGGTCATGACATAAAGGTCTGCCATTTCAAACCACTTCCTATTGCTGTGTTTTTTACTCTCTGTTGCAGAGTCTCCCTTGCTCTTCCTGCCCAGTGAGGATTCTGTCCTTCTCTTCCTAAATCTTCTGTCTTCATTTTACTTTATAATCTTAACTGAATATTTTTATTAAATAGTTTTTAACTCTGTATTTAAATTTTCACATGGAAATTCTGTATTTTGCACACGGTGAAAATTGTTTTAGCTTTATTTATGATATCTGCTGTAAACAAAAATAAATGTAGTTCTTTATAAGTCTCCTTGTTTCATCTCTTCCTTTTATAAAAAAAAAAAAATCTCCTGGGTACAGAGACTTTGTAGTGACTTCACGCTGGTTTTGCACCTTCCTCTTGTGGTGGATGCTGTGGTGTTATCCTGCTGGTGGCCTGAGCCAGAGGCCCCAGAGTGTCCCTGTGGTGGTGTCATTGCATGTGTGTCCCTTGTGGAAGGGATGCACATCAAGGTTCCTGGGGAGTTTTCCCCTTGCTGCACATCCAGGGTGACTGGTGCTGGGATTTACCCTTCCTGGGGATGAGGAGCTGGTGCTGGTGGGCAAGGGGCACACACAAACAGCATTGTCCTCCTCTCTTTGGCCTCTGCTACCTTTCCTTACACTGTTACTTTACATATTAACACATGTCATGGAGGTAATAAGTCAATGTGCTTGGATTTTATGTTGTGTTCAGGAAAAGCAGGTAATAACCTAGGATAAATCTTTGCCTTTGCTGCTCGCTCTGGAGTGCTGTTCCCAGTACCTTCTGGACCCCTGGAAGCTGCAGCTCGTGGTGACTCATTGCCTGTTAACAGTTGCCTTGCTTTATTTAATTATTTGGGGTTTTTTAAATTTTAATTTTTGTGTTTTAACTTGGTGGTGAATTCTTTTTAAACAGCAGGTTCTCCAAAAGACCTTTCCTAAGTCTTCCTCCCCTTCATTTTCTTTCTTTTGCTTACTCTGCAATTCTTAAGCTATAATCTCTTCCTTTGCATTTCAAGAGAAAAAAAAACAAATCTGAGAAAAGTCCCAAGAGTTTCATGGAAAGATTGTGTGGGGGTTTTTTTTATGAATTAAAACTGAGCCTCACTGGGGTTGTTTGAATGACAGAAATTATTTTTTTTTAATTGTTGCTAAAGACAACATTGCCAAAGAAGAACAAATGTTATTCTCAATGAACTCTTCCATCTTCCCTGCCCAAGGAAAAACCACCAGGCACAGTTAAAAGTTTGCTGTCCGAGTGGAAGATGATATTCATTATGAAAACATGGGGCAACAAATACCACTGAGGACAATACTTGGCACTTAATTGTAACAGACAAAGCAATCCGGGTAAAACTGAATTTACTCTTTGCACAGTTTATAGTTTCAGGCAGAGGCAGTGGCAGGGAAACATCAGAGGAGTTTTTTTTTGTCTGCAGAAGGTGATGATTTGTTTGGCACTGAAGTGTTGAGGGGCATCAGATGTTTGTTCTGTTCTCATAAAGTTTCGCTCATTCCTGCTAAAATCTCAGTGCAATAACTTGGAATTGGGGTAATGTTAGAGGCTGGATTTATTTCTCCTAGAGATGCAGAAGGCCCAGGCAGTCACATTACTAGCCAATCCTGTCAGCAGAAGGATTTGCCTTGCAGCAGACAACCCATGCACTCATGGACAAGGCAGGACACAGTGCATGGATAAGAAATAAAACAGACAAAATGATCAGTGCAAGTGGAGGAAGTTTGTGTTGGTTCCCTCACTGTCGGTCAAAATTATTACACAATAAAACCACATGTTCCTTGTTTTGCTGCTGGTAGAGCTGCTGAAGGGAGAGCCTGGTGGGTTAAGGTCTGTGTGAATTTAACAAGCTGGTTTGGGACTCCTTATGAAGTGCAGGAAAAGGGAAAAAACTTGCCAAAATTGTGCTTCCGTAAGAAGTGCAGGGAAAGGGACCGAAGCGTGCCCAATTAATCCTCATTGAAATCTTGAAATCAGAGAACAAAGTCTAACAAACGCTCTGGAAAGGAGATACGATCAAATAAAACACAACTGAAAAAACACAGAAAATTTGGAAATGGAGTGATTACAACCAAATGGACTGAGATGAAATGAGGGGCAGAGAGAAGGACCAAAACTTGCCAAAATTACTCCAATTCAAATCCTGAAATCAGGGAAGAAATGTAAGTAAAGAGAGAGGAGACGAAACTACAGAAATGACATCTTAAGGAAAAAAATCAGAAAACAAGTGAAAACAATAAAAGCGAAGGGGAAGACAAGAAGTGTGAGCAGGAGACCTGGCTCTTCCTCTTGCTCTGCCCTGGAGTTCTCTGCAGAGCCTGGGGTGCTCCCAGCCCAGGGCTGTCAGCAGTGCCCCCAAAGCTGGGCTGCTGTGTCCCTTTGCAGAGCTGCAGGTGTTTAAATGAGAGGCAGGCAGGCAGGCTGCTCCCCTGGGCTCACCCTGCCCTGGGGCTGGGTGCCTCCCCAAAACCTGTGGTTTCAGAGCAGGGGACACCAGTGCCTCTCGGCACAGTTAATGCACTCTAAGACCTGATGTCACAGCTGCCATTCCAGCAGGAAAAGGGCAGAGGTGATGCTGGCAGGCTCAGGAGCTGCTCTGTCTTTCCTCCTCTTTGCATGGGTTCCTTCTCCCTCGTCTTCAAATGGGTTCTGAACTTGTCTGTTGCCACAAGGGCCATTTGGATTGAAAATAAGTACAGAGACGTGCCTATTTTCTTTATTAAATTTCTTTTTTTTCTGAAATGCCAGGCTAACCTTTCATTCTCAAAGCCAGGCAGCATTAACTGCATAGGTGTCTCTTAATGAAAATCAAACATGTCAGCATTCACTAAAGCTAACCCACCTTTATTATAATTATGCCAAGCCTTTAAAATTAAAGAGATCTTGCAGGTTTTAAACATACTTGATTTAAATAGAAGACAGCAGACAAAACTTCTTAAAATTGCTGAAATTCAAACATCAGCCTTTCATTAACTCTACCAAAAAGAGTAATTTCTTCTCCACTGAGTTTCTTCTAAATTGCTACAGCTGTAGCAATCTAAATGCCAGTGAAAGTTGCTTCTGTGTGTCTTCCAACCTCAAGCAAAGACCATGGTCTGCGTTTTTCCACAGCATTATGGCAATTAGTTACTATAATGGGCTTTAATTCACTTCTGGCTCACTCATTCCTCACATTCCAATCAAAACATTGAGTTTTGAAATGCACTGAGTTCTGCAATAATATTTATGTTTTCGAAGACATGACATGTTTGCAGATGACTTGATTTTTTTTTGCCTGAAAGATTATGTCACTGAAGAGAAGAAGACATTATGTGTTAATGCCTGATGCAAGTATATGTATTAGTCATCTAAATGTTACCCCAAGTCTCTTTCCTTTTCTTCATGAACTGTACTCACATAAAAAGAAGGGAGGCTTTAATCTCATCAGGTGGTGGGCTCCAAACTTGTTTGAAACAGATGGAATTTCTGAAATGTTTTTTTGAAGTGCGAAATGATGAAATTTCAGTGTTGCTATAGTATTGTATTTGCCCTTTCAGCATTTGTTCTGCAGGTATTCATTCATTCATTCATTCAGGTCTTTGTTTTAAGGGTTTTGGTGCTTTGAATCTGTGTCCAAAAATACTGTTTTGATGGACACTGGAAACTGAGAGTGTTGTTGCTGCACTCCAAATTCATAATTAATGCATGCCTTAATATACCAGACTAACACAGATTGCTCTAATTAAATATATATATTTACTCTAAAATGACAGAAGTAGTGTGCTATCATAGCAGGTTTTGTTTGAGAATTAATTTTTCCTAAAGACACATATTCAGTATATCTAATAGCTTTCCTCTAAGTTTCTTTCTTTCTCCTTTGTCTCTGTTCATTTATGTTCCGTTTGTATTAGCACATAAATGTGCACTGTCCCCTCAGATGCATTAAAGAATCATGAGGGTCTCTGTCTGGCTTTGACAGCTTTGAATTCCCTGGTTATATTTTGTGCCAGAATCCAGAAGTGTTTGTTTACAAAGTAAGTGATGGAGACTTGGAAGAAATGTTTTGCTGCTGAAGAACTTGTGGAGGTGCTTGCATGGGCTCACAGGAGAGTGGGAGGAGATGGTCTCCTGGCAGGGGGACGGGAGGAGGGGGCTCATACCTGCCTCAAGGATGGAGAAGAGGTGGCAGGAAAGCCTCTGTAGGCAGTGATGCTTGGAAGCCAGGCAGGGTGATCTGGTCCTGCTGCCCCAGGAAGCTCAGAGCTACCCCATGGACAATGGGAGCAGCAGTTCCCTTTACTCTTTGTCACGTGTTAGCCACAACAAAGTGGAAATTGCTTCTGTTAGAAGTGTAAAGCATGAGGAAAAAGAAGGGGAGATGTGGCAAGAACTGAAATCTATGAAATGTCAGCCATCATACCTTTTGTAGGAATCCTTTTCTGAGGGCAAAAGCCTGCCTGATGGTGTCTCAGGTGAGATGAAAAGTTGAAGGTGGGACAGGACATCAGTTTGGGAGTCCTGCTGGAAGCCTGATGGCCTCCTAAGGCAGATCTGTGGAACACCTAGTGGGATGGCTGCAGTTTCCAGCTCTGGCACAGACAGTGCTCAGCCTTGAGTGTTTTGAGCTCAGGTTGCAGGATGCAGCTGAAGCTCTGACAGGTCTGAGCTTGGGTTTCACTGCTGTGGGCTGCTGAGCCCTGTATTTCAGCAACACCAAGGTCTAACCAAGCTGGAGGTGTTTCCCCATTCCCTCTGCCAGTCCCACGTGGGCTGTGCTTCCCTGGAGAGTGCTTTCAGCTCAGGATCTCGCCCCTGAGCTCACCGGGTTCATTTCAGCTGTGCTTGCACAGCTCTGGTGCTAACACACCTCCCTTCTGTCCCCACAGCTCTCCTGCTGTTTTGTAAGCTGGGCTCAGACTGGTTTTTTGGTTTATTGCACAGTGAGAAGTCAGGCAGCGAAGCGGGCTGGGTGTGCTACAGATCCCTTTGTGGTGTGCTGACTGAATTTCCTAATGCCGGTTTTGGGTGCCAGCTGGTGTTTGCTTTCACCGTCAGAGCTGCCCACGTTTGTGAGTAACTCCACTTCAGCCCCTGTCAGTGCCTGAGTCAGCAGCTCCGTACAAGGCCAGGCAGGGTCCACTTGCCCTGTTGGATGAGTGATGAGGTGACACAGTTTAAGGGCAGGCCAAGAGCCTCGGGGTTGCTGTGTGGGAATGCAGGATGCCAGTGTGGCTGGAGCCTTCATGGGGGCACTGTGCTGTGTGGGGCAGCTGCACAGCAGGGAGGGCGAGCCCTGTGCCACCCCGGGGTGCTGCGCACCCACACCCCACTGATCAGAGCATCACTCTGGGTTCTGGTGGTGCCTTTCACCCAAGGAGCAGAAAGCCCTGTGCCAGTCCTGAGTGGCTGGGGCAGTTTTGGGTAAGTACTGCTGTGCTGTTCCTGCTTCACAGCCCTCAGGGTGTGCCAGAGGCATCAAAACATCACATGCTGACTGCAGGTTGGGAAAACTAATTCCAGGAGGTTTCCTTCTTCCTCCCTATCCCCCAAACAAGGCTCACAAGGAATTGTTTCTTGTCTGCTTTTCCATGGCTGTGGAGCAGGGATGGAGCTGCCTGCCCTCATGGCAGGGCAGCTGTGGCAGGGTTCCCTTCTACTGCCAGCAGCAGGTAGGGATAATTTCTTGTCCCCTCTGAGGGCCCTGCTAGGGGTCTCCACCTGGTCAGCCACCAGACCTTGTGTTTGGAATGTGGGGAGCCCCCAGTCTGGGCAGATCAGGAGTTCTTGGAGTTGTTTTTTGGACCAGTCTCCCTGCAAATACTTTGTTCCTGACCCACCACTACCTTGAGTGTGTTGTGGGCCAAAGAAGGAAGGTAGATATAATTCTAAAATTTGTTGTTTTCTGGCTCTGTTTGTGCTTTTCATCTGCCTTCAGGGATGTTCTCTGGGTTTGTGTGAGTTTTCATACTTTGGTTGGCTTGGCAAGGTTTGCTCCCCTGTTGTTCTTATGTGAGGTTCCCGTTTGGTCTGACTCACTTTAGCCAAGAAATCCCACAGGATTTGCTTAGAAATCAGTTCCCCTCACATGACTTAAAAACCAGCTAAAGAGGAGGAGGAGGGAGGAGGAATGTGAACACTTGTGGCTGTTTGTGGCCCAGCAGCTTTGACTCGATGGGGAGCCGGCTGCAGCTGCCTTGCTTGGGGATTTTTGGTGGAGCATCTCTGCCCATTTTAGTCCGTGCTGGACAGAGAGCTCCTGAGAGGAGCTGATCAAAGCCAGCTGGTGTCCGAGCCGCTTGGCACGGCTCTCCTGGAGGGGAGGGGAAGGATTTTTGGCAGGGCCCCGGCTTTGTGCCATTGTGGGCAGCACGTGAGGCGGGGAGGGAGCGGCTGGCCCGGCCCCGCTGCCCCAGCAGGACCCGGGCTCTGCCCGGAGCTGGCGGGTTCCCAGGGCCGTGTCACCTCCGTGCCGGGTGGCAGCGGGGTGATTTGGCTCGGCAGATGAGCCAGGAGCAGCAGCCGGAGCCAGGCTGCCCTGTGGAGCAGGGCCAGCACCAGCAGCAGCTCCTGCTCGTGTCCGGGCCAGGCCCTGGCGCCAGGGCTGGGGCACTCGGATGCTGCGGCCATCTACGCCTTACAAATGGTAATCAGAGGAGGTGTCAGAGCCCCGGGCGGGCAGAGCCTTTGGAAAGGGCCGCTTCTTTGTCACTCTGCCTGGCATGCTGCTTCTGGGCACGTTCCTGGAGGGGACCCGTGCCAGGGGCTCCCGGGGGACCGTGGTGTTTCCATCAGCTCAGCGAAACCCATTGTCATCGCCCCTCTGAGCACGGTGTCATCGCAAGCTTTCAGGGCTCTGAGAATATTCGTGTAGCTCGTGTCTCTAACAGGCAGCACAGCACAAAGAAAGATCAGATCTCTCCACTGCTGTGCTGCACTGGCAGCTTTGCCCTTGTGCCCTGGGAAGGAAGGCACCCCAAAGTATTAGCAAAACCTCTTGAGATCCCAAGTCCCTGATCCCACATCCTGTGAGAGCGCTTGTTTCTGGGCATTGGGATGACTTCCCACTGTAGGCACATCGGGTTTCACTGCTGTGCTCCTGCCTTGGTCACAGAGCCTTTGCAGGACAGTGATGCTGCATGAAGGCCCTGTGGGATGCTGAAATGCATCCAGACTAAGGTTGCTGTTACAAAAAGGTATTTTAAAAAGAAAAAAGGCAGAAATGCTTTTTAGGCAATGGTGGATTATCACTCTGTAAGCAATGTGAATTTTACAAGCCTGTCATTGAGAGAATCAGGGTTGCACTGACCTTTGAGTGAGCAGAAGAGCCATGCTGTATTTGCCTGCTTTTGGTTAGCAAGACAATTCCTTAAGTCCATGAGCTTCCTGAAGGGCTCAGCCAGGGAGAGCATCTCCAGAGAGATAGAAGGAAAAGTCTTTTATAATGTCTTTGTCCCTCCCTGGTGCATCTCTGACTAATTCGAGGCCTGGTGCAGACATTGCTGTCTCCCATGCAAAGGTGAGCTGGCACAATATTGAATTAAAACACTTGGCATGACACTTTATGGAGAGAAAAACTGTGTTTTACTGGAAAGATCTTTGTATCTGTATCTGTCCTTGGGGTCTGCAGGGGCTCTTTGGCCAAGCCCATGGATTGGAGTGAGTTTTGACCAGCCCTGACCTCTGGGTGCGAGCCAACCCAGGCACAAGCCCTGCAAGCTGAAGCCTTAGGAACACTTCTCAGTTATCACAGGGCTTAGCTAAATCCATGCCCTGTATGGAAAACAGTCGTTTCTCTGCCCATGTGAGGAGGATGAGGTGAGTTTTGATTTTGAAATGCAGACAAAGGAGAAATTGTTTTTATCCACATTTTCCATCGTGCTTGAGTGGGAAGGCCAGATGAATATGTGATTGTTCTGTTCAAATCACTGCCTGTGTTGCTGCTGTATAAGTAGCTGAAGGCAGCTTAAGCTTCACTGCTTGCATTAATTTTTTTTTTAAAACCCCAAACACCAAACAAACAAACAACCCCCCCCGCACAAACCCTAAAGCCATGTTCTTTGCTCTAAATACAAGTCAGTCAAAGACTGGGGCAGAGTTGTGGATGAGGAGCACCATCGTATGTGGGTGAGCAGAGTAAGGAGGAAGTTAACAACAGCTGAAGGAATGGAAGACATAAATTCCTTTAATCCTCTCAGCAAGTTGGAGCTGTGTACGTGCAGAACCTAAAGCAGCACAAACACCCTGGGCTGTGCAGGACCTGCAGCTCCTGGCCAAGCACAGCCTGAGGGCTGCCCTCAGCCCCAAAGCACAGGCAAGATTTGGGAATTAGCACGTTGGCTCCTTGGCTGGCTCAGGGAGCTCCAGTACCCCGAAAGGGCACAGCAGTTGTTTTCAGGAGGTTTCCACTCCTGACCACTGCTGAGGGACTCTGGTGGCATGTGCTGGCTGTCCCTGTGGCAGTGCTGGTGTGACAGACCTGCTGTGGATAAATCAAGTGTTTTGGCCAAGGATTGGCAGGCCCTCCAGTGCAAAGTGTGCTGAGGAGCAGGCACATTCCCTGCTGGAAGTCTTTAGCGTGCTGAGGTACAGGGTATCCTTACAATTTGGGACGGCTCACATAACAATATGTAGAACTCCAGTTCTTTGGAGGGCTTATAGCAAAGCTTTATTGAAAGATAGACTCTTTTAGACAGAGTCTGGGTACAATCAATATGATTGGTCATTTAGAGCAACACCTCTCAACCCCCTTCTTACATGTAAACAACAAGTTAGAAAATCACCAGGTGTCAGGAGGAGGATTATCTACAAGGTTAGTTTTGGTTCCTCCTTATGATTTCCCAGGCCAAGCTGAGAGAGGTCTGTACTTGACTTTCCCACAGGCTTCAAGCCACTGCCTGGAGCCTGGAATCCATGTTCTGACCACTCTCAGTTCCCACAACAGGGAGTAGGAAATGTGGAGTGAGCACGGTGGAAATGAAGTAAGACCTTACGCAGATGCTATTTTGAGGGACTGTTTCCTGAGGCCTGGGGCTTCCTCTGGCAACGCCCCGTGCTGCCACGCAGGGGTCAGTGGCATGGCACCACTTTGCACTGGCAGGAAACAGAGCTGTGCCCTTCCATCCTGCACATGGGATACCTCTGCAGATTTTGCTTTTTATAAAGCTCACTTCCTCTGACTCAGTCTCTTGGCTTCCAATAGAAAATCTCCTGTCCCGGGGAGGAAATTATTAGAGTGCTGGAGCATCTCAGTGAGAACAGGCTAAGAAATTTGGGTCTTGAGAACAGATGACTGAGAGGGAAGCTCATCAAAGTCCATCAGTATCCAAAGGGAGGGTGAAAAGAGGGCAGAGCCAGGCTCTGCTTGATGGTGCTGAGCAATAGGACAAGAGGCAATGGACAGAAATTGGTGCACAGATGGTTCCACCTGAACATGAGGAAGAACTTCTTCACTGTGCAGTGGCTGTGCAGGGGAATGGGTTGCTTAGAGGGACTGTGGAGTGTCCCTCGCTGGAGATACTCAAGAGCCAGGCACAGACTTAGGAAAGGACTCAAGCAGCAGCAGCCTGAGGTCCTTCACTAGCATCCTGAGGTCCTGGCAGTCTCAGCCTGCACTATGATGGGAATCAGGGCACTGAGGTTTACAGCCTGGTTTCCACCCTGAAGTCAGAATTCCAGAAAATCAGGGTCCTCCTGCTCAGCCTTGCTGACATCTCAGTGAGGACCCTGCTGGTGCTGCAAGGATGGGTGGCTGTTCAGGATTCAGGGAGCGCTGTGAGGCTGGAACTTTCTGAATGACCTGCTTCTGATTTAGCCTAAATCTAAACGTGTGCCTCACCTGTGTGTAAGCACTCAGCCTTTGGGCTGACTCAGCAGAAATTAGTTCACATGGCCCTTCTTCTCTAACTGCAAAATAAGAGCTTTAAAGAAGTCACAGATTTCTTTCTGAATGCTTTGCTTGAATCAGAACATAACTTCTCCTTTTGGATCCTCCTCAAATGCAAGCAGCAGCGTGGCCCGTGGCAGAAGCACAGTGGTGGCTGGATGTGTTTCCAGTGCTGTGGGGGAGCAGGTAATGATTGCCAGGTGGGATCTAGGCCTGTGGAGCTCTGGGCTTTTGTTTGGATTGGCCACACTCTCCCCATGATGCTTACACAATGCTGGCAGCAGCACATCCCTGCTGCCTGAACTCACTCCAGATCCCCGTTGTCCTCAGGGATTGAAAATCCCACTGCTTTTTAGGAGGGACCAGTTGGGTGGTGTGACATCCTCAGAGCCTACAAAAAAACCCCGATGATGGGAGACATCTGGGACATCTCTGCTTTCTGTTTGAGCCTGTTAGCCAAGGTGCAGCCCTGTGGTGAGGGACAGAGGTTCTGACATTGAACTTTCACATGCCCTGTGGAATGTGTAAGCCAGTGTTGGAGTTAATGTGCACATGTGGGTGTCCCATGCACTGAAACATCAGGATGACCCAGTCTCTGCTTCTGTGGAACTGAGTGCAACATAATTTATTCAATTTATATGTCACACTACAAATACTGATAGAACATGTTAGTAAGGAGTGGGTTAGCTTTCAAATCCTAGAGTGGTTTGAGTGGGAAGGGACCTACAGAGTGCCAGTCCATCCCCCCTGCCATGGGCAAGGGTGCTGCTGCAGGATGCTAGTCTTAAACCCCGTTGATATCACTGTGGATGTAAACTTGCTCAGAGAGGGCTATGCTGTTTCAACAGCTTCCTGAGAGGGTCAGCTCCTGGGTGCAGAGTTCAAGAAGGGGAGAGATTATGATGCCAGAAAAAAGTCTACAAAAAAAAAAAAAAAAAAAAAAAAAAAAAGGAATGCAGTAGAAAAAAAGCAAGCACAGAAATTTAGCTCTTCAGAGAGGTAATGGTGCTCTCCATCAGTGTCATCTGGTGTGCTGGATGGCACCCCGAGGTCCTTCACCAGCTCTGACTCTTACATGTCCCTAATGATCCCTAGCGGTTGGAAACTGAATGTGCAGCAAGCTATTGCAGAGGGACATGATGACTGGAAATGTGTTCACGTTCAGGAACCACGCTGGGAGTCACTGTAGGTTGTCTGTCTGTCTGTCTGTCTGTGGGTTTTGATGGTCTCCAGCTGTGTGTCTGTTAGTCATAAACATGTTTTCTCCTCTTTCCTGCTAGCGTGGCAGGGAAAGCATAGTGCGTGGGGTGGGAAGGGACATGCTGAGTGTGCAAGCCAATGGCAAAACTGACTTTCTTTAGCAGCCCCTTGAAGTGACCTTGGGCATGGGTGCAGAATTTGTAGAAAGAGCTGGCAAACTATTATTTGTGTTTGTTTGCTCTGATTTTCGTGTAAAATGCACCATCTTATAAGGAGAAAGTTGAGTTGAAGGATTTGGGGTTTACAGATTGGCTGAAAACACTGATTTCTACTTAGCTGCTGGAGCCTACGGCATCCTTGGGTGTGTGGCCTGGCTGGGCCAAACTAGAAGTCAGGCATAAAAATCAGAGAGGTATGAATTTCTTCCCATCTCTCGGAGGAAATGAAACCTCTGCAGTCAAGAAACACGTGGCTGCTTTGGTGCTATTGAGCTGGATGTAGGGCCTGAGCACATTCAAGGCAAAAACTCTTACGGGAGAAGGATGGGGTGAGTGCACTCTTGCAATAAATAGAGGCACTGCGCATTAAATAGGAGTTCAATTGGTGTTAACTAGATGGTTTGCTCTGGTAGATGAGAAAGAAAGTCATGTCCCAAGTTTGATATTTTCCCCCACTTATACAGGTGTAATTTAGAAGCACCAGTGTTGAATTGGATGCACATGGGCAGTGAACCAAGAGCTTGGAGCTCTTGGAGCTCTCCTGGAGCTTGTCATTTGTCCCTTCTGCACCAAGCTCCAGGGAGCTTTGCAGCTGACAGGTTTGTGTCTACAAATCTAGTTTGTATCTGTGTATCTGTATCTATTTGGGTGGGAAATTGTGGATGGTTAAGGTTGCTCAGAAATTAAGGATTTCACAGGGAGGGATGATCTCCTGTCTTAATCGCTTGGGGTGAGCAAGGGAAATGTGGCTTTATTCCCCTTGCCTGAATGTGAAGCTCAGGGATAGCACTGTTCAACTGCTGGGATGCTGCTGCTTTTCACAAATCAGGGTCTGTGTTTGCTGTATGCAATCAACATATAACCTGAAGGGCCTGTGTTTATTTTGCTCACTACCACTGTCCTAAACTGACCTAAACTTGCAGTGTGAGGCTGAAGGTTCAGCCACCCAAGCAGGGTTGGTTCATCTGCCTTCTGCCACACACACAGCTCCATAAGGGGCTGGGAAAGAGCCCATAAATCCCCACTGGTGTGGCTGGCACATGTGGGAGCGCTGCCATGAGACACCAGGCTGATGTCCATCCCTCTGAGCAGTGCCAGGACCCGCAGCTGCAGAAGCTGAGGCTGCTCCTGAAGGTTCCTCCTCTCTGGATCCCAGCTGAGGAGCCCTGACAGGGCTGTACTGGGCTGGAGGGGTGTTTTTGCCGTGCCAGGCTGTCGGTGTGCACGCCTGGGGACAGCACAGGACCCCAGGCAGAAACCAGCGGCCAAGGACCACTGAAGTGCAGGGGTGAGATGCCCCATGGCCTCCCTGCTCTGCTAACAGCCTGCTGTCACCTTTGTGCCTTCCCAGGCTGCTGCCTGCCCGTGGCTGACGAGCCCAGCTCCCCCAAGAAGGCGAAGAGCATCCCT
The DNA here is from genome assembly GCA_013400435.1 of Pycnonotus jocosus. Classification (NCBI taxonomy): domain Eukaryota; kingdom Metazoa; phylum Chordata; class Aves; order Passeriformes; family Pycnonotidae; genus Pycnonotus; species Pycnonotus jocosus. The sequence goes on along the minus strand of VWYP01007836.1, from coordinate 592,319 downwards.
GAGCAGCAGCAGGAGCTGGAGCGCTGGTTCTGCCCCCCTTCCCCCGAGTGGGCCATCGTCAGGGTCATCCCCGAGGAGGAGATGGCTGAGCACAACCTCCTGGCAGTTCGAGTCATGGTCACCAGTGATGCCAGCAGGTACTTCAAAATACAAGTAAAACCATAACAGCAGGCTGCTTTCCTCTGGAACGCTGAAGAAAAAGCATAAAAAAGTATAGTACTGGATGTATGTACAACCTAGGGGGGGGAGGGGGGAAGAACCAAACAAAACCAAACAAAAAACCCCCCACAAATGCTCAGAATAACAATTGGTTCTTAACTGCAGCCATAAATCCCCACAAGGCACATGAATCACTTTGCAGGAAATCTTCAAACATTCCCATCCCACACAGGGGCCTGAATCAGAGGGATAAACATTGCTGTGATCAGCTTGGGTTCAGCTCAGTTTTTGGTGCACAGGGATTTGGGCAGTGGGTGTGTTGTGGCAAAAAGTGCATCCTGTGAAGTGGCCACCTCCCACCTTGGGCCCCATCCTGCAGCTCCACACCCTGGGCCTCTCCTGGGTTTTGAGAGCCTGCCCATCCCCAAGAAATCTGAAATTTGATGAACCTTGGGAGCTGTCAGAGGAAGCCCAATTTCTACACACTCATTAGAATATATTCGCTTTTGGGCAGGGCTCTCTGGCAGTCCATTCCATCTAAGGACTAGATTGGTATCCCCTGAGTAAAGCACTTTTCCTTACTGAGAACTAAAAAGTAGGAGGGGGAGTGAAAAACGAAAAGCAAAAAAAGGCAAACCCAAGAGACCAGCTTGCAAACACTGCTGCTCTGCAGAGAAGCTCATTCAGATTCCTGACACCCTCTAAACACCTGCTGGTGGTGCTGTGTGCAGCTTTTGGAGAGCAACCTGGCTCTGAGAAATGCAACTTTCTGCTGTTCCCCGAGGTGGCTGTAAACGGGGTTTGTGCTCTGTGAGTGCTGGGTGCTCTTACAGGGAAGGATGAGCCTGTCCATGAGGAAATGGAGAGCACAGGGAAAGGCTTCCTACCTGTTTGACAGCTCCCCTGCAGAGCATGTGCTGGCACCCCCTGCTAAGTCCCTGCAGCTGGCAGCGAGGAGAGCCGGCTAATCCCCCTGATCTGAGGGATCAGCTCCTTTCCCCAAGGCTGGACAGCAGGGCTCCTGGCTCCCTGCCAGCAGGACATGGCACAAGGGGTGACAGCACAGCGGGTGCCAGTGGCTCTGAGGTGAGCCTCCCACTGCCCTCTCTCCCTGCTCCAGCAGGACAGCCCCTGCCTGAAACAGCGAGTGACAAATGGCGCTGCTGAGCTGGCTGCAGGGGACTTGGTGGGACTGGGAAAAGGACCAACTCGGTGACACAGCTTTGCAGTTCATGCTGTAGGTACTAAAGTGAATAATGACCCCTGTTCCAGCAGAGATGAGAGGAGAAACCTCATGCTACAGCACTTACCTCCTTGCTGGCCAAGGAAAATACACGTTTTGTTCTTTAAAACAGAAAGATATCAATCAATGTTAATGGCAGGGCTTTTTCTTTTTCTTTGGTGTGGCGTTCTGCCCAATCTCAGTGTGGTGTCTCTCCATCCACACAGGGTCTCAGCTATCAAAGTCTTCCTATTTTTATATTTTTACATATATATGTCTATATCTATCTGTATGGTTGACAGAGCTTGAAAGTCAGCTTAAAAAGTGTATTTTAGCAGGGAATTCAAGGCCACTCTGATTCAGCCTGCTGAGAGAGCAGTGCACCTGGAGAGGTGCTCCCTTCCCTGCTGTCCTGCCTGCCCTGGCCTCCCAGCACTGCTGGTTTGATCTGGATGAAGCTGGGGGCCAGGACTGGTGGGTGCTACCCAAATGTGTGGCTTTATATGGCTTGCAGCCTCTCCTTTACCTCTTCTTCCTCCTGGGCTGTGCCATGGGCTGTCACAACAAAACTCTGCTGTCTGCTGAATAAACACGGAGCAGCGTTCTCCTGCCACGCCACCAGGACTGCTCATGGTGGGAGCTCCTCTTTTTTTTGAGGCACAGCCATTAATCATCACAGTAAATCTAAGAATTAGCTTGGCTGTATTGTTTGCATACAAAGGAGGCTGAGTGGGATCCTGCTGCACTCATTTATAGCAGCGGGATGTGGTCACATCAGAAGGGCTGACGCTGTCTGCTCCCTACAGTCTGGACTTCAGAGATGAAAGAAATGGCCTGATTATTAGAAAAAGGGCTAATAATCACCTCAAACAGTTGTTGTGTCCTGAGGCAAAGCCAGGATGTACATGTTGTCCACATGTCTGTTTGTGTGGTAGATTTTTAATTACATTTACACAAGGGGGATGCTATAATCTTCCTCTGTGTCCAGCTCAGGTGCTTCCCTGCACTGCTCAGTGTTACATGGGCTGGCCCAATGGCTTCTAGGAATGAAGAGAGTTTGTTTCCTTCTTTCCTACAGACACCTTGTGCACATTTGAAGGCTGCTTAGGTAGCTTCACTCAATCCTCTCTCTCTAGATTTAGGCTTACCATTTTCTCCAGCTTCTGGACTCAGACTTATTTGCTGGGCCCATAGCCCATTCTCATGCCTCTTCTCTGGGTTTCTTCCTCCTCTTATTTTCAAAAATCTGTGGGAAAGACATGAAAAGTGTGGAGTTTTGACCCTTGTGCATTGTTTCCAGGCCAGTCAGAGCATTGCAAATGCTGTTTCCCTTACTTCATCCTTCTGCACAGCCTGGCAGGCAGAAGTGCCTGGCCTTGATAACTGAGCAGGGAGGGGTTTTGATGCCTTGGGAAGGCTGACCTGGAACAGAGACTGGACAGAGCAAGAAAATAAAATATGTATTCATTGAAAGGCCTCCAGGATCCACCTTGGGCAGGACAGGAGCCTGACCAAGGTTGCACCCAGGGTGGACTAAGAATGGTCACAAAAATGGCTGACCAGTCATGAGATCTTACACTGTTATAAGTTTTGGTCCATTTGCATATTGGGGTTTAATTGTCCAATTACAGCTTCAGGTTGTGCGGCCTCATCCTACTTGTTTTCTCCCTTCAGCCCACCCTTGTTTGTGCTTTTGGGCCTGAAAGTTGTCCTTGGTATCCATCTGGAAAAGGATTTGTTTTGTCTCCCTACTCTGTGAAGAGAGCTCACTAGCACTTAATATAAGGCTCAGAACTACATCCCTAGGCAGCACAGAATCTAAAAATATGAAAGCTAAAACTTAAGGCATCAGTTTCACCCCAAATCCTTCTCAGCAGCACTTTGATTCCAGGTGCTGAGTGCCTGTGGGTGCAGATCCAGAGTCAGATGGGAATGGGGATAGCTCAGCTGGGCAGCACCTACAGCAAATCACAGTCCCTTCATAACGGTGATGAAAGAAGGAAAATGAGGACATCAGCTCTGGCTGCCAAAGCCCTCTTCCTCTGCAACACCCACGCTGCTGCCAGTGCTCATGCTGGTGCTTGTTGCACACCCTGACATGTGCCCCTTCCATCTTGCCCTTTTGCCTGCAGCTCTGAGCTGGAGTCTGATTTCAACGGGGACTCCTCGCACTCGGAGGTGAGCGAAGGGCCGGCCTGGCTGCCGGAGCCCCCCGCCTGCCCCAGCCCCATCCAGAGGTGGGCGTCGCTCATCAGGAGCCCCGCCGTGCCCGAGGCAAGCTCCAAGACATCCAAAGTCGCTGATGGTAAGCATTATCCTCACCTGGGGGTGCCCCAGCAGCTTCTCCTGAGGCTGCAGGTAGAACCGGGGGAGACTTTTCAAAGTGGAGTTTTCCAAAGTTCCCTGCAGTGTAGCTAAGTTGTCTTTTGGGGGGATTTCCTGCCTTTTTGATGCCATAATTCAGGCTCCATTTCCATGGTGCAGGGTAGCCTGGAGGAGCTGTGCCTCGTGCTTGGCTTGCAGTGGTGGGATGAATGTTTTCCCACCTGTAAAATGTTAGGATGGCATTAAGCAATGCAATATCTGCAGCACTGCCTAGGCAAGGGCGAGGCTGGGAACCATTAGAGAGCTCTGCTTGCGACAATTTGGGTTTCCACAGGGAGTTGATGAAGGATTTTTTAGCCAGTGAAAGCACAGGGAGGAAAGGACATAGCTAGCAGGGAGGTGGAGAGAGATTTGGGAACAATCTGCCTTCAACTCTTTTCTGGAGCTGGTCAGAACTAAAAGATGTGCTAAAACCAGCCAAAGACATGGCTCTGCAGAAAATGAAAGGCCACCAACATTCGTTTCTTCCCATCTCCCACCACCCCTAATCCATATATGCATTTTTAATCCAAGCAGAAAAGAGGAGATTTTATAGAGAGATTTAAATCAACTCTTGAATAACAGAGCCCAGAGTTTAAGGCAAAGGCACAGCAGCGGACCCCAAAACATGCCCAGCAGCGTGTGGCTCCGTTCAGCCACTCAAGGATTTTCTCCTTTTTCTTCCCCAGTTTCACGCTGTCCCCCATTCCCGGCTGCTGAGGTCGTTTTTCCTGCCAGCATCCCGTGTGTCGGTTTGGGATGGGTGAGAGGGTTCCTGAGCTCCCCTCCGGGAGCTGCTCCCGCATCCCGCGGCGGGTGCGCGCTGCCCTCTCCCGGCTGCAGGCTGCTCGCAGAGCTCATCCCCTGCCTCCGGGAAATAAATTGGGGTTTGTTCCTCCACTCTGCCTGGTTTTTTGTGGGTTTTATTGCCCAACTCCACTTCTGCCGTCTGGCTTTTGCTGCATTAGCTGACCCTGTGTCCCTTCTGTTTCTGCTCAGCACTCCAGAGAGCCAACAGTTTTCAGTCCACGGCGTTAAATAAGTACCAGAGTTGGAGGAGAAAAATCCAAACGAGTGAGTAGAGCCTGAGAAGTGATTGTATCGTGATTGATTGATTCGTGCTGTTTTCCTGTCTTTTAGTTGCCTGTTTTCCCTCCTTTCCCTGAGAATTTTTGCATTTTTGAGTCACTACTTGAGAAAACAGAGATCTAAAGCCCACCAAATGTTTCTTTCCGTTTTCTTACCCTCAAAAGACCAAACTCCCTTTCTGTGTGACTGTTCTCTGTGTAACTGCACCCATCAGCAGGTGGTGTCCACGTTCATTCTCCAGATGGGAACACACACTCCCATCCCAGAGCTGCATATTTTGTCTCAAGCTCTGCACTGATTGCCTTTGGTCAGGTGAGGGGGGGACACTGGGTCTGACCTGGTGTCATTCATTAGAAATGCTGCTGGAGGTGCCTATTGACACACTCCCACAGGTGCCCTGTCACCTCTTTTCTCTTGGAAAAAAAAACTCCAGGATACTTCTAGGCTGGTGAAAGGGAGAAAGCAAATCCCAAAAGGTGAGCTGCTGGAAATGAGTATTAGTGGTTCTTGTCCTCTTGCAGTTTCCCTTGGTTTGGGCTGACCTGTCTTTCCCTGTGGGAAGCATACAGGAATGCAGTGATTTTGATAAGAGATTGTGCTCTATTCGCTTCTAAAGCAGAGTGTGGTCGCCCCTCTCAGCTGAGGCTGCATCTTTCTCCTGGGCTGGGGTCCCCAGACAAGACACCCACCCTCGATTTCACCCCTGCTGCTGGATCCTCCTCCTGCCCTCAGCACGGGCACACCCTTGGATGCTGGCAGGCTCCTGCTGGGAATGACCTCACCAGTGTGGGGCTGGGGGAGCTCACCAGCACCCCAGAGCCCCTCAAAGCACTGCCAGAAGTGCATTTGTGTCTGGGAGTGCTGACAGACTGGGGGGTGAGCCGTGGGTGTACAGCAGCAGCAGGATGGGATCTGTGCATGCCACCAAGCGTTGCAGTTTCTGAGCATGGAGGCAGCAGGATTTGGGGTTCCCAATACCTCTGATGGTAGCTCCTCACAGAAAATGGCTTAAATCAGTAGCAAGATGGCTCTTCTTAAAGTAAAAGGTTTTAATAATGACAAAAATAAGAAACACTGTAGAACAAAGAAAAAGCTGAGCACAGGTGTCAGAGAAAGCACTCCAACACACTTGCTAAAAACACTGCAAAAAGCCCAGAGCACCTCTGTGCTGTCTCTTCAGTACTCCATAGTTCAGGTGGGCTGTTTGACCCTTTCCCAGTGAAATCAGCAACAGGCTTTGAGGTACATTTCCAAAGCCCAATCAGTGCTCCTGTGCTGGCACTGAGCCAATACCAACCAAAAGGGCACAGAACTTCGGCTTCCTTATATGTTTAAGGTAAGCTGAAACTTTTCCCCTTATATAGAAGCACCTGTTCAAGTGTGGAAATGCATTCCCACAGTGGGGTTTGGGAATGGTGCTGACAGCTGCTCTTTAACACTGCCCCCAGCTGCCCTCTGCAATGAGGGGCATTTCTGCTGCTGCTTAGGGTCCAATTTCAGAGAAATTATGGCTCTGGTTCTGAGACAAGTAGGATCCCTGTGCCCATCATGGGACCAGTGCTCAAGAAGAGGCATTTCAGCTTGCTTGCTTTGAATGCACAAGAAAGCTTTGAGATTTTTTGTGATTATTATCACTGTGGGATGAATTTTTATATCTCAAGTGATAAGATGAGATGCATTTCCTCTTCCTGGCACCAGCCTTGCCTTCAAGTCGGGTGCACATGAGCACTGTCACTACCCACCCACAGTCCCCTGGAGGCCTCGGGTGCTTCACATATGGGATAACTCAGTAAATATCAGTGGAGCACGCACAGGGCTGTTTCATGGTCCTGAGAGGAGGCCCCCACCAAGCCCTGTGAAGGTCTGTCCCTGGAGAGGCAGCTGTGGCAGGCAGGACAGGGCTGCACTCCTTGGAATTCCCTGCACCCCTGAGCCTTTGCCATGCTCTGAGAGGCTGCATGGATGTCCCATCCAGGAGAGGGCCCCCCCATGCCTGGGATGAGCAGGTGGGACAGGGTGCCCTCAAACCCTCATGGCATCCCTGTCAGCCTTGGCTCTGCCTCCTGAGTACTGTAAAGCATGTGGGAATTGGCATGGACATCAGAGTTTGGCTCCACCAAAGGCTTGGGTTTAAAGTCTTGCCTTAATTGATATCAGTTTTTAGAAGATCAGTCAACAATGATTCTTGATCCAGGTTTGAGTGTGGGGTAAGAAGAGAGGAAAGCAGAGAAGACTGGAGGTGGTGTCACTCTTAATTTTGACTGATTTTCAGCGTGTTCTCAGCAAGAGCATTACTTTATGGCTTGCCAATTAATTTTTCCATAATTTTGTTACAATTTTCCGTGGCCCTCAAGGGCTCTAGAGGGAGCTAAAAGACTTTGAGAGGGAAGCAATGTGCTGCATGAATTTGTCTGAACCTCAAGTATGCTGTTAAAATGAGATGTAAAGCACAGTCAGCATACACTGGGAGCAGAAAAAAGGCTTTTTTTTTTTACTCTCTGGAGGAAGACTGTAAGTCCTAGTTTCTATATTTAATCCAATTTGATTACAGGAATTCATATGATCATCAGTCACATGTAAAAAAAGCCTCTGTCTCCTTTTCAGACATATTTCCCCAAACACATATGTTTCATAAACAGCACGGGGTAGGCAGCCAAGGAGAGGAAATCAGTGTCATGGCTATATTGGCCGAAAGGCTCAGAGCAGGATATTACCTTTCAAAACCTTTAATCCCCATCGCACGGCCACAGGGAATGCCGTGCTCTTAATTTATCTTGGGATTTTGGGCCAACAAGATCATGATAGTGCCCTAGGGAACTTTTTTTTTCTTTTTTTTAAAAAATCCTGTTTTGAGAGCGAAGCTGAAAATACAGGATCAGCATCTTGGTGGGAGCAAAACCATTTTCCCTGTGACGGATGGGGAGCTGTGGCTTTGTGTGGAGCAATGTTCTCACATGTGCAGGCCCCATCCTTGTGAGCCTGCCCACGAGAGCTGGGCAGGGCAGCAATTCTCCCCATGGGCACGAGCAGACCCCTGGGCTGGGGGTTTTATGCCCTCACCAGTGTTCTGGCTATCACTGCTGCAGCACTTGCATTTCCCCTCAGTGTCCTGAACTGTTGTATTTGCTCCTGCCAGGAGGCTCAGGGCTTTACTGGATCAGGCTGGAACCCCCTGGCTCACTTATGCAGGTGGTGGTGGTGGCCTTTTTATCCTAATTGTGGATTCTCATGTTTTCCCATGGCTCAATTACAGAATATAAAGGTCAGGCCCTGGTTGCCATCCCTGCAGGAGCTCCTTAACAGGCTTCAGCACAGTGTGTCTCTCCAGTCCTGATCAAACATAACAAGTTGCATTAAGATTGGGTACAAATAGGTGAGACACTGAGAGGAAAGGAAACTTGGCCTCCCTCCCTGGCTTTGCTGAAGTCCACATGCAGGAACTGTCCTCTCTGTCTCTGGAGTGTTGCTTTTGTCCTTTTGCACCTTTTAATCCCTGTGTAGAAGAACCAAAGTTTACATAGATTTCAGAACTATTGGTTGGCTTTGGGAGTTAATAACTGAGCTGTAAATATACTTGACATGTTATAGCTGGACGTGATAATACCTTGGATCAGGGATACTTTCATTTGTCCAAAGATTATTTATTATGTAAAATTCCCACAGGCACAAATAGTGGAAAGTTCTCCTGACTCCCTTCAGGTACAAGTTGCCTCCTTTAGTAATTAATTACTTTGCCAGATCCTAGGAGAGCCCCCATCTTGCTGTCTGTTGTCCTGGTTTGGGAGACCTTTTTCTGTCCTTACTTCCTGCAGGTGGATGCATTTCCCATTTTTTCCCTATTCTGATGGACAGCCCTCTCAGAACTCATCCATTTTCTTCATTTCTTGGAACCACCCAAAGTTCAAAAGTCACAGGTTGTTTTGACTGCCTCTGCTTTTGAGGCCTGAAGGCCCTCTAAAGAGGTCTGGCTTTCCAGAAAGTTTCCTGGAACTCAAAAGCTGCTTCACTGCATCCAGCCAAGAAGAGGAAGCAGTTCAGGTCCACTGCTGAAAATATCAACATGTGTTTGGCACAGCAGGCAGACACATACGTGAGCAAAGCCATGAACTTCAGTGTTGTAGGTCAGTTCTTCAGGTACAACTCTATCCAGGAGGCTGTTCAATCTTCTGCTCTTCTTTTTTAAATGCAGGCTTCACTTAAGACAAAGTCAGTGCCACTGAGAAGGTAAAAGTTGTGTCTTTTGCAGGCTTTCCTCTGCTGTCAAGCAAGAAACCGGGGCTACAAGGGAAGGAGAGCTCAGGGAGCTGCCAGAGTGGTGCTGCAGAGGAGCACTCCCAAACACAGGTACGAGGGAGAGCTGTGCAGAGCAGGGTGTCTGTGACTGCTCTTGGGACATGTGTGCTCTCAGCAGGCTGTCTCTGCTCCTTTATACAGTTTTGGTCCTCACAGTAACCACTGAGGTTGGAGTCAGGCTTGTGCTGTATGTAGGGAAGAGACTTGGATTTGATGTAATCATTCAACCATGAGGACTTAGCCACTTATCTGTTGCACCAGTCATAAAATCACAGGATAGTTTAGGCTGGAAAAGGGTTCCACATTTCCCACTGCTCAGGAGCATCCCCTGTGACCTTCATGACCTCAGATTTCCATGTAATTTTCTGGGTGGTTTTTTTTATTATTTTTAGTTTCTTTAAGGATGAGGAAGGGTGGGCCTGCCATGAGTGCAGCGCTGCAGGAGGAGTGGTGGCTGACCATCCCAGGCAAAGGGCAGCACATCCCTGCACTCCCAGAGCCAGGTGGAGCAGGGACCAGCCCACATCCTCCATGCCCTGGACAGTTGTCCTCGCCCTTGGGTTAAACATGACTAAAATTGCTTGACCTCAGGGCCTGTGCTAGGGAAAAATCAACTCTTCCACATCCACGGTGGTGGCTGAAATCCGGTGCAGGACAATAGGGCCAGGAACGGAATGTCCCAGGGGAGCAGAGCTGCACAACCCTGCCTGACCATGAGCAGAGGTGACTCCATTCAGCTCCTGCTCTACTAGCACTGCTTAGTGGCCTTTTCCTTACTCTAAAAAGCAAGGATTAAGAGGGTGTCTATTTGTTTATTGTTTTTCTTACATTTTTTTTTTTCATCTGAGATGCTGGCCCAGTAACAATTTTAGTCATCAAACAGAAGCATGAAACGAAGTGGAGTCATTATTGCCTTACTTCTGATGCTTCTGGGAAATGAAAAGTCAGACAGATTAATGGCTTCACCCATGTGAATTTGGGTATCTGGCACAGAAGTGGAAGCAGGAATTCAGTCTTCACATCACCCATTATCACATAGCACTGATGATGAAATGCCTCCCTTGTAAGAAGGAAGGAAGAACGCTAGTTTTGTTCTGCTGGCTACATAAAGTGGATCTTTATCCCTGTTACTATCTTCAGCAGAAGATTTTGGTGGCTGGAGTAATGAGTTTAAACCTTTACCAAAGGAAAAATAATTACAAGAGGGAACTAATTGAATTGTTTTAAAACTACATTTTATAATCTTTGCTGGGTCACTTCTTCTATTCCTATCTGCACTACATAAACATGCAATAATAGAAGAACATTTGGAGAGGAGGGATAATGGTCTCTTGCTTGCTCAAAACTCTAAGGTGATGCAACTGGAACACACACAGGAGAACAGAGCAGATCTGCTCTTGGCTATTTTGCTAGAGATAGGACTGTTTCTTTCTAAAGAAAATATTAAAGGTAATTCATGAAGACATGACAGATTCTTAGCATGAATAACATTATTTTTAGACTCTTAAAATTTTCCAGTAGTATTAGATCTCTACTACTAGAGAAATATTGGCCCTTTAGGGAGAAAAGCTTTTCTCACATTATCATCTACATGTGTATTTGTGTATAAATTAAATATGATGTTAAATACTATTATGTTAAGATTAAAATGGATTAAAATATTTTATGAAATAGAAGCCACACAAAGCAGTGTTTTTCTATCCCTAATATATATATATATTTTTAATGCACTTCACAGTTGGCTTCTTACAAGAAGACACCAGAAATTGCAAGAGGACATTTCAAACCCTACAGCCCAGAATTTCAGAGAAAAGGGAAAGCCAGGGAGGTGCCTGAAGACACACATTGCTATGTTCCCCACTGTCCTTTTCAGAGCAGCACCACAGGTCCTCCAGTGACCCCTCTTGGGAATGGGACATTGGCTGCTGATTTTTATGAGCCTGAAGACACAGACAGTGACACTGGGACACACTCAGCCTGGGACTGGAAGGAAAAAACATGGAAACACACCTCTGAACCAGAGCGCTTTAACAGGAAGAAAAAAGCACTGTCATCTCTGGATTTGAAAGAGAAAGATGGCAAAAACACCAGGCAATACCCAGGAGAAAAGCCTCAGCAAGGATTAAAGGACACAAAACAGGGGCTCCATACTCAACAGCAGCCCTGGTGTGGCTCAAACAGGACAGACTCAGGTGCAAGCAGCCCAGAGCATGGAGCCCTGGAGAAAAAGGATGCTGGCTGGAGAAAAGAAGGGTTCAAACGCTCTGGTTGTCCTGGGCCTCTCTTATTTGCAGATGCTGCTCCACCAACTCCTTCATCAGCAGACACAAAGGATGCTCTGAGGATTGCAGATGTGCTTTCCAGGGAGCATGCAGCCAGCCAGCCAAAATCCCCGCTGAGGCTCATAGCCAACGCTATCAAAAGGTCCATTTGGGAGCCTCTAACCTCAGCTCCAGAAGGAATAAAGCAGGACTCGGACAGCAAAGTCAAAGCCTCTTCAGAACAAGCCTTCTTCAGCTTTCCCAGCACTCCTGGGTATTCCCTAAGCCAAAGGAACAGAAACAACAATAATACTCAGTCGCAGGATCCTAAAGTAAGGGAGTGGGCAGGAAAACACATGGGAGATGAGAGTGCTTACTCAAATCTATCTCATTCTGCTGTGGGCTCTGAAGGGATATCTGTAAGGGATCACAGGGAAAAGGTATCCTTAACACCCTACAGGCCTTCTAAGACAACCCATATACCTCAGAAACCAGCTTGCACTAGGATGGAGGAAGTCCCAGGACTCCTGGAAAAGTTTACCTTTGAAGACTGTCCTCTAGGAGCTCCCATGGATGAAATATGTATCCGCAAGAAAAGGTCCACTCTTCTTTCATCTGCAGAGCCCAAGAGCTCCTTCAAGGACAGCCTGGATGACTCTGCACAGAAAGGGTCACTCTTTGATAAACCAAGGAGCAAAGCTTGTGAAAGGGAACGGAATTCCTTGGTGTCATCTCTGTCTGCCATTAAGGACCATTCTCCAGAAAGGGTGTGTTATCCTTTCACAGGTGAGGACCCCAGTGGAATTACTTTGTTATTATTATTACTGTTATCATTATTATTATTATTATTATTATTATTAATATTACTCTTGTTATTGTGTAATAGCACTTAACCTTTAAAAGACCTGTGTGTGATCATGCAGGCACACATCTGTGGCGTGCTGTTTAATTTTCTAGTTATTTTCTACACAAGGAGACTTAATAAATACATTTTCTGGCTAAAGTTTAGGGGTTGCTACAGATTTAAAGGAGCAGAGTGGATTTGCAAGCAGAACCAGCTCGCTGGACCCAAGTTTGGTTTGCTGCTCACTGCTGTTGGGACATGCTTGGGTCAGGGAATTGTCCTCAAGAGGTGGAATGGCTGGCAAGGCAGGGTGGGATGCTTGGAGGGCAACTTCTGCAGTGACACCGAGTTGTGGAAGGGGGACTAGAGCAGACAAGCAGGAGGACAAGCACCAAAACCTGCAGTTTTTGCAGTGCAGAGTACATTTTCCCTCCCATAAGGAAGCAGAGACTGAAGCAATGTGGTGGCAGCAGCAAGCTTTGCTCTGTGTTTGGGATTCCTTAGCAGGCGTCTCCCCAGCTCTGCCGGAGTGACCATGCTGTGGAGGTGCTTTTGGGAGCTTTGCAGTGTCATTAATATCCCCTTGTTCTTTAATTTGAGAGGAGAGAGCCCCTTATTGACCTCCTCTGACCTATCTGTGAGTCTATCTGGGCAGTGATTAAAAGGCATCAATTTTCTTGTTTGCTTGCACGAGCAAGGTTACTATTAAAACTGCAGACAAGCCCAAGAAATATTGATGCCAGACCAAGAGCAATCTGAGTAATCTGAGCATGGGCTCAGAAAGAATTAAGTGCAGCACAAATTCAGGTGTGAAATGTGAGGCATGAGAGCTGCACCCACCTTTCTCTGTGATGTCTCTTTCCACTGCAGAAAGTCTCAGTTGATTTAACTAAATAATCCACTGAATTTTGTCTGCACAAAAAAAAGAGACATTTTTGTCTCTTGCTTTACAAAATTACAACTCAAACTGTAACTCCAAAATCAGTGCTGTGCCTCAGCAATAAAACCTGTCTGTAGAACCTGTAAAGGCACTGAAATGTTCCCAGTGAGCTGCCAGATCCTTTTGCATCCCTTCTGCTTCAGAACTGCCACACACTGTGAGGAAGATGCAGTACCTAAGCCACTTGACCTGGAGCTCATTGAGACTGATAGAATAACTCCTGCTCTCATTCCTGAATTTTCGGATTGGATCCTTGGAGCATCCTTTATCCAACAACTCGCAGAACCAGGCATTCCCATGGAGACAGAAGATGTTGAGGGCTGCACTGCAGCCACAGAGAGTTGCTAGTTTCACACTTCTCACTGTGTTCTTAAATGGGAGGCCTTTTCAGAGCCTGCACCTCATCACTGCCCATCAACTAAGCCAACCTGACTTGCTCTTACCTAAATGCATTACAATAATTGGTACATCGTGCTCATACTGAAATGGGAGAAGTTCTTGCAAGGTTTGAATAATGCTATACTTTATGTATGCTGAAAATATTTTGAAAAAACATGCTGGTGTGACATGTGGCATTCCTCTGCTGTGCAAGCCAAAAGAGAAATTATTTTATTACAATGAAAAGAAATTAAATTATTGCAATTATTAAATATAGGCAATGCAGAATTTGTTTAGGAAAAAAAAGAGAAAATTAAACTCTAATCTAGCTCTTTGCCCAGTAATCTGTTCTCTTCAATGTTTCAACATTGTAGCTCTCTGCATTTTTAAAAACATTCATATTTGAGTGAATCTCCATATAGTAAAACTAGTGAAGGGCTGAGTCCTGCTTGGCTCTCAAAAATGGCATTTCTGTCTCACACAGAAATGAGGCCCAGGCTTGGCAAACTTAAGTCATGAAGTGATGACAAGCTTTAGCCCGCACTTCTTGTTATTATTTTCCTCTCTTGAAATTTGCCACAAATTTCAGAAAATTTCTTTAATTAAAAAAAAAAAAATAAAAATACTCCCAGCACCTTTCAGAAGCTGATTTAATGAGACTGTTCCTAATACTCCTCTTGGCTCTTTGCAGCAGGGCTTTCCTGTCCTGTTTGGGGTCACACTTGCTCTGTGCAGGTATGGTTGGCATTGCATTGCACTGGTGTTTCCTCCCTCAGTGGCTTGTGGATCCAGAGAATGAGCTGGGTGGTAAAATTTCACGGGCTTGAGATGAGCCCTGGCCAGCTCATGGCAGAGAAATCCCCTGAGGAGTAACCAAATACTTAGAAACCACTTCTGATGTTTAATATGTTCTTTCCTCCCATCCCTTCCTGCCACGTGCTCAGCCCCCAGCTGAAGCTCAGCATGAAGAGGCAATCTGCACAAAAAATGAAGAACCTTAGCAGCAGATTGCCTGTGCTTCAAACCTACACCTGCAGTGGTGCCTTCCATATGGGTCATTCCAGTTTCTGATGTCCAGCCTGATTTTAAGGCTTTCTGCCTAACATTCCCCCTCTGTTTCTGGTCCCCAGAGCTGGTCCTCAGAGCCACTTGGAAATTTGGGGCTGTGCAGAAATCCAGCTGCACAGACAACTTGTGTGAGACCTAGACAAAACCCACTGAATTAATGGGGGTCTGTGCAAACTTTTCAGTGAGAGACTGGCTTAAAAAAAAAAAAAATCCAAAATTTGCCTGTAGAATATACAACTGTCCACAAATAACCACGCTGGACTTCCTAAGCGCTATTCCAGATTTTTGATTTACTGCACAAATATCTTTAAGGCTTTTGTCCTCTGTGGCTTCCTTTGTGTTCCAACCTGCAGTAAAACACCTCCCAAAAAACTGATGGATAAAATTGTTCAATCAGATGGCTAACAGTTCTCTCCTAAGCCTCCTTGCCCTTTTGAAATTAAAAAAAATGCCAAAGTGCCATATTAATTACTGATACTTAGGGCAGGAAAACCAATTCAACCAATGATGAGGAAATTTAACGTGCTGTGAGCTCACTTTGCTGGTGTTGTGCACTCTCAGACTGGGAAGGGATTGCTTGCTAATGTTTCAGGTTCCCATTACTGCACTGTTGTGCCCCAGAAAGTCTTGTGTTTGCAGTGTTCTGCCCAGTGAGGACACCGCTCTTGCACTGATTTTGTATTTTAGAAGGGAAACTGAGGCACTAAGAAACTATTATTTTCATAAGACCACATGAGAAATCTGTGGAGAAGCAGAGATCTGAAATCAAATAACCAAGTCCTCTCTTTCTACTGGTCATTCTACTGGATTTCTACTGGCCATTATTTCTTTTTCCTACCATCTTCCGTCTGGCTTTGGACACCAGTGGCCCAGGAGATATGTGCAACTTTATCTCTCTCTTTTGCAAAACACTGAAGTTCTTACAGTGGTCAGGATTGAGTCCCATGAGTTTTACAAAAATATGCAATCTTGGACAGTTACAGAGGAAGCCAACAGATTAATACAGCTTTATGTTATCAAAACAGTTCCTGCTCCAAGACATTCTGTGTATTTAGGCTGCAGTCACTACCATGACACAAAAACACCCCAGGAAAGGAAGGGAAGTGAGCTGTGATGGGCAGATTGATACCAGTAGTGGGGTTTTCCCCATAAATCTCCAGGACAACCAGTAGTGCTCCCACATCTAACACAATGGATCACCTTGTGAGCCTCTTCACGTGACACCTCCCTCCCTTTTTTCAGAGGGCCTCAGGTTTCCTGGGAAAAGGAGTACCTTGCATGTTCATGTTGAGGGAGAGGTTCTCAAAACCATTGCACTTTCATCTGAGGTCTTGTTCCATGGGGAGGGAAAGCTCAGGTATAACATATGCTAATTTGGAAATTAGGGAGATGCTAGAGTGCTCAGGAGAAAGAGAAATACATAATAAATAACTCCCAGTCTGAAGGAATGAGTGAGATGCCTGGGAAGTGAAAGTCCAAGTCTAGAAGACTTTGAGTTAATATTTGGAAAAGAACCTACGTTTTTGAGATCAGTTTTGTAGCAGATCAAGCTTTAAGGCTCGGCATATTTGTAGGCAAATTATTTTTTTATTATTTAAAATTATTCAAGAAATATAAAATTATTATTTGGTTATTATTTTGATATTTAATATATCAAATTATTTATTAGATTATTTTATCATCTAACTTTAGTATTGCAGTTCTAAATTTCAGGTTTTAGTGGCTCACTAAAAGTCCCTAAATTTGAACATTTTTGTGTTTGCTTTGTCCAAATTCTCACAGCTGTTGGCCAGGTTCTGCCTATCCCACCCTGTTTGGTTTGAGGGGTTTTTTTGGGGTTTGGTTTGGGGGTTTTTTGCTGTTCGTTTGTCTTACTGTGTTGGAGCAGGCTGCTTCTCCTCCAGACCTTGTAATGCTTCCTAAATTATTGATATCATCCAAAGGGGAGGACAGGGTTAGCTTATTCGCAGCACAGCTGAGAGAAGAAAGGGAGCATGTAATTGCTTGTGTTTGCAGCCCTGCCAGGCTGAAGGGTCTGCCCTTTGCATATTGTGGAATTTGATTTCTCCGGTGGCCTGACTGCGGGGTAGTTACTGCAAACTTCTGCTTGCACAGGGAAAACCAAGGTGGGGGAGTTCCCTCATTCAAAGAAGCAGTGGCTGATGCTCCCCACGGCTGGGAAGGGCTGTGCCTGCCTGTCCCTGCACCCCAAAATGATGGCAGGACCCAAGTCTGTTCCACTAAGCCCTCTGAGCTTGCAGCTTCACTGAACACAAGGACTGGGCTCTTCTAAAACAGAGATGGCAAAAAAAAAAAAAAAAATCAGAATCTCTGCCTCAAATTACTTGGATTTGCTTTTATTGCTTTACTGTCTGAGATGAACACGTTTCATGGATCCTGAGTTTAAATTAGGGCTGGAGGCAAAAGTCCTGCTTGAGCCTTGGGAGCCAGAGCAAGAAGAAACATCTACATTGGGAAAAGGGGAGGTGATTTTAATCTGAATACACCTAGAAAGCCAACTGTTGCCTTGTAGATACAAAGGAAAACTAACACTGTTAGCTTTAAATAATGTACATTTCCAAGATGCCCAGCTGTTAACCATTAACCCTGCAGCAGGTTGAAGCACAGGGACAGATGTTCCAAAAGCAGCTTTATTTTCTGAAATGAAGAGAATGAAGCTATGCATTAGACAAATTAAGAAGAAATTCAAATATTTACACCCACTTGAAACAAGATGCTGGAAAAACAGGCATGATAAAATTGCTGCAATTAAATGTAATTTAATTTATAATTCTGAAAGCACGCTTCTTCCAAAGGCAGACTTTGAGTTTTCCTTATGGAGTGCATTGTTGTGATGTATGGATTTTCCTGACTTCTTATGGCATTTTAATCAACAGCCCAATGATGTGATAATATTCCTAAAGCAGAAAAATAAGTGACGTTTGTTTAGACATAATTAATGAAATATTTATGTTGCATGAGGCTGTGTGATAAAGCCCTGTTCTCTTAGTCCATTTGCTTCTGATTACATTTGTGATTTTTTTATATGACCAGACATTCTGACGCCAACTATTTTACACTGAGCAGATGTCATGTAGTAAAAATGGGTGCCAGATGCTACAAGCCACATAAGGGTAATTTGTTTAAGAGCTGGCTCAGACTTTGTGCATTCAATTACACTCTACAGTGAGCTATATACAATCATTTGGGTAATATGGCTAACTTCAGATATACATTTTAATGAATGTTGAGCGCATTCAGAACAGCATGCTACATGCAGGGTGCTCAAGGAATTAATTCATTTGTTTGTAGTACCTAGAAAAAAAATAAAATATATGGCCAGACAGTTTTTGACAAGGATCAAAAATTTAATTAGTGCTGTCAGCTGAGTTTCCAAATTGCTCTAGGTGCTGCTGATTAGAACTGAGGGCAGGTGCAAAGTGTCTGTTTCAGTTAAAGAGCAGTAATCTTTTGCATCACTGACCATTTTGGTTTTGTGTTTTAGGATATGAACACCTCCCTGTCAGAAGACAAGCTACTGAGTATTCCACTTCATCCTCCGATGAGGAATTTGAGTCCAAGCCTTCCTTAACACACAAGGTAATCTTGAGGTGGAAACAGAAAGGTATTTCCTTAGTTGGGCTCTATTTAAAATTCATCACATGATTTTGATCTAAAACACGCAGCAATTCCTCCAAGTGGGGATGGGAACATTGGAGGTTACATGTCAAGGAGAGAAAATACATTAAGACAGATGAGCATCAACATTTCTTTTACTTCTTTGGATCTTCAATTCCCCCAGGTTATACCAGAGCTGACAGAGGAGGTCCTAATTTGACAAACAGACATGTTCCACTGAAACCACTTTGAAGCTGATTCTTAAGCAGCCTGAATATGTGGCCCAACAAGCAAACTGTTGAAAAAAAAAATAAACCAAACAGATGCAGATTTCCTTGGGGGGAATACAGATTGATTTGAGAAGTGCTGCAGGCAGGTTGCCTGGAAAACACTCTGTCTGTGGCTCACACACTTGTGTTGATGAGGATAAAGTCACACCCTGTACCCCAAAACTGCAGGAGCAGGAGCCTGGGCTACAGCACCCTGAACCCTTCATACCCAGCTCTGACATGAGGAAACACAGTTTTTACTGCCTGAATAGCTCCTCAGAAATGTGTTTATCTCTTTCCTGTGCAGATTATCAGTAAATGCAATTAATAGTATGAGGCGGCCTTTTGATTTGCTGCCTTTGGAAGGGGGGAAGAGAAAGGAAAACAAAGCACTGAAAAGCACTGAAAAATATGAAAGCTAAGTGGGACTTTGAATGGAAACAGAGGAACCAAAGCACAGCAATGTGTGGCAGCACTTGTCCCCAGGGGCTCTGTGTCAGGATGTGCTGAGATGGCAGGATTCTTCATTCATCTTTCCTGTCACAGGAAAGACAATCTATAGTACAATAATGTTATGGTGAATTTAAAAAGGTTTAAATAAAATAGAGAAAAGAAGGGAGACATGGGAGCAAACTGGATAAAAACAACCCCCAGCAGTTCAGGCAGTCACAGGGAGGGCAGGAGCAGGTAGGGAGAAGGCAGAGCTCCAAGGAAGCTGCCAGAAATGGGAAGAAGGATCATCTGCTGCACAAGGGCACCAGCAGTGGTTCAGTTTTGATGCACATTCCCCACATTTCCCACATTCCTCCTGCCATGCCTTTTCATGGCAGTTCTGGCTGCTGTTTCGCCAGTGCCACCATTTGTACCTGGCAAAACTCAGTGGGAAAAATTTTAGTGACTTCCTGGCTGGTTAATTTTTTTAATTGTCCAGTCTATGGTGCTCATGTATCCTGCCTCCTCAAAAATGGGAACGCCAAAGGCTTGAAGCACTTCAGGACAGCTTGGGTGAAAGGCAAGATGGAGCAATGCCCAGTGATCCCCTGCCCAGCCCTGCAGCATGTGCTGTCCTGATCTCCTGACTGCAGCAACAAGTGCCCTGGGGAAAAGCAAAAATCTCTGTAATGCAGCAGAGAAATGGCATTATCAAAGGTTTCATAGGGCTTCAGGTGGTGTCCCATGATGTGAATTTACCACTTTCTAGCTATAGCAATGGAAATGGGTTGGATTTCCTTAAACTGGTGCTTTCCCAGCCCGTGTACAGTGGGGTGTTGTTCAGAGTCAGCTTTGTGATTTGGAAACATTTTATTGACACTCACTCAGGATTGCCTTAGGAGCTTGTAATGCTTTAAAGCCAGTGTAACAAATGCATATAAATTTTCCTACATGGATGTTTCCCTTTTGCCCAGAGCACCCTGCAGTAGCTGCCCCTGCTCTGGGCAGGGGATGGGGTCAGACTGTCCCCAGGGGTCAGTCCCAACCTCCAGGGCTCCACCAGGCTTGGGGAGCTCTGAGGAAAGCTGCAATGGCATACTTATGCTCTGATTGCCTTTTTCTTCCCCTCCGTGTTTTTTCTAGGCAAAAAGGGCTATCAGGAAGAGAAGGAAGCTGGAGAAGGAGACAAAGCAGTTGATTAAACAAGAGGAGCTGAAGAGGCTTCACAAAGCACAGGTGAGAATGTAGCTCACAGATGTCCCCTTTGTCTCCCAAGAGTGATTCCTGAGTGTGGGGGGACCCAAAATGGGCTCTGCACCTCCCCTCACTCCTCAGTGGGGCTGAAATCCCCCCAGCCATCAGCAGCAGGAACAGGCGTGTGGCAGGGCCCTGCATCTCTCTGGGGGGCACATCCGTGTCAGTCCCTGGAGATCATCATAATCACCATCATAATTTTGTGAATGGGCATGAGGAACAAGAGGGAATCGTGACTGGCAGTAAGAGAAGGGAAGAGGGAAAGAGATAGAAAGGGGAAATAACGTCAACCCCGTAGAATGTAAGAAACTCAGCCGTTACCTCTGTGCATTACAGGAGGATACAAAAATACAGTGATGGCTTTTGTTCTCTCCCTGCCACAACAACGAAAGTGAATAATTTTTCTTCCTTAATGCAAAGAAAGTCACTTCATTTTATAAAGTCCCTGCTCTTCAGAAAATGCTAGGAAAGCTCTGGACTCTACTGGTGTATTATTATTTCCAATTAGAGTTTAAGATTTGTAAATGCACTTCTGCACAATTTGATCTCAGATGTACCCTGTTTAATACAAAGGAGGAGAAGCTATGCTTTAGTTTTTATCTGAGAATTGTAAATTATCTCGAGGTAACATTAGATGCATATGTGACCACTCTTATTTTAATGCTTTGTGGAAACAATCAAGTCCAAACTTTTGGAATGATCTTTCGTATTTGTTAGGCTGTTGCTGAGGGCTTGGCTTGGAATGCCCTAACACAGCCTGACATGGGAACTGCTGAGCATCTGTCTTTGACAGTTCAACCTTTTTAGGTGTTTCATGCTTTTTATCCCCCCCACACCTCTAAAAATCTTATTTCAGGGGGAATGGACAATGGATGTAGAAATCCTTCCTGAAGTGCCACTGAATTGTCACATCTTAGCTATTAGACCCTTTTCTTTCTGGGTCAGAAGCTGATGAAATGTGAAAGCAAACCAAATTAAATCCCATGGACAATAAAATAGCTAGCAGAGCTTTCCAGCTGTAAACCTTCCCTATTTAGATGAGCTTTACTAATGTAGTATCTCAGAATATGTGTCTCTGAATATGAAAGTAGTGACTTGTTACACCTTGTGACACACAGAAATGTTATGATCTCTTTTTTACTGTAGGAGAGCTAAAACTCAGAAAAAAACCTGAGGTTCTTTTGATGCCTGTGATACATAAAATTGTGCTGGACACCTAGTGGCATATTTAAATTGCTCAGGTGCCTGGTACACTCATTGAGCTGGCAACAGCCACAACTCCTCCAAGACCTTTCCAAGTTGTTTCTCTAAGCGCTGAGACCATCTTTTGTCTCTGAGTTTTGAAGCTGTGTCTGTAGCTTTTCTATCATTACATTTTTGCAGGCAATCCAGCGCCAGCTGGAAGAACTGGAGGAAAGACAAAGAGCTCTGGAGATTTTTGGTGTCAAACTGGAGAGAGAACTAAGAGGAGAAGCAGGTACACAAAGCAGAGTTCCCTTGTTTAAGTGGTGGGATTTTCAACCTGTTCCAAAGCAGAGGGTTTTAATGGTTGTCATAGAAATAGTTTGGTGCAAAATCTGAAAAGGAACATTAACTGACAGGACAAAAACGATTGATAAACATTTTTCCCAAACTCTCTGTTGGCCCAAGCACCCTGTACATCAAATGTCTTAAATTTTCTGTTGGTTATTACAGATTTGGAATTATTGACAGCGCTATTGAAGTGCTATACATTTCCCTCAACACCCCCACCCCCCCTCTTTTTTTTCTTTTTTTTTTTTCTTTTTTTTTTCTTCTTTTAAGTCCCAATCTGAGCTTAATTTCATCTTGTGGAGGGAACCAGCAATGTTTCCAGGAGCTGTATCTCAGTTACCAAGCCAGCAGCAGCCCGTGCCTAGTAACGGGGTCCTTAATGACTTTCCTGGAGTGTGAAATGCCATTAATATGATTAGAGCCAGTGGCCATGCTATAGCAACAGCAGCCTGCAGGCACACACACAGGCCCCAAGAGCACAGCTTTCCCCCCAGAAATGGCAGGGCAGAAGATGACAGGGGTGTCACCCTCAGGTTTGCCCTCACCTGAGCCAACACTCCCAAGCACCCAGGGTTGTGGAATCCTGCCCCTGGCCAACCTTGGCACTGCTCCCAGCACAAACAGGGTGAAGCAGAGGGACAGAGCACCCAGCCAGGCTCAGAATGGGAATGGGAGTGTGAACTGTGCCCCTAAGGGACTTCAGAGGGGGCTGTGGGTCTGTGCGGAAGGGACTGACAGCCTGAATGCAATGTGTCTTTATTTACCTCCACTCCAGAAAACTGAGCCTTGTGTTTTCCTGACAGGCAGTTGCACAACACAGAAAACCCAGATATGTTTTGGCACCTGATCTTGTTGTTGTCTTAACAAGGCAATTCAGTCCAACCCCTCCATGCTGGCCTTTTTAATGCCATATTTTATAGCAGCTCTCACCCCTATTCTGACATTGCACTAATCAGTTCAGCAGGAGAGCATTTGCCCAGCCTTTTATATTTATTAACTAATTTCCTAGAACTGGTCATGTCAGTCTATTCCAAAGTTTATTTAAAAATTTATCATCTTTTTTTCTTAAATGAAATCATAACCCTTTATCAAACAGCACCCTCCTTACCACCCATGAGAAAATATGCTAAAAAGGCTGTGAGAATTTGGAGAGTTAGCTTTTTTCCTTCAGATTTGTATAAAGGTGGTGGTTTTCTGGAAACCTCAAAAATACAGAGGGACAAGAAGCTTCTAGCTCTTGGGATAGACACAGGATAAATGGCCTAGAGCCACTTCTTGTTGTTGCTGTTTTGACAACTGCATTTCCTAAAGAAGGCTGTCTGCCAAGAGATCGATGCTTCTCATTCTCTTACCATCCCTGGTAATTGGATTGCCCTCATTAAGGTGAAAGTACTGGTTTTTTCCTCCCTGTTGATTGTTTGTGTGTAGGTGGCCAGTTACAAATAGGGCAGATACTGAAATGTAGGATGTTACTGTCTCTCAATCACTCTTCTGGTGCAAAAGCACGAAGCCATGGGTTTCCCAGACAAAACGTGAGTGCTTTGTTGCTCGTAATAACATATGTGTGATGATGCAGGAATTGGTGAGTTTAATATTCTGTTCAAGCTTCCTAAAAATAATGAGGATTATTGTTTAATGAATGACCAGTGTTTATTAGGTTAAGTTGCATTTAAGCAGGTCTGCGCTTATGCAATTCAAGTGATTTAATGGGTATTATTAAGGTAATTAGAAAACGATCACAGTTCAGCAATAATATTGAGCTGCAAAGGTTGTGAATAACCAAATTTAGAGGCAGGCCTGCAAACACCAGTCTTCAGTGACATTTACGCAACTCTCCTCTAATAATTCTGTGAGCCTGGGATGAATGGCCTCTTTGTTAGGGGGAGTTATTCATTAGCTCCTCAACTGAATTAGAAGAGAACATGCGTGGGTGCGAAACAACTGCCATGAAGACTGATGAGCAAAATGAGGTTTTGATGATCTTCTAATTGTAGTGACAACAATTCATGCATTAGGGGAAAAAAAAAACCACACACAAAAAATGACTCCCCGAAAAAACATTCCAAAAAAAAAAAGAGAAGAAATAATGTCAGTCCTATGAATAATTTTTCCTATTTTCGTTATTTCCTTTATTCTGCTTCAAAATACCAAAGAATAAATCACTGACGTATCATTGCTTTGTTTTCCACTGACATTTGTGAAGGCTTATGGAGAGCTTCTGCCTACAAGAAAATACAGAAATAAAAATCTCAAAACACGTTTTCCACTGAAATTAGCATAAGGGCTCAGTTGACTAAACAAGTCATGAACAATGATGGTAAAGAAAAAAACCTACATTGAGAGAATGTTGAGAAATTGAAAGGTGAACAAATATCTGCACATGTTGTAGTCAGTTTTTGATTTCACAAAAAACATATCTGAGGAATTTTCAACAGAGTCAAAAGAAATCAGTTGAAAGCCTGTAGAAATAAGGAATAGGAATTTTAACAGTACCTAAAAAGGTGCAAACTGGCCAAGATCCCTTTACTGTGTGATGACTGAAAGGAGGGACAGTGAAGCATCAACCTGGAGTACAGAAGGTTGAGGTTTTGTGAGGGGTGTTCAGTAAATACCCTTCCACAGCCTATACAATTCCCTCAAAAGTGATGAAGATAGAAATACTTGTGCTGCAATTAGAAGAATGTCTGACTTTCAAATGGATCTCAGACAGCAGATACTCAGGTGAACCAGTAGGAGAGGTTTACTTTAGCAGTGCTGTAGGGAAAAGCCAAAATGGCTCACAAAACAAGCTCACAAACAGTTTTCCCTCTAACCTATAAAAAAGATCTGTCGAACTGCATTATCCAAAATGCTTCTTTGGTTTGTTCTGCTCTTGGAAGGCATCAAGCACTCCATCAGACTTAAAGAAGTGTATTAACGTTGGTAGTAGCGAACATTTGAAAAGCTCAGGGGAAAAATGTCCTGGGTAATGCTTAGGGGGCATTCTGTGGGATGGAGGAGGAGGCAAAACAAGAGCTACTTTTAATTCATCTTGCACTGAGGATTTTGCAAAAATGAATGTTTTTTTGCAAAGTTCATTGCCTTTGCTTACCTCCATCAACCTACAATACACAGTCTTTTGTTAGAGATACAGAGCTTTTAAAGTGTAAAGAGGAAAAGTTAAAAGAAGGAGTATTTTTGCCTAAACAAGGAAACAACAAAAATGGAACAGCAACCTTTTGTGTCTGTGCCGCACTCATGCGTTACAGCAGTTGCAGTGTTTTTACTGACAGCAAAATGGATCAAATTTTGATGATGCCACTATTTCTTATGGTGGCATACAAAGACCTAAGGCTCTGAATAATAATGCTGCATCCCTGAATTGAGAAACTGGCATGTTCCAGCAAGGACTCCTCCTGCAGTCACTCTGAGGAGACACTTTTTATCACTGCTTGTGGACCTGGAAGATCCCACAGGAACACATCCATGACTGCCAAGTTTTAATGGAATCAGGCAGGAATTGAAGAGAGCTTGCTCTGCCTTCTCCCATGGTTTTGTCCTCCTGTTTCAGGATAATTTCCAGTTGGGATCAAGTCCTGATCCCAAAGGATCAAACTGCAGGCTGCACCGTGACTGACTCCTGTCCTTGGTGTGAGGGCCAGGGAACTCCTCCAATGCTGGCAGGAGGTGCCCTGGGCTCCCTGGGATGATGGTGTCTGGGGAAGGCATGCAAAGGGGCTGGTTATTCTACCCAGCTATTCCCCTTGGCTCAGGAAGATGGATGGCCAAATGGCTTCATTGGGTGGCAAGGTTGCTACCCCAAGGAGAAGGGCTTTGAACTGCTGCTTTTGAGTGGAGTCAAACCCTGGCTCTGCTTAGACTGGGGGGCAGCTGAAGCTGTAGAGACAAGAGAGTAACTCCTGGGGCAAAAAACGAAGCACATTTCAAAATGGCAACAGAAAGGCATTAGAAACACTGCTGAACTGCTCAGGACTCTGGCTGTCTCTCCCCTTGGTAATGTAGCTTAATGATACTCTTGTAATTGGTGTCTCTGGAGCTTTAACCTGACACCTTTTGGGTTAAGTTTCAGTGCTCTCAGTCATATAAAATAAAGGTGCTATCCCTCTTAAAGTAGGAGAATTCATATAAGGTTCCATCCATAGAAAACTGCCAGGCTGGTTTGTGGGGATTTTATTCTTGGTTATCTAGCATTGTGACATAAGGACTGGGGAGGAGAGAGCTTGTTTCCCTGCCTGCTGGCAGTACTCCTTTTGCTTCATCCTAAATCTGGCTATCTCTGCTTCCATTTGTGGTGGAGAGTGCAGACACCATGGGCTGGGGCAGGAGCACAGGCTGGCTGGTGGCTTTATGCTTCTGAAGGTGCCAGTGTGTCACTTGGATTGTAGCCTCAGCCTGGAGCAGTGTAAGATACTTGCTTCCTACAAGTGGCATTCCATTTTGTGGCAGCAGGCAGGAAGGGGCAGAACAGGTGTGGGAGATGTGTTGGCAGTGCCATCACTGTAATTCTGCATCAAAGGGAGGTGAGGTGGCTTTGCTTGATAAAAAGTAAATGGAAAATGTGAAGCCATGAGGATGTTAAAAAGGACAGCAAGGAAAAGAAATGAATAGGTGCTCTGACTTGCCATTTGAAAACACCCAAGGGTTCTTCATTGCCAAAGAGTTTTGTACAGATGGCATTTTAGGAGATAAAAGGTCCTTACCTGATGAAAGAGATCCACCCTTTTCTTCAGCAAGGCAGAGCCAAGCTGTAAGCTCTTTGGGAGAAAGGCTGTCTAGCAGTGATGCCCTGGCCCAAAGTGTTATGAAACCACCCAGTAATCATAGATTTGTCATTCAAAGCAGATGCAGATTTAGAGGCTAGTTAACAAGTGAAGGGAAATTTGCGTCTGACATCCACTGGAAGCAGGAATTAAGTTGCTGCTTGCCAGTGTGTGCATCCCGAAGGCTGATGGTGTTGATGGAATATCCACTTAGACGCAGTTCAGCTCTGAAGCCCAGTTTCAACAGAGACATTATCTTATCAAAGGCAGAGCTAAGAGACAGAAATAGTGCCTGCTAAAATCTATGTGATTATTTGAAAGGAAAAACTTTAGGACAAAAGTGTTTTCAAATCCAATGCATCTTTAGCTGCAGCAAGCCACAACTGTCAACCAAAAATAGAGAAAAATGTCATACCTGCTGTACTCAGCCATCACTGGGGTAAGCTGGATACAGCAAAACCATCTCCATTTGAAGTCATGTAGGCTTACACAGGAGGACCATTGAAGGAGAACTTGGAAAGAAAGCTGGCAAAGCACACTGAAGTCTCCTATTTCACACAGATTCAGGCACAAAGGATGAAAATCAGATGCTGCATGAATGGTTTGAGCTGGTCATGGAGAAGAATAAATTAATGCGTTACGAGTCTGAGCTCCTGATTATGTAAGTAAGGACAAGCATTGGTGTTAAAGATGGGGAGGGGAGAAGGAAAAAAATGTATTCACAACACACCTGAACACCTTCCTGCATGCTGCATTTGAGATAGCTGAGCAACAAAATCCAGAGTAGCTACAACCTGGTTTAAACATGGATTTGCAGCTGAGGCCTCCTCATCCTTCCCTCTCATGTGGTTCAAACATTTCAGTTCTGTATGATGCTCTGAACCAATGTGGCAGAGAGATGCTCTGCCTTCACATCATGTGGGTCTAATGAACACCAGGGCATCTTCTCCTGGGAAATAAAATAGTCTGACAAATTCATCTGGTTTTATTGGACATAGGGAAAAAATTGTCTGGAAATTCGCTACAGCCACGAAACAAGCAGATGCACCAACACAAGAAGCAAATAAACCCCACCTCAGGTGCCACTGTTGTGGCTGATGGAAGCAATGTTTGCTGTAGCTCCCTCACCTTGCCTCCCTGCAAACACACTCGAGACAGGCAGAGGTGACTCCCAGCTGTTTTCTCCACTATTTGGGGCAGTGTGGGAAGGTGATGGGAGCATCAGCAGTCCTCATTCACCCCTGGATTCCCCACCGGTGCAGGTTGCTCACTGCCATTTATCATTTCCTTATCACTCAGCCCAGCCCTGAGCTCCAGCCCCTGTTTCTCCCCAGCTGTGCTGGGGGTTGAGCCCTTCTGGCCCCTCTCCTTGTCACGGGGTGCTGTGCTAGCAATGCTTACTTCTCACACTGCCTGTGAGTTAAAAAGGCAACACTGGGCTGCTTTTACTGCTGCAGGACACAAAATCTGGATGTGTTCACATGTTAATTGCTTTGCCTCCAGGTGAGGCCCTCCATGTGTGTATTCAGCCCTATTCAGAATTACACTCTGGGTGCCACCAGCAAAGCACAGATGGTTCAAAGCCTCAAGCACTGCTGTGTATGGGGGAGTTTAACCCCATACATAATGTAAAAGGTGGTAGTGGTACTTCTGGAGCTGCTCTGGAGTTGTTGGCACAGGCAAATCTTTTAGTGTTGGCAACCCACGAGGAGAAAATAAACAAAACACAGAATCTCAAAATTGAGCTCATATTAACACATATATCTTCACTGAAAAAGCTGTTTCTTTAACATACTTTTTGCTGCACCCAGAGCCCAAGAGCTAGAATTGGAGGACCACCAAAGCAGGCTGGAACAAAAGCTGAGAGAGAAAATGGCCATTGATGGTAAGTCAAAGGGGGACAGCGTGCTCCAGTCCACAGGGACAGACCTTGCCAACCCTGTTTGCTCCAAAAAGAACCAGGGTGGCTAAGGCTCCTGTGCTCCCTCTGAGTGCAGCTGAGCCAGCAAAATGCGAGGTCTTCTCACCTGAATCCTGGTGAAGACAGCTGAGCTGACCTGTCCAGTTCTGCACTGACCTGGATGCTCCTGGATCAGGAGCACTGCACGTGTAATTGCACTAATTGTGCTCTCCAGGCAGCAATGTCCAGCTGGTGGTGGTCAGCAATGGAAAGTAACTTCTTCAGTCACCTAAACAGAAGGGGTTATCTGCTCTTATGCAGCATTGCTGCTCACCCCAGTGTTTTGGAACTGCTGTGAGGTACTTGAGATTACAGCTTGGGTTTGTCCTCCTTTCATTTGGGATTTGGAAAGGAGCATGGGGAGGAGCAATGCTGGGAGAAGAGTGGTTCCATAGCACTGAGTACCCCAAAATATCCTGTTGTGTTCTAGGCATGTGGATTGCAAGTGACGGCAGTTTTCAGTACGTTTTCTGAAAAATGCTTTCCATTTTCTTACAGGTACTATGTTTCATGTTGGGATTTTTACCTTATACGCTAAATTTTAACTACAGCTTAATTGCTTCTGTAATTAAGTAGTGCTTTCCCTATCCCTTCTAGTCTAAATTTTGTTAAAAGATCTGCTCTAGACCCTAGAAATCCTAATGGTCAACTTCAAATGGCCCAGATCCAGCAGAAAATTTCCCTGAACTGTAACTTTAACAATGCTAACCACTATTGACTGCATTTGTGATTGACTATAATGTTAAATCAAGCTGTGCACTAACAGTTAAAGTGCAAACAGTGATCTGGTTCTTAAGCTCTTTTTTGTGACCTTTTAGACAGCCTTAAAGATGAGATGGATCTGAACGAGGAGGATGAGATTTTTACCGAGATGATGAAAGTGGTTGAAGAAAGGGACAGACTCGTGTGTGCCTTAGAAGAGCAGAGACTGAAGGAAAGAGCAGAAGACGAGCACTTTGAAAGCCTTATCTTATCTACAGGTTATCAGCTGAGCAGGATTTAACCAGCCACCTGCAAATAAACATCCTTTCAGCAGTATTCCCTGTCACAGAGATACAGTCTTCTGGAAAAGGAAGGAATTCAAATTTAAAATCGGCTTATTTGGGAAACAGGTCATTTTGTCATCAAAAGCTTTAAAGCAGTTCTTTTGCTTAGACCAGAGACAGTCATTTCACTGTCAGCACAAAGGATCTCTGGGATACAGATTTGGACTGAATTTGCCTGTCTAATGGGCACCAGGGTCTGTGAAAGGGAAATCAGAGCTCCGTTATTCCTTGGAATTTTATATTAATGCTGAGAGTGAAGTTTCTGAGGAACATGATGACATCATTTAGTATTTCTGAGACAGCCTTACTTTCCATCTGTTTGTCTGAATCTCTGTGTGGCTTTGTTAATATTTTGGCACAGCCAAGCCATGGTCAACTATAGAAAAGTCAGGGGAAAAGCATCTCATGAAAATAGAGCTAGTCTTTATTTCTGGTGGAGGAAGGGTCATTTGACTGATGACTACAAATAAGCACTTACTAAAACTACTGTACATGCAATGGCAGAAATTAATTTTTCAGGTATTTATCAGTTTTATTGCACTGTGTATTTTTGAACAAGAAGTTAAAGCAATATTAAAGCCCTGCCTTTTGTAAAATGGTAAGGGATTATCAAAGGGGTGACTATCCTTACAGCTGTTACATACTCAAAAAGTCTCTGTATATCAGAGATTAATTAAGGTCATTAAAATAAGATAAAAGATAATTTAAAAATAGTAATTTAGACCCAATTGATATTTATGGGGCAGACTTTACAATTACAGACTTTACAATTTCTTCATAAAACACATCACAAATTCTGTTGTTGGGTATGATGAATGGTTAAAGACCTCCCTGAGAATAATCCCATAAAAAGACTGCAAAAAATGTTGAGTTTTTAATATCAACATTTGATAGAAAATATTGTGAGTGTATTTAAATTATATTTATCTTGCTGCTTGAGAATATATGCATATTTTTTCTTAAAGGGACCATCTCCTATCTTTTTTGTACATGCATTTGTAGATATTGGCAAAACAGCATGCAGAAATTCTCCTAATTTAAGTAACTTCTTAAATCTGAGATAATTCTGCAATTTAAGACTGGTAATATTCCCAACTGTATGTGTGATGCATGACATTTTTAAACTGGAAGAAAAAACAAGGGGAAGAAACTGAAAGACTGGTTTGTTTTGGTTTTGAATATCATTTTACCTCGTGCTCTGAGAAGATTTGATGTTCTCTTTATTTTGTGAATGGTGCTAATTTGCAGCATCTGCCTATGGTACAGCCAAAGATAGAAGCACTCCTGTTACAAAAGGCTTTAAACTGGAAAACCTCTTAGTGAGTACAGGTAAAGTAACAGACACACTGTAACCTGTCACAATAATTTATGAGTTATCTTCAGGGGATTTGGGGTTTGGCTTTTTTTTTTTTTTTTTTTTTTGTTTTGCAAGAAATTTGAAATACCCTTTCTAAAAGTAAAAGCAAATTTTTGCTATTGGCCACACTTAAATAATATACCTCTGTTGGTACAAGCTTTATACTATTGCTCTGCAATGTTTATTTATATTTATTTATTAGACTGTTCAGAGAGGGTAAGAGTGTCTGGTTACATTTTACAGTTTGGATGTTGTCTCTGATTTTGATTGAAAAATGTGTATTTCTAACAGCTGTGTACAGCAAACCTGTGCATTGTAGAGTAGACAGCTTTATAGATTTGGTAAATAATTAGCAATAAAATATGAATTAAGATTTTAAACAATGTTCTCAGTGAACAGTACTTGAAGGGATACCTTTAAAACACAGCATTCAGGGCTTTAACATATAATTTGTCTTTCATCACAGTGAAAAGACATGGAAGAATCCTTAAATGTGTTCCAAAATAACCTCCAGACCCTTTTTTCTCCCCCTCTCATTCACAGGCTAAGCATACCTAATCTTCAGATGACATTTTTACTGAGATGGATTGCAGTGATTGATTTTTTAAACTAACTCTATTACTTAAGACTGACACAGAGTAAGAGAGGCAGAACAGCAATAAATATTTTCATTTTCTCTGTTGAGATCTGCTGGTATTTCCAGTTTTGTGGACAAAATTTCTGGGTTTTACAACTGTCCCCAGTCCTGCCTCATGCAGTCTTGTAAGAAAAAACAGTCTAGGAAATGTCATTGTTTTCTGTGACAGTCATAAAGATTTCAAGGTATTTTTTTAGAAGTTTGAAAGCAAAATTCTTAGAGCTTTGCACAGGAGGAGAATTCTGCAGAAATCTCCAGTTATATCAAAGACTGGGGTTTTCACCTCACTTTTACAATTAAGAGGTACATTTACATTAGTGTTGCTGCTGCAAATAAGCCCTGAGAGTTCCGTTTACAGCAAATACCTGTTCAGCTATAAAACCAAACTCCAAAGGATGCTTTCCCTTTAGCTCCAAAGATTTGCCTTTTTGTGAGTATCAGAGTCCACAGAAGCTGAGGGCCATCAAAACTTTATGGACATCAAAAATATTCTTTGCTAAAGGAAAACACTTTTCAGCATGCCCTGTGGTTGTTACATATGCTCCACCCAAAACTGTCTGCTCTTGGGTGGAAAAACCTGTCAGGCTGCTGCTGCCCTGCCTGATATTTAAGTACCTCACAAGATTAGATCCAAAAATAAACCGTGCAAATGATTTAGAAAATCGTAAACTCCTAAGTCATTTAAAGCAGGTCTTTGTGTATTGTGAGAGCAGAGAAGGGGGTTAAAAAGAGAAGCTATGTGCACTGTTCACAGGTCAGTTTCATATGGTTGGCTTGTACTAGAAATGTATTTAAACACTGGTTTGGTTATCAGTTTTCTTGCTGCTCACAGTTTTCTGTTACTTGGCTCACTAATTTATAATAGATTTGTTCATTTGTAAGTTCATGGCACTGTCATTTTGGGGTACAATGTGATGTGCTGGAATGTACTGAGTGTGTCTAAATGGGCTGGTTGTGAGACATTTTCTATTTGAAAGAATAAAATTCTGTCTTACTCTTCGAAGTCCTCGAATCATTTCCATAGAAATTTCTCTCCATTGACACCTTCAGTGCAGTTAATGTGTGATGAGGACAGATCCATAGGTAAGAAATTAAATCATCTCCTGAACTCATGTACTGGTAAGTAAGTCTCAGCATCTTGCAGTGCACAGATTCCTTTTGTAGCTCAGGAATAATGACACTCTGAGGTCAGGGGGCATCTTTAACAGCAGAGATTACAAACCCCAGGAGACCAACAACTTCCACACATGCTTACAGAGGAATTTACCAGCTGGTTTCCTTGGGCTTGACACACAAATTGTAACAGCTCCTTGAAGACTCGAAGGAAGAGTGTTGATCAAATGGTGATCAAAATCTTAATTGTCAATTAATTGTCAATTTTCAGATGCCACTAACTTTACCTCTATCAGGCCATCTGGTCTTGTTGCTTTCTAGCAGTGGGAGAGTTTTACTGACCAAGACACTGTGCTGCCCAGAGGAGAGAAGAGGATAAGCAAGACTGGGGCCAGCACCATTGTCCCCTGCTCAATGACTCTGGACTGATTGGTAGGTCTCTCCTCTTCAGAGGTCAAGGTAATTTCTGGCATCTTTGAACTGAGATTTTCTTTTTAAGTGCCATATCATTTTCCTTCTGTCTTGTGGACTTTTCTGGCCCAGGAGCAGGGTAGAAATGCCACCATAGGAATTTACTGGGTTCTTCTAATCACAGTGTTTGCACACACCCTCCTTGTCCCCTTTTCAAAAGATCACAGGACTAAAGAAACTCAGCTGATGCTTAGGGAAAACAATTTTGTAAGTCACCGTTTCAATCAAGACCAATCCATTTTTCTCCAAGGTAAAGGGACACCTCACTGATTTTTAGTGTGTTTGACCATAGGAAACAAATTCAGAGGTCTTTTGCCTTGAAACTTCTTTGTAGCCCAATGCATATCTGGTTTCAACTAAGACTTTCACATTAGTTTAGAAGTCCTTCTCCAGAAAGATACACTGTTTTCTTCCTTGCTGGAGCAAGTAACAGCATGTGGCATAGCAGATTGGAGAC
Source organism: Pycnonotus jocosus (assembly GCA_013400435.1). Classification (NCBI taxonomy): domain Eukaryota; kingdom Metazoa; phylum Chordata; class Aves; order Passeriformes; family Pycnonotidae; genus Pycnonotus; species Pycnonotus jocosus. The sequence continues at coordinate 558,794 of VWYP01007836.1, read as the reverse complement.
TCTGTATATCTTTTAAGACTTTGCTTCTGTTAAAGATCTAGAGCTGTCCCTGCTGGGTTTTGCATGGGCTGGAGGTTTTGGTATCCTTTGGCACAATGGGTTTGCCATGGTAGCATGCAAATACTGTTCCTTCAGTTTTCATGGCAGCCACATCTCATGAGCCTGGGTCCTGGCAAATACTTCATGATGGGCAAGGTATTTGCTGGATTTCACCCAGATCTCTTTGCCTGATATTAATTAAAATAAATAAATAAATAAATAAAGTGGTTTGTTCTGTTGCTTCTAATGAACTATGAAGAGACCTGATGGCCCTGCATGCCAGTATTGTGCTTGCTGGAATATTTGTGTAACATATGGATGCCTTGGGAAGGCTGACCTGAAACACACTGGACAGAGCTAGAGAATAAAGTAGGGATTTATTGAAAGGCCTCCAGGATCCACCTTGGGCAGGGCAGGAGCCTGACCAAAGCTGCACCCAGGGTGGACTAAGAATGGTCACAAAAATGGCTGACTGGTCAGAAGATCTTACATTTTTATAAGTTTTGGTCCATTTGCATATTGGGGTTTAATTGTCCAGTTATAGCTTCAGCTTGTGAGGTCTCATCCTTCTTGCTTTCTCTGTTTAGTCCACCATTGTTTGTGCTTTTGGGCCTGAAAGTTGTCCTTGGTCTCCAGCAGGAAAAGGATTTGTTTTGTCTCCCTACTCTGTGAAGAGAGCTCACCAGCACTTAATATAAGGCTCAGAACTACATCCCTAGGCAGCACAGAATCTAAAACTATGAAAGCTGAAACTTAAAGCATATACATAACTACAGCCCAAATGAAGGGTACAACTGAAGCTTATTAAGGAGAAAAACAATCATAATACTGATTTCTTTCCTAAAAATGTCTCAGGAAGGACTGTTGTAAATGCAAGTAAACTTGGCCGAGTTCTTGTAAATAACTAACTAATGTAACAACATATTACCAGAAGTAGTGAATACCAGGATGACACTCCCATTTTACCAAAAAGTTTTAAACCCACTTTCTTTCCTCTGCAGCTTTTGAATAATTAATTTCTATGGCTGTATACATGTTATTTTTTTTTTTCTTTCATGTACATTTTCCTCATCACATCTTAGTCTATCTCTTTTGCTCCTTGATGTACAACAAAAATTCATCGTATGTTTTAAGAATCTGTTTGGAAATACTCTGTTACTTTTATAAAACTCTGTTATTTTGTTATATTATTTAAACAGAATATTCTTATACAGAAGAAGTTAAAGTAAAAAGCAGAGCTGTGCTTTAAATTCCAGCATATGAATATGCCCAATCTTAATCTCACTTTGCGAGCTGGAAAGAAATTTATCCTCAAGCGTGATTTTTAGGTGATTCTGGCAATGAAAATCTGGAGCCCTTTTATCCCTGATCTGATGTTTTATGCTGTTCTAATGCAGCCACATTGAGATGGTGTGGAAACACCTTCTCTGCTCAGCAGGCTCCTTTCCTGTGCTGTTAACTATTACTCAGGGAGGGGTGGGCATGTTCAGCAATTCACCACACAGAGCTGGCAGGCCAGCACAAGGCTGACTGCAAGTGCTTAGGAAAATAAAATGTGCAGATTTTGGTCTAGTTCTCCTCTTCCTGAAGTCAGCAAAGGGTGTTCCTGTAGGCAGGCACAGCAGCAGCAGCAAGTTGATAAATCACTTCTAAAAATTCCACTTCCGTTCTTTAAATGACCAAATGCTCAAAAGGCCAGAGCAGAGCTACAGCTAGGAGAAAAATGTTAGGGGAATACTCTAAGGCAAGTGAATGATTAACTGCACAGCCTTAACCAGCTTGGCTGCTCTTTCTTGCTAGCCTAGCCCATGGTTGGAATATTACATACCTTGCCTCTTCTGTTCCACTGGGAAAGTAAAACTCTGCTCCTGCGCATTCTGAGCCTCATATTAAAAGAAATAAAAACCAGCTGTGCATGGACAGAGACACAGGTGAATAAGAATTATTTGAAGGGTGGAGGGGAGGGAACTTAGCCACCTTTTATTGCCTGGCAAAAGTACATATGTGAGCAGGATACAATTAATTTGATGTAATGTTTGGCTCACCTGTCCCAACAAGGCGCTGACAGGGAGCGTGGTGAGAGCTCTCACGGTCTGCTCTGCATTTCTCTGTGCCACGTGCAGCAGGGCCAGCCTCAACAGCAGCCTGCTGGCTGCTCTGTCCTGTGCTGGGATGGTGGAGCATGATCCTGGAAGTATTTCATTGTTAAATATAGGGCAGAGCAAACCCCATCCCCATAGCTGCCATAACTTACACCTTGAGTATACCTATAAAAGCCTTTTGTGGTGAATGCACTAATTATTTAAGGCCATAACTTACACCTTGTGTATACCTATAAAGCCTTTTGTGATGAATGCAGTATTTATTTAAGGCTCTATGTTCATATATGTTCCTACATTAAAAGAAGAAAAAAAAAAGTAGCATATGTAATTCTAAATTTAAGATACAGGGGAAAAATGTTATAACTATCCTCAAAGAGAAACATCACAACTGGAAAAATACTGCAGTAATGTTACACACAATGAACTGCACATAAATCCTGAAAGAAATTCCAAAATCAAAACTGTAAGCTTGGGGTCTGGCTGTTGCTTTAGCATCATTACTTAAAGCACACAGTATTTGAGTTTCCAGATCTGATAAAGTTCATCTTAAACACATCATTTCATTTAATTTTTCTCCCCTTGTGATGTCAAACTGCCATAGCTCATGAGGCTATTAAATAAGTAATACTGTATTTATCATTAATTTACAAATACCAAGCACTGAGAAATAGGAAAGATTCTTTTCAACAGTTTTGTGAGGGATTTGGCAAATGCACGTTGATTTCTGACTACTCTCTACTGCACAGCCCAGTACCCATTGCTCTTTCTGAGGTATCTGGCTTGTTCCTTCTGTATTTACCACAAACACAAGGGTACAAAGGCAAGCACACTCATGCTTGCTAAAGTGTTCTCTCTTCTGCTGTGCCCACAAAATCCTGTATTGACATCCATGTATAGTCATTTGGCTCCAAATGGAGATTCAGCTGGGTCACTGCTCTGTGTGTAAATGCCAGAGATTTACAGGCATATTTTTAAAAGTGCTTGGTGTGTGTTTTTCTCCTTTGGAAACTGTCTTTTATTATGTTCTTAAAAATATTCAAAACTGTACATCTCATCTAATATATACACTGTATAAGCAGCACTTCTGTAAAAAGAGAATAATGTGTGAAATTCAGGCTGAAATTCATAGACAAGAGGCCCAAGACATAACTGGTGCTGTGAACCAGAGAGGGAAGGATTGTGCTGAGGCTTGGGCTCATTCCTGCTTATAACTGATGGAAGGATGGATGAATAGAGTTTTTCTCCAGGGCACATACTAACTGCATGCAACAAATAGGCATTGATGTCTACCCCTCATCAGCTAACCAATGTTACCAGCTTGTAAAAACACAACAATTATTAGGTGATTTAGAAATATCCTCATGGTAATTTCATTTCACTTATTATGCCTAATGGATAGCTAGATATTTGCATGAAGTGTGTGTGGCTTTTTGCCTGAATTGTTAATCAAGTGATTAAGTGGTAAGTGAAAGTAGTGCATCCAGATGACATTAATGCTGTTCCAGTCCTGGATGCCTCCTGAACCAGTGACAGCAAATTATCTGTTTTAAACATACTTCTCCCTTAAGCTGCTCATCTGCAAATCAAAGCAGGGTTGGTATAGGCAATCTATCGTGTTAAGTCACTTTTCCTTCCACAGCCTTTTTATACTGGTCTGAACTACAACAGTTGTTTTGTTTTGTAGAAGTTGCTATGATGATGCCAGCTGCTTCTCACCACAGACACAGCTGAAAGCTGCGGGCAGAAGAGCTTTGCAAAACGTTTTCCAGACTGAAATGGATGTAGTAAGCTTGAACTTTAACTGGCAGGAAACTACTTAGTGATGCTTTATTACTCCATGAGTTCTTTTGTGTCCAGAGCTGGGGCCTCCAATACAAGAGAGATGAACTTGATGGAGCACATCCAGAGGAGGCCACCAAGGTGCTCAGAGGGCTGGAGCACCTCCCTCATGAATACACGCTGAGAAAGTTGGGGTTGTTCAGCCTGGAGAATGCTCCAGGGAGACCTAGCAGCCCTCCAGTACCTAAAGACAGCTTTGTTACTGACAAAGTTACAAGACAGCTGGAGAGGGACTTCTTACAAGGGCAGGTGAGAGAAGAAGGGGAAATATTGCCTTAACATGAAGAAGTGTAGGTTTAGACAAGATATTAGGAAGAAACTCAGGAGGATGGTGAGGCTCTGGAACAAGCTCTCCAGAGAAGCTCTGGACACTCCATCCCTGGAAGTATTCAAGGCCAAGTTAAATGGGGCTTTGAACAATCAAGTCTGATTGAAGGTGTCCCTGCCCATGGCAGTGTGTTGGAAACTAGATTATCTTTAAGACCCCTTCCAACCCTGACCATGATTCCGTTTTTCTATCAGTGCTGCGCACAGGATGTAGAAACATCTGCCGGCAGCTGTGACCCTGCTGTCCTTCAGGCCCTTCACCTTGGGGCATCTGAGGAATGAACAGAACAGTGTGAGCCCTGACGCTGTATCCACATCTACCTTCCCCCTTCGGCACCCACGTTACCTGGCACCCTCCTGCGTGGTCACCTACCCTGGGTCACAGCCCCAGATGTGCCTGGCTGCTCTGCAAGGGCGGAGGATGGAGCAGGGGAGGGGGTGAGGCGCTGCCCCCCGGCTCCAGCCGGGCTCCCCAACGCTGCGTGAGCCCCGGCCGGGAGCGGAGCGCGGCTCCCGCACCGCCCGCGGCCACCGGGATCTCAGCGAGGGGAGCGGGCCCTCCCCGGCGGGAGGGAGGGCGGGAGGAGGGAGGGAAGGAGCGGGAGAGCCGGGAGAGCGGAGCAGGAGCTGCCTCAAATGCTTGAAATAATTCCGCTTCCGTTCAGAGCCGGGAACAGCCTCCCACGGCACCGGGGCCTCGGAGCCGCCTGCTCCGTCCCGCAGCGCCGGCGGCGGCTGGCCCAGCATGGCAACGTCCCCGCAGAAGTCGCCTTCGTCCCCCAAGTCCCCCACCCCGAAATCTCCCCCTTCCAGAAAGAAGGATGACTCCTTCCTGGGCAAGCTCGGCGGCACGCTGGCCAGGAGGAAAAAAGCCAAAGAAGGTAAAAATTAACAGGTTTGCATATTTCCTGGGAGTTACCTTGCTGAGGGGGGGAGAGGGAGGGAGGAGACAGGGGGAGTCATCCAGAT
>VWYP01007836.1:470568-553458 GCA_013400435.1 Pycnonotus jocosus | reverse complement strand
GCTCCCGGGGCCGCTCCCGGGGCCGCTCCCGGGGCCGCTCCCGGGGCCGCTCCCGGGGCCGCTCCCGGGGCCGCTCCCGGGGCCGCTCCCGAGAGCCGTGTCCGTGTGTGGGATCTGTGTGCGGGGCCGCTCCCGTGGTCTGTGACCATGTCTGTGTGCGGGGCAGCTCCCGGGCCGTTCCCGTGGTCCGTGTGCGGGCTCTGTGTGCGGGCCCGGCCGGGGAAGGAGGGAGCGCTGCCCGCAGGGCCCCGCAGGATTTTCCCCCGGCAGGATTTGCCTCCGCGGGCCCTGTGTGGCTCCCGGGGCGGTGTGCCGGTGCACGGTGCGGTCAGCACACGGCTCTCTGCGGCATGCACACGGCTGATTTAATAATGTTCGTAGCCGCGGTCGTTTCAGCGGCTCCAAACGCATCCTTGTGCTGAGCAAAAGACTTCTGCTCCGCCACAGTGAACCTTTGCAGAACGCTGAGCGTGTACAACACTCTGGTTCTTTGTCCGTGCATGTGAATTAATACCCAGCCACCCCCCGAATCTGCCTGTGTGAAATCCCATGAGAGAGAGAATTGGAATTTCACCTCCCTCAGCCATCGTTTTCACAGCTGAACTTGGTTTAAATGCGATGCAAACAGAGCCAATAGCAGTCACTTCAGAACAGTTTTTCAAGCAAAATTCATTGCTTGTGAGTGTGAAGAAGGGTACAAGGCTCAGCAGCCCCTTGCTCCTCATATGCACGCAGGCACTGAAGGCACATACACAGTGTTTCAGAGCAGCACCAGTGCTGTGGACAAGGATGACACATCTTGGGAGAGCACAGCTCCTCATTCTGTAACCATCACGTCATCTCTCTGTCATGTACGGCCTTGCTTTTCAGTTTAAATCCATGTTGCACCACTGTACTCACATTATTTGGCTTTTGCTGGTCATTGCAGATGGACCAGATGTTGATGAAATAGTAAAGAATGACAACTCCATTAATTACCTACTTTTTAAAATTATTCTGTTAGAGTATTTGTGACTGTTAGCAACATTGAACTAGGAACAGTCTTCCTTGATGAGTCCATATTGTAGGTATTTCTAGAGATCTTTATGCGAGCCTATTTCTGGCAGTTTGGGTATGTCCATTACATTGTTGTTATTATTGTTTTTCCTATTAAATGCTTTTTTTTCCTTAGTGACAGATGTTTGAAGTAACAAATCTCCAGCAAACTGTTAGAGGCAGCAGTTACTTTTACCCACAATCTTGTAATCTTACAAACAGATGTGTTCTGTGAAATAATGCTTCTTCTGGTTACTTTGATGGATTACATTTATTGATTAAAACCTGCACCTGCCATTTCATTATCATTGTCTATCCTTTTGAATTTTTGAAACTGCATCGTCCTTGTCTTTTGTGTTTCCCAGCTTTCTAAGGTCTATCTAAAAATAACAATGGTATAGAAAGTTGGGATTTTTTTAATTAACTTTGTAAGGGCTGTTACTTGCTGCTGGACAAAAATTGTGTTGTGTTAAATTCACCTTAGTATCCTTTTTCTTGGGTGTGTATTTGTGACATTTCTCTCGTGGAAGCATATATCGAGGTGAAATTCATAGAATGCCTTCTATCTTATCTTCCTGTTTATTGATTTATGGGTTTTAACACCTTCAGATGGCTTCAGCCTTACTATGAAGCCTGTCCTCTTTATTACTACCTAATTTTTTCTCTACTAAAAATGCATACAAGTTTCCAAACTATTAACGAGCACTGCTCCTTGCTGGCTTGTGGCTCAGGTAGGTTCCATGTTAAGTTGTGAATTTTTTTTTATTATTTTTTCTTTTTTTTGGTAGGGCTCCAGGTGTTTCTGAAGCCTAGCTAGGAATTTCAGAGGTCAGATTGCTTGTTCATCTAGGATCTGAGTTTTGGTGTTTTTTCCTGCCTTTACCAACCTGTGGCAGGTTTCCTAGGGAGGTAGGTCTTGGTCATAGAAGTGCATGTGGTTATTTGGCTGCTTACACACAGGATGTATTGGAAAATGTTCAGTATAAGTCAGGATAAATGAGGGACAACTGAAAAATTCCATGTCTTTCAGTTGGTATAAATTCTGCTGTTACACAGGGGACAGAAGTATAGTGATTTACTCCAGTGTTTTAGCACAGAGGCTAAGAACTGGTAGTTTTTAATAAGGCAAAAATGTTTTATCTCTTGTAGAGACTGTGCTGGTTACACTTCAGTACCATCTCTGCTATATGTGTAGTTATCTGTTGTGGATGATACATGATTACACAAATGTGAGTTTTGTATTCATGTAATCAACAGGTGTTTTGATTGTTATCAAAATTACATTTTTGTATATTGCAAAAAACAGAGCCAGTGCCAAAATGCATCACCAAATGAAAATCCTTTAGGATCTGAAGTGACTTTATGATGAAGAATAATGCAGATTATTTATGTAGAGAGTAAAGCTTATGTAGTTTTAGATGTAGCAAAAATAGTTTATAATACAACATAAAATGGGATTTCAGTATTGACATATACATAAATTTTTATCAAATATATAACAAAGCTTTGGTTAAGAATTTCAAAGTTCTTGCCAATGGTGAGAGGTCCACCACTGGAAGGGGTGAGGGTAATCTAGACAAGTGAAATGAATTCTCTAATATCAGAGCACAAACTCTTGACCAAAACAAAGAGAATAACCTGAGATATTTGAGATATCACACATGATGTAAGCAGGGATTAGTCACACCATAAGACATATGTTAATATGGAAAATACATTGCCATTAAATATTAGAGAGTATTTGATAAAACCTGGAATTTGGAGCTCAGGTTTGTTTATGTTGTCATCTGTCATGTAGAGCCTTAGTCTGGTTCTCATTTGTAACATCTCATCACCAGTGGTGTAATTCAAAGATGAGAACATTGTGCTTTGGTCTTCCCTGTGAGAGCATCTGCAGCTGCATCCTTAAATGGAGTATACATTCTGTTAAGGTAGCAAAATTACCAAGTATGTTTGGAATTAATTAAATTAGCTTTTTAGGCAGTGAGAGAATTGTGAACTAGGACTAGAATATTTGCCTGCCTGCCTGCAGACTGGACTTCAGTGTGCAAAAGTTATTGGTGGTTTTTAGTAAGGTTCCATGCCCTTCATTGCTGAAAGGCATTTCAACACTGGCCACCCCATGTATGCTAGTGAAGGATCCCAGTCCTTATCTATCAGGAGCTCAGATATATGGTGGAGCTCATCATATAAGTAAAAATCCCCCACAAATTAGATTTCTTTTTGTAACCTCCTTGTAGTAATCTGGACTGTGTACTAGACATGTCTTTAAACTCATGTAAGAAGAGAACAGAATAGCCTTTTAAGAAAGCTGGGGGGGAGGAGAATTGTGCTATCTAATGAATTTTTCATAGTGGGTCTAGTAAGGTCATGTGTGATTGTCCTCCTTGAATTTTCCTGGTCTGGCAATTACAAACACAGAAAATTTGCTCCTCCTAATAGCGTACCTTAGTGGAGAATGTAAAGAATTGGTCCCTGACATGCTGATAAATCTGTGACACATTTGGGAGCAGAGAGTGAAGTTCAGAATTGCCTAAATTGCAGAGGAGCAGATGGGAAACAGCTTGGACCCATGGATTTGGAGGAGAGCAATTGTATGGGCTCAGTCAGTTTTCCAATTGATGTGACATCAATTTCAGTAATTTGACTGCTTTTCTGACTTGTTTATTTGGGCAGGAGAAGGAATGAATTTTCTGCTGTCCTCCACTTATTTCTTCTTCTTGTGTATGTCTTGTTTTGATTTAATTTTGGTATGTGGGGTCACAGTTGGCAGTGTGCCTCTCTGTGTGCCTCAGGGAAGAGCATGAAAAACAGTGTAAAATATTGTAAATTCTGGTGGGTTTTGATAATAACCTTAACTTTCTTAATCTTTACTTCATGTATTTTATGAAATAATCTGAGAATACAAGGTAAGAGTAAGTGTAGGGTGATGAAAGCTTTTCATGTGTTTTACGTAAAATGTTTACATAAAATGAGTAAAATGCTTTGCTGTGTGACTCACTGACAGAAAGATCATGCCTTGGTCTTCTTGCTCTGGGCCTTTTCCTATGAAATAAATTTATTTCTTGGTGTACGAGAAGCGTTGTGCTAGATTTTAATGGGCTCATTTTCTTTGGACCTGTTTCTGCAGCTTACTGCACAACAATTGCAAATGACTCGTTTTTGTGTCAGTAGACGTTTGTGGTTGTCTGTTTCTCGTGAGAGGGATTCTGGGCTGGCTGAAACACTCTGCAGACTTTGCTTTTCTTCTGCTCTTCACCGATGCTGTATTTAAAATAAGCAGGAGCTGGAGGAACTGATCTGTGTCCTGCCATCATATTTGCTGATGTGTGGCGTGAATGACAAGAGTGCTAATTTCATGCTGATGTTTAGAGGACGGCATGTGGTGTCTCCTGTGGAAAAGAAGACGTGGACAAGGCTTGATTGTCACTTATCAGTGCTCTTCACATTGTGCCTTTCACTGCAGCATATCAGTACATCAGCCCTAGGCCTTCTAGTGCTGGAGCAGCTGATTTTGCTGTCTGACATGAACGTGTTTCACCACCAACCTCACTGCACAGCAACTGGAATGTGCTCAGAGTCTTTTCCCTGTGTTCTGTGCCACATTTCCATGTCCCTGGTGTGCTGCCACAGGCGTGTTACAGAAAGCTGCAGAGCTGATGCTGCACAAAACCCCTTAGCATCACCATTGCAGGAATTATTGCCTTGCAGCAAGTTCTTTTAAGTAGATAAAATACTTCTGTTCTGTAGAAGGAACAGAAAAATAGAAGGGAGGTGCACTTGGCTTTATGTGTTGTCCTTTCACAGCTTCAAGGCTTCTGAGCACGTGTGGTAGGAGAGAAGCTCCTCAGGAGGACAGCACCGGGGTGTTTGCTGCTTGGAGGCCCAGTTGTCAGGGGATATCTGGGGAGGGCTGAGCTGTAGAAGTGGAAGGAAGGAAGATAATTGCCTCTGAAAGCTCAACACCCACCTGTTGCTTGGGCTGGCCCTGCAGATGCAGCTCCTGGGCACAAATGGGAATGACAGCTCTGCCCTGCTTGGGGTTGTTGGGCATCTATCCAGCCAAGCCCTGCCAGGATGGGGCTTTCTTTGTCCTCCACACTTTTTAATAGCCTCTGGCTCCAGCTGGTTCAGAGAAGGACATGAAAACATTGTGAATGCGTTTCTGAATCTCAGAAGTGAAAGAAATAATCCTAAAATCGTTCTAAAAAGTTCATTGTTTCAACCAAATAACCGTGCAGAGCCCAGTCCAGTTGTGCTCAGTCCATGTGTTTCACATGCAACTCAGATCTGCAGGAACATGTGAGTCCCAGGTGCCAGACAGGTTATTGAAGGTATATCCAGAGTTATGCTGTGATGGTAGATCTGAGTGTGTGCGTGCCTGCTCTATGGGAGTGCCTCCCAGCAGGTGCAAAGGGTTTAGATCACACAGGATTGTGCTGCCAGTGTTGAGATGACCACAAAGCACAGCACTGCCGAGCTCTTGTGTGCCAGAGGGGAGGCAGAGGAGCCCATGGGGGTGTCTCACTGGGGCCATGCATGCAGTGAGGGGATGTGTGTGAAGGTAACACACAGCCAGACTGTGCAGGATTAGTTTCTGAAACTTACTGCTGTGGGATGTTTTGGATTCCAGAAATGTTTTTTAAAAGGAATGGGGGGTGGAGACTAAAATATCTTGTATGTCTTCAATGTCTTCAGTGGCCCACTAGTGAATCACATAGGCTATCACGGACATCTTGTGTTCAGAAGTCATAAAATACCTGTTGTGACATCTGTTAGGGTTATGAAGCTGTTACAAAATTCAGTTGGTTTGCCCTTCCCTGTTTGTATTGTAAAGACGGCATTTCTGCCAGGTACCAGGGCCCTGGGCTTTGATTTCCTGTTCTGACCCACTGTTCTCTGACTACCTGCACGAGGGCAGTAGAGCCACTGAACTCCATCTTTGCATTTGACTTGCCAAAGCAGCCTAAATTACATGGATAAGTCAGCTGCTGCAGAAGTATGCCTTTTATTTCCTGACTTTTTCCCATTTAAATAATGCCTTCATCATGTGAGCTGAGGTTTCAGCTAAAACTAAACATGCATTGAACAAGTGGTTGAAGAGCCTCCAGTGTTTTCAGATTACAGGATGGATGCATGGAAAAGAAAAAAAAAATCAAACTAAAAACAGCCCCAGGGACCAGCTCAGACTGATGCACCTTTGTTTCAGTGCTATTTTTTTCTCTACGTCTCCAGATTTAAAACATGCATTCTCCTAGATCACCCTCGTAAAAACATGTATCCAGTTTGCAGAGTGAAGGTGGATATAATCAAGTAATGCTGTCGAATAAATATGAGGTACTCAACTAAGGATGAAGTTTTCATCCTCAGTGAATTGAGTGAGTTGTCAAGAGAATCTGGAGTTTTAGAATTCTGATGTTTCCCATAGCATTTAAAGGAATCTGCCCTGAAGGTAAGAGAGGAGTTAAAAATCAAGGCTCTGGCCAAGAGAAAAGTTCTTGCTGGATTTGATTGCTGCTGGTGGGCTTTACATCTGAAATGCCTCACCTTAAAGGCAGCTTGCTGTAGCTACAGGTCTGTGCTTCTGGAAGTCTCCCTTGGACAGAATCTCTGGGCTGTATCCTGATTTTTATTTTCTTTCTTTAATGCCTTTCACAAGCATTAAATGATGTCCTCCATCCCTGCAGACCAAATAGTTTAATACTGGGCTCTCTGCCTGTCTCACAGAGATTAGGATAAGGACAGTCCAGTTCATTTGTTATGTCACTGTATCTGAGATCAAGTGCTTCCTAATAACTTAATCCAGAGTTCTGCAGTTCTTTTCAGCAGAAGGCTGGTGTTGCTGAGGGTGAAATCTGCAGTTGCAGGGACACAGTTCTTTGTGAAGTGAAACTTCCTAAAATCAGTGGTTGAGGTACACCTGAAATCGTGTTGTTTTTCCATCTCCTGCTTTTGTCCTGTTCCTTTTCCTCCCCACACCAGTTCCTATTCAGATACAATTGTTGTTGTTGTAAGCCTAAGGATAAGCTATTTTATGAGCTAAACTGCAGCCAACCCCAAAAGGGGACATCCCCAAAGAGTGCATCCTGACACTGCAGGTGGTGCAGTCAGCGCTGTGCTGGAAGCAGTGTTAGGCCATTCTGCTTGAGAGAGGATGAACTGCAGGGCAGGATATTTTGCAGTGCTTCACATTTTCACTTGCAGCTCTTCCAAATGTGGGGCTGAGGGCGTAGCTTGCCCTCTGTGTGTTCTGTGTGCCTTCTCCAGCTCGTGGTAGCTTCTATGCTGCTTTGGAGTATGTGCCTGTGTTGCAGCACTGAGTAGCAAAGCCTTGCTCTCTGCATGTATCATCATGCATTTTCTGCTTGGTGTGCTAATACTTACTAATAGATAACTTTATTTGGGTTGAATACCCTTGTCCCTGTTGGAATTGGGTGTGTATGTGTGTGTTGAGTGCACCAGTGAGCTAATTCACTGTAGTGACCCAACTGAAATACAAACAAAAGATGTCTTGGACCAAAAGCAAAATCAGATCAATAGCCTTTTGTGAATCCTTAGTCTACTCTGCAACTACCCCTTGAAAAGCTGTGCTGGGGCCAGAGAAAACCAAGGGCCAGAAAAAACCAGGGATGTGACTGGTCAAGAGTGAGTTGTACTGGCAGAGCTGTATTAGGAAGATTATCCACCATCTGTTCACCCAAATCCTGCACCTGGCTCTAGACTGTGCCACTGTTCATCAAGCAGTGATCTTTCTCAAAATATTAAAGAATTGCAGGGTGAAACAACAAGGCTCTACAGTTTCTCAAATGCTCTGGTTTCCTTTCAGTTTTGTAGTAGTCCATGTGAAATAATTGCATGTGGTGCTATGAAATGTTCTTATCATGTATATGGATTTAATACAAAATTAGAGAGCACACAGGTCCTGACTTAGCAATACTGCTTTCCTGTTCATCTTTGCACTTCTCTTCTTGGCTTCTTATTGATCTTTGTGTCAAGCAGCAAACAGTGTATCATGATTGACAATATGTTACTTTTCCTTAGATAATTATTTTTGTGAAAGAAAACACCTGGAATAGGAATTTCTGTGAGTCATTCTTGGTAACTGCAGTCATGGTTAAGTCCCTCTGGCTTTTCTGATTCCTGCTTAGCATAGAGGTGCTCCTGTTCTTTGCCCTTCCAGTGCAGTGGTAGAGCAGTCTGTGGCACTGACCCAGTGATGGGTGATATTTATTTATAGTGAAGCCTATGAAATCCCACTTGGGAAAAGGGATTTTAAGAGGAGAGGAGATGCAACAATTGTCAGTGAGCACTGTTCCCCATCAGAAGCTCTGGGCAGAGACTGAAGGATGTGGTGGAGAGAGAAGCAGCTCCAGCCCAGTAGTGATTTCCCAGACTTAAAAATACAATCTCACACTGCAAAAGCTTTGAAAGAATAAAAAAATTCCAAATGTAGCCTAAACATTATCATTTCCTGAATGTTCCTTTAACATAAGGTCCATAATTTTGTTTAATGGAATATGTGTTCACAGGAAGAAAAAATCTGGCACCACATCTTTGTAAATCTCCTTGTGAGTTACCAGCTGTTTTCCACTACCCACGTTTCTTTGGTCATTTTCATACGGTGAAAATGACCAAAACACTTTCCTGTGTTCACATCTACTGAAAGTACCTAAAACTCCACGTTACCAGCCATGGTCCTTTTTCAGGCAGCATGCAGGTGCTGGGTTCTTTTCTGTTAGGATTTAGCACTCCAGCTTCTCCTTTGCTGCAGAGGGAAAATTGAAGTTGCTTCTGATGGTGGAGCCATTTCTGGATTCTAAGAGGAGCGTGTTAATGAATCAGTGCTGTCCTGCCATGGCTCCTGCAGTTCTCCAGCCCACAGCTGATTGTTTCCCAGGAATTACACAGGTGAAAGGCTGGGTGCTGGGTGATCACAGGGCTGTGGCTGAGCACCTTCCTGGCCCAGGGACAGGCAGGTATCACCCTCAGCAGACACATGGACGGGGTGCAGGCAGCCTGCAGAGCACGTGTGCTGCAGGGCTGGGAGGTAAGGTCAGAATTTCCCAGACAAGAATGCCTAAATTGCCATGCCCTACTTATCCAACTGTGAGCTGGATTAATGAAAGGGAGAGTTTAGACAGGGAAGTACTTTGGGTACATTTAGTGGGAGAAGAGATGTTTTCTTTTGTGTCTGTACAGGTGGTCCTTTTGAAGAAAGCCAAAGTAAGCTTCCTCACCTGGGTAACGGCCTGAATAGGTTGGCAGGGTGTGAATCCATTTTCAACACATGTAAAGAAAAGTGTAACAGTTTGCCAGTGCACAGCCTTTCGTTTTTTTTTTTTTTCTTAGCAAGTTTTTTCTTTTGCCATTGAGTTAGGCTGAGGCCTAATTTTTTTTTTTTTTTTTTAACCGTAGGCAGTTCTAAAGTAGCAAACTATTAATAGTGAAATATTGGTTTAGAAGAACACTAATGCACAGGGGATTCTAGAGCAAATGAGGCAATGCTGTCAATGGTTCAGATTGTTCTTAATTACAATAATGGCATTATAGGAGCTGCAGTTGCTGTCGGGCACAAAAGAAGATAATGATAATGTCAGAGTGCTCAGAGTAAATGCAGTATAATGTATTGCAGTGCTGAATTCAAAAGATGATATGCCTAACTTGTCGTCAGAGTGCATGAAGAAGAAGAATGGTAAAAGGTCAGAACACTTTTTGCTGTAACTGTGTAGTTCAGGGTTTGGATTTTGTGGTTTGTTTGGTGTTTTTTGTGGCCTGTGCTTTCAGGCTTAAGAGGAAATGTCAGGTCTCATGTGTTTAAATGATAAGTATTAATTTTATTAGATGGTGTGATCACATCTGTCCTACCCACTTGGAATAAAGAGCATCACTCTTGCTTTGAGAAGGAAAAGAAATATCTATTGGCTCAGTACCCTCATGTCCTCAGCACGTTTGATATTGATCCTGTCAGAAGAAAAGAATAAGAATATGGTGGATTTGGCCCCGAGTCAGAATTTGCCCCAGTAGCCTCTGGAAGTATGTCCAGACCTATTTGATTCATGTGATCCCTATTTTATAATGAGACCAAAAAAATTCAACTCTGACTTAAGGCGTGCTTGAAAGCTGCATTTGAATTTTATGGCTAGAGGCCAAATCTGAATTGCAGCACTTTTAAACATTTTTATGCTGTGCACTTAAATTCATTCCTGCAGAAGAAGAGACTTTGCTGTTTGACTGCAAAGTAAAACCTGCAGCAGAGCAGCTCATGGTCCCGCATTCTTGTCACTGCTTTGTTATAATTCTCAGTCGTAAGGACACATAATAAAGTGGAAAATAGCGGTGGTATTCCTCATTATACCACGAGTGCTCAAAGTGACTTGGGGTCTTGCATAACTCTAAAACCTTACTGCAATGATGGGTTGAATTGGGGAAAAAAAAATCGGCATCCAGTTGATTTGCAGCTTTATTATTTTGTTCATTTTTAACTGGCTTGAAACAGTTACCCGCAAATAAATCATCTTTAACCAATTTGCTACGGTTACTCCCAAACAAAGCGCTTTATGCAGAATCAGAGTAACTCTTTTTTAGGAGTTGTTGTCTGGCACAGGAGATACCAGCATGTAAAGGCGGCTTTTCCTCATCAGAGCACGGGGTGCAGGCGCTCTGTAGGGCACAAGGTGGCTCCAGCTGACGAGGAAAGCTGGGAGCAGCCCAAGTGCCAGCAATGAATCCAGAGGAATCGCCTGCTGCTGCTGTGTCAGGATGGAGCTCAGCAGTTCTTGTGTGCACGCCTGGTATTCTGAAAATGAACTGAATCCTTAGCAGGAAACCCCGTTTAGCCTTACAGTCAGGGCAGTACATTGAGATTGCATTTGGGGGTCTTGTATTTCATTTCTGAAGGAGTCAGCCCAGTGGGTTTTATCAGACATTCTGCTTTTGCCCAAGTTAAAGGTCACGGTTCTGTGCAGAGCAGCGTTCCCAGGGTAAGCTGTCGAAATAAACAGAGTTGGTGTACACAGTGAGAACACAAATGTAAAGTAAACAAGGAAGAGGATAAGACAGAGAATGAAAGTTTATTGAGAAGGGTTTGGGGTTTTTTGGTTTTTTTTGGAAACAGGTCATTATAATTTAATGGATGGAGAACAGAATAAGTTGACAAGAAAGCCCCATATTATAAACAGATAATCAGAAATGCTTGGTGGCTGATGTTGATCTTGCACCCTGTAAAATAGCATTTTTGTTTTCAGAGTCTCTTAGAAGCAAATTGCTTGTCCATTTCTATTTCCAAGATAATATTAGCTGCTGACAGTCAGCCCTTATACAGAACATCTTCATCTGATTGAAACACCTGAGAATTTTTAAGGTGAGGTCAGAAAAGGAGAGATGTTTGTTCTCCCTGCACCATCTGCTTGGGCAGCTGATGCAGAAAAGGTGAATTGATTCACTCATGTGATCTTCTGCAGGCAGAGAAGTGGAAGAGAGCAGTGGTCTCCTCATTTCTGTGTTTAGTCTTGCTCCATTAGGCAGCTTTGTGCCATTCACAGTTTTGGTGGTTTTTTAACTCTCTGATGCCTGTCCTGATACAGTTTAAATTTTTATATGGAATTGGACTTTTAACTGGTTGGGTTTGGTCGGTTGGTTGGTTTTTAGATGTGAACTAGGTAGAAGTTTCTTGGGTTTTTAATTTTTAAATATGCTTTACATACAGTAGCAGCAGGAATTATATTAAATAGATGTATGAAGAAATAACATTTCTGAATGTGATCTTTGACTCTATCCCAAAGAAGGAAGGTTTGGTTAAGAGGTTTAAGATGTTTTACTTTATAACAGTCTTTCTCAAAGTAATATCAGATGTTAAAAAAATTATAAATCTAACTTTGCTATATTATTTATTTTAAAAGCCTTGAAGTGTCTTTCTTCTCTAACATCTAATGGTAAATACAGTGAAATAGATTAGGTACCAGACCTACATAGAGTTAATGTTAAAACAGTGCAAAGCACCATTTTGACTTTGTAAATTCTTTTTATTTTCATTTTTACAAATGAATTTTATCAAAAGTTAGCTGTGGGCATGATTCTAATTAGTAGCTCCCCGTATTAGATGTGATCTCTTTGTTCTTCATTCAGACAGAACACCCATTAGGGCCAAAGAAAGTTTTGACTGAATAAGGAATACAACAACTGGCTGTAGTTTTAGTACATATAGGGCCAGATTGTGAGTCAGGGCCAGCTTAAAGTGTACAGCTCCAGTGATTCCACATCTTGTGCATAATAGGCAGATCCTTCACACTGTTATGATGGTACTTTATTAACATGTCAAATACAGAAGAAAAAAAAACTGACAGTTTTATGGCTGCTCAGAATCTTATTAGCATGTCTTGGTGTTTTGTGTTTCTGAACTGAAATTATGCAAATATGTCTTCAAAAATATTTCCCTATTTTCGTGAGAGAGCGAAGAAAATAGAAGTCATCAAAAATTGGTATTAAATACTCAAATAGTTCAGCCAATTAATAAATCTGCTGTTGCAGAATAGAAGGTCTGTGGGCTGGAGCTGGCTCTTGACTTAATGTTAACTTACATTTAATTAGCCAGACCAGATGGAAGCTGGCTAAGCTTCGCATGGAGGCTTGTGGGAGAAAGACATAATCTTCCATTTTGTCAAAGGAACTAATACCACAGATTAAAGGTCGGTGTTCTTTTCAGAATTTAAAGAGTGGATGCACCAAGAAACAGCAAGGGCACTAACAAATTGGTTTAACCCCTGGATGACTGGTGTACCAGCTCTGCTTCATTTGCTTCCCCAGTTCAAACCATCAGTCTCCAGTGCCAGTAGTAAATCCCAGGGAGTTAAGAATGTCTGTAAATTTTATTCTTTTGTCAGGGAAGTAGAGTTGCATGTAGGCAGTTAGCCTGGCTAGAGAGATGAAGGTCTGGGAAATGTTTTCTTACTCAGTGGAGTAAAACTTCACGCTGTTCAGATGCTAAGCACTTTGGATCCGTCTGACAAACCACTTAATTCCCCACCTAACAATGAGTGTGCAAGGAGACAAGTCAAGGAGGCAAGTCAAGAAACCACTCATGTGCTGAAAGAGGTGCATAGATGGATCATGTCAGAGTAGGCAGAGCTTAAGGACTAAATCAGGCACGTTCTCTGCTGAGGCTTGGAAATGTAGTGCAAGGAGGGAATGGATCTATCAGACTGAACCTTAAATAGAGCTGCAAGAAATTGCACATTTTTAAAAATGGGGAAATGAGAGTCTATTAAAAAAAAAACAAAAAAACAAAAAACCCAAAACAAACAAGCAAACAAACAAAAAAAAAAAACAGAAAGAAAGAATGAAAGAAAGGGGTTAGGCTTATGCTAATTGAGCATTTAACCAATCTTTAGAGATAATTCCCAGGGGCTTCAGCAAGGTGGGAGAGAGTTCTTTCTGAGGTGGAGGATAGCAACGCACACACCAAGAAATAATACAAACTCAGAGATGCTGTGAAATATCCCATAATTGTGCAGAAAATAAGGTGCCTTCAGCAGTAAGTAATAATTATTACAACTTTTGTCTGCCATCTTTGTGTATCTTGTTTACAGTGGAAATACCTGTGCACAGTCTAGCTTGGGAAAGGAAGCTGGGAAATAAGCACCTTGAGTCAGGCTTGTGTCTGTGTTCATGTACAGCAGAATACAGCAGAATTAATGGAATTAAATACCTGTTGGACTTTCCCAGCTGGAAGGGAAAGTCCTGCACCTGTAGGGCTGGTAGGTGTCTTCTGAACACCCAAGTAACACAGCAGACTGAGGTGCTAAAGTTCCATATCTACTTAAGTTCCCACAACGTGTTAAGTCCCCTGGTGGTCACAATGTATTTTTAAACCCTTAGAAACAAGCCTTTTGGAACATTCTAGAGCTTGCTTCTACATTTGGTAAACTTCTTTGCTACTAGACCACCTTGTCCAGATTGTTGATATGGACTTTCCTGGGGTGGCCACTGCCCATTTGATGGTTGTATCACTTAAGTGAAATCCCTTGGATGAGATGGGGTCAGTTCTTACGAAGAGCGGGGCATTTTGCAGATCTCAGTTGTTAAATTGTACTTGCTGGCAGTCCCAGGAGAGAGGGCTAAGGACCTGAATGAACATGAAAACGATGGAACTGTGTAACCTATTTATGATTGCTTTGGGTAGATGGAGATTTGATAAGCTGAGGTGAAAAAATCTGCACTGCTGTTTACTGTAGGTTTTTTTGGAATGTGGATAAGCACAAGATTCCAGCACCACACTCTGCAAGGTGCACAGAGTAAAAAAATTAATTTCACCATGGAAAGCTCTTCTACTGTGTCAGCTCAACTGGAGATTTGGAATCCCACTGAGTACTTTGAAAGCTGTATGCACATGTATTTATATTGATGCTTTCATCTCTTTCCTCATTTTTAAATAATTGCATCCTGGGGATGGAAGAATTATTTTACTAGTCCCTGCTTACTAGACCACATTTATCTACGGTTACCAACTGGTGGTGATGGAGATACCACAGTTATTTTCCATTCTGAGTTACTAACATACTTCAGATGCCACTTGGGGACAAAATATTTGAAGGGAATGGTAAATTTTAAAACCATTGTAGCTACAAAAGATGGAATTACCATTTACTTATCAAGCAGCTCATTTCAGCTGTTACACAAGCAGAGAAGTGTAGGAGTAGGTAGTGCACTTTTGGGAGAGGTGCAGGTAGAATGCAAATATTTCTTTTGCTTTCCTTGTCAGGTCAAAGAGTGCACATCTAAACTCAGCTCGTGTTCTCTGAGAAATGCCCATACAGTAGAGCCCAGTAGGATTTGTGGTAACAAGTACATTTGGAGAGAACCTTTCTGAGCAAAGTCATTCCTTTGAGAAGCGTGTCAGACATCTTCAGGTGAGGATCACACTCAGTTTTGTAAGGGCATGAGTACAAATTCTGCCTTCATTAAACTGAAAAAACGTTGTTGAAATCAGAAGAGTTTGGGAGCTGCCCTTTCCAGGGAAGCTCTGAGCAGTATGAAACTTGCCAAAAACTAATGGATTGTTTGCAGGAAATTGGAAGTTAAAGTGCATGAGTCAGTCTACTTCAAGGCTGAACAGTTTCCACTGAACTTAAATAATGAATGCCAAAACCTAGAGACAGTACAAGCAGCTGCAGCGGTTTTCTTTACTTGTTTCATCCAGGCACTGTAAGGGATTTTATGTTTAGCAGAGTCCTCCTTGTCTTTTAGTTCTTCAGGCTTTAAAAGTGTTGCATACATTGTTGTTACTGACATGGAAACCTTTGCACAAGAAGCAGCAACCCAAGCATTTTTATTTTTGCTTCAATGCAGTTACTACAGAGTATGGACTAGAATGTGCACTTTCAGGGATTTCATCTGCAGGAAACAACTACCATTACTGCTTTTGTAATGACAACCAGAAAAGGAGAGGATCATTTTTTTTTCCCTCAGAAGTGATACTTGTTAGCTTCACACTTCTCCAAATATTCAGGCCATTTACTTCCTGGTGTGTACAAGGATTTCAATATACACTAATGAAATATATCAAACACTAAATGAAAGACAGAGTCATTCTCAATAATTTTGATTTGTGACAGATATTATGCCCAAAGCGTATTTGTTCAATAGACTACTTTTTACCTTCAGCTGAGGCGTGGACAAGAGTATGGGCATAAAGTTTTAAGAAAATCTGAATATTTTGCTATATGCAATTCATATGAAGTTGGCCAAATGCTTCTTGGTGAGATTTATAAATGTCTGAGTAAAACATTAACATTAACAGTAAAACTTAACATTATTTAGAAAAGCAATTAACTACTTTTTTCAAATAGAGAACAGTCCTGAATCAGGAGAAAAAAAAAATTTGGTTTTGTTTTCTTATCTTTTTTAATTAGATGGAAACACGACTGAGGTTTTCAAAGGCAGCTGTAGACTTTTGTGTTGCTGAGTCAATATAGAATATTGCATTCTGTTACCAAGTGTAGAAAGGTGCCCACCTAGAGGTGCCTGATAAATAGTGCCTACAGACTTAGCTGTGTTAATTTACATGTGTGTGATTCCTTTTACCCCTCAGTTTTGATCTGAAGCTCTTCCCTGGCATCATTTACCATAAAGTCATGTGGATACTTGCACAAGAGCTGATGATCATGTGGGAGTGAGATTCATCAAGTTTGGATCAAGGTGCAATTGCCCCTTTCAAAAGCAGTGGCCAGGGCACAGGTTTCTGCATTCATTGGGGATATTTAATTATTGTATGCCTCAGTTTCCAGATGTGTGAAGTGGTGCGGTGACGGGGATTAAATTTGGAAGAACCTTTGAGCTTTCTCGGTGAAAAGTGTTAAGGGTTATTAAGTGTGAATGTGGTGAAAGGCTTAGCAGACAGGTGTGGATTAAAGAAATGGTTTGAAATCCAGTAATTTAGTTCTAGGTTTAATTGAAAGTTGTAATCCCAGCAATTGGTGCCAGTGTCTTCTAGGATTTAAATCCAAGGCAGTGGAGCGTGTAATTTAAGGCTTTACAGAACAGCATTAGTGCTTATATGTTTATCACTCAGCACGTGTTAGCATTATTCCTGTGGAATGCTCTTAATTAAAATCCAGGAGCTGCTTACAGTGCATTTGATGCTCCCTATCATGGGCACTCAGTCGAGTTAGCAGCAAAATAAATTTAAAGGAATGATTTTTCTCAGAGCTACGATAGAATTGGTAGACGCTTTTGTATCCAGCGTCGTGAACGCACGGGAGGTTTCGGCAGCAGATTCTGTGTTCTGTTTTCATTCTTCAAATCCTAATATTAGCTTAAGTAGGGGGAAAGGGACTTTCAGTTGGTACAGCAGAAAACAGGATGCTTTTGCAGCAAAGTAGCCATTAGGGCATGCCTAGTTTACACACTGTACTCTAACAGCTCGTGCTTTGAAGCCAGATTTGTTTTGGAAGAGTTACACCCAGACAATCTCTTGATAAATGGGTGAAATCTGTTGCTCTGTTTTTGAAGGGAAGGAACACACACCAAAAAGAGTGTTTTGTAACATAGCGTTGCTTCTTTCTGAAATTTTGCATTGTTTTTTGGGACCTGATGCTCGATAGATAGGGTTAATTGTTTCAGTGTGAGCAACCAAAGTTTTAAACATGAATTCTTACTTTTTGACCCTATTAATCATAAAACTGCCTGATCTTGCTTACTGCAACATTGTTATTTTTTTAATTGATGAGTCATGAGCATATATTAAATACAATTTCCGTAAAAATAATTTTTAAAAGACCTTCTTGCATCTTAAAATGATTTTTTAAAGCCAAGAATTCAGCATATGTATGTCAGTACATATTGCAGTGGGCTTATGATATAACAGCTTCAATGAAAATTAGATCTAAATCAGAGTAGACTTTGAAAAAGGGTTGTGGGCACATGTGTTTGGGAGTGGCTGGAAGAACTTACTGTAGGGGAAGGTTCAGCCCTGTGTGCTCTACCTAGAAACCAGATAGGCTGATGTTTCTAGTTAAAGCAAGATGCAGGATTTAAAGCAAGGAACCGCTGAATATGAAAATTAATTTTTGTGTTTACACAAAAAGAAAAAATCCGACTATGCTCTAATTCATTTTCTCTGCTCTCCTTTCCAAAAATATGTTTAGAAATTAAATGAAAAGCATTGAAGTATTTCAACAACCAGTTGGTTGTGGGTTTTTTGGTTTTGTTTTGGATGTTTTTATTGTTTTGTTTTGTTTTTTATAATGTCATTAAAACTTCTTTGGAGGATAACAACCCTCTTGAGGACCAAAACCCTGCCCTGTTACAGCCAATGCTTACAGGGCTTTTTAACCCACTCTGTGCACGGAGAAGTCCCAGAATTGAGAAATCACGGAGCTGAGCAAAAACTGAACAAAGACCCGTGACAAAATCTAATTCTTCCTGTTGCTCAGTTGAAAAACAAGTGTGTTTTGAAGTCTGTGGCCTTCAAGAAGCTAAGAACATTTAACTCCTGTGTGTCTGTTGTGCTGTAAGCCATGAGCTTACAGAGCTTCACGGATCTGAGGTGAACCCTGGCACTGCTCCCCGAGTCTCCAGGGGAAACTGAGGCACAGAGCCGTGCTCTGGGCTCTGCAGGATGGGGTGCAGGCAGCTCCAGTGCTTCCCCTGCTCTTTGGACTTTAGGGGATCGCTGTGTTCTCCTCTCTCCTGGCTCGCCCTCTTCCAGGTTGTTTTGTTCCTACGCCGCTTTCAGATTTTTCTCCCAGAGACTTGTAAATTTATCTACAGATAAGAAATTGCGTGGACAATTAGCAAACGCCTTCTTTGGTCACATGCACCCTTATCCCCCTCCCCCCTATTTTCCTCTAATTCTTGGTGACCCTTCTGTGACTTTTATTACCTTTTAAGAAGTGGCAGAATCAGGCCATTAAGTTGAAGTGAATTATGAAATACTTAACCCTCTTGTCTTCCCTCTGAAACGCCAACCCCACACATATAAGTTACACACAGAGGGCTTTTTTTAATAGAAAAATTTGACGTCTGAGTGTTTGTCTGTAGCCTGGATTGCAACATCCATAAGATACAAAAAGCATAAAACCAAAAACTGAATTTTCTCCCTGTCTGAATCCCTCATGTCTCCAGGACCTCTACTTTTACCATTTTAAAAAAGAATTTTGGATTAAAAAAAAAAATAAAAAAAATACACTGTGGGGTTCCACACTTTATTCAAGGAGTTAAAAGTCTGGAGCTGTGCTTGATGAGCCAGATGGTCTTCAACAGTAACATTGTTCATATTGTTTAGATTATCCTGTTGCAAGTACAGTGCCTCGTTTACCTTTTATGGAAGAAAGTGTGGAAAATTGACCACAGATGTAAGTAACCAAGAATGATGGCTGAGGCAATTCTTACCAGGCCTCCCTCTCTAACACGCCTGATCCTGCAGATAAAAATAAATAGAGAAATGTGAGGCAGCATGAGAAATATCTAGTGTTACCTATTTAAGTGTTTAATTTGAGCTCTGCGAGCTACTAAAGTCTTTATTTTCTTAGACTGAGATTTCTTCATATTGAACTGGTTTCAGTCTTTTGGTGTAGGCAGCCTGAATGTAGATTTTTATCCAGGTACTAAATAGCACATCATTATATATTTTTTTCCATCCTGGTTGAAAAAAAACAGTGTGGGAAGAAGCCAACTACGCTGACCTCAAACACAGTTTATGGTCCAAAAATCTTCATGAGAAGATTGGTACCCACTTTGCGCTGTAATGAGAGAGCACAAACTCCCCATTAATATTGATTTGATTGGTATCAGAAGCAAAGGCTGCACCAAATTAATTAGAGGTAGCTCATTGTTACTCCTGATAATGGGCTGTTGAATTAGTGAAGCATCTTACAAATCAGTTTCAGATTGAAATAAACTTTTTTAGACAGGTATCTCTTTTGTGCAGTATCTGGAATTGGAAGGCTCAACAGAACAAAAGGAAAACGCTGCAAATGAAAGCAATAAAGCCCTGTTTTATAAAGTCCTTTTGTCTCCTATCACTTTTCTTTCTCTCCCTCATTTCCTTCCTCTTATTAGGAGCTGCTGTCAAAGTGCATTTACTTATGGCAAGTGGTTCCCTTCGGAGCCCCTGAGCTGATGCTGCTGCATTTGCATGCAGGTGCTGCGGTGGTGGGGCACAGCTCTGGCCTGGGAGCTGTAATGATATAAACACACAGGTTTGCTGTGCCAGGGCCCAGGCACTGAGAATCTCCTGTTTGCTCTTGGCTGCCTCGTGCTCTTTCACAAGGTGGTAGATTCCTCTGACTATTAAAGGCAACATCTTCCCTTCCTTGCACTAAGCCTTGATTGATCCAGGAAATATTTTCTTTTGCCCGTGCAGTGAATTTGGTTCTTTTGAATTTGGTTCAGGTTACATTGCTTTCTAGAAGCGTAGACTATCAGATTCTCTTCCTAATATTGTTTAAAGACTTTTCAGAAATTGTCAGGAATAAATTTTTTACAGGAAACAGAGAAGGCTGGAGATTGTGGTGAGAAATACTCAATTGAGAATGTAATGAAGAATCAGCAGTTAACTCTGGAAACAGATTTCTAAGGCAAAGTTCAGTCAGTCTAAGGTGCCAGTAAGTAGGACGAGAGAGAGTCAGTAATAATTTTCATATTTTAATACCTGCATTTGAAATATGATAAATTAGATTGGCAGCATGGGGCACTGTTTTCCATCATTTGTCTATCTGGTTCTGCTCCCTGTGGGATCTGGAGAACAAGATCACTTGGGCATAACAGCTCTGGCTCTGTCCCTGTAGCTCTAGGATGGAGAAGGGAGAAGCTGTGGGGAGGAAGTGGCAGGAGAAGCACCAGAGTGGGAGTTTGGGAAGGTGACAACAAACACAGGCCTTGGAAGGGGAGATGGACAAGGTGAGAGTTGAGGAGTGACCAGCTTGAATCAGGACAGTGGGTGACAGGAGAGTGATGTGGGTGGGAGAGATGTGTGTGAGGGACTGCTGCTGCTGAAGGGGACTGAGCCTGTGCCAGGGAACCAGCAGCCCCTGGGCACTAATCCTGTTCAGTTCTGAGGCTGCATGCAAATTCTCTTTCTTTTTTCTTTTTTTTTTTCTTTGTGTCTGTTCTCATATTCATGAAATAGTGATAATGGCCATTGTCTGCATCAAAGTGGTATCAGGAGGCTTAAAGTGCCATTGTAGTTCTGAAACAGCAGAGATGTGTTGACCTTCCTTTGTGCCCACAGTTGATAAATGCTTTACCTCAGTAACAAATTAAGGGTTTGCTTTCTTCTTCCTGAGCAACCACAGCTATGAAAAGGGTTTGGACACCATCCTGTACTACAGCAGACTTGTTAGCTTAATTGCAGTCGGGCTGCACAAGTAACAAAGGGCAGGATTCGCCTGACATGCCCTGTAGTACTAATGAAAATGGAAACATTTGAAGAAAAACAGAAGCTTTCAGGTCCTGGGTTAGGATTAACTTGTTCACTGATGTAACATTTTGCAGCTGACTTCTAAAACTGATCCAGATCTGTCAGGTCAGCTTTTGTGCTTGAGCTGATCATTCAGAAGGGAAACTTCACCTGTGTTTTAACTCATTCAGACTTGAAATTATTTGAAAGATCAACTGAAGTCTGAGTGTTACAGAAAATTGTTTTAAAGCAAGGCTTCCCAGGGATGAACACAGATTTCCATCTAAATAAAGCTGCCAGCACATGATTCACAAGACCCCAGAGATTTTCTGTTAGATAAAGCAGAATTATTGATCTCTGTTAGTACTCTAGAGAGATGAGATGAAAAAGTTTTCATTGTCTGGGCAGGACGAGTCCAAGACAGCAAGGAGGATAAACACCAGCGTCACACAAACTCCCCAGACTCTGATGAGTGAGACACTTTGCTTTTGCTGTCATAAAATTGCCTACAGAGGCAAGTGCTGAAGACACAGAGCTGCAAAGAATATCTATGGAGATAGACTTGTACACCATTATTCAATGAAGGGACTCTTAAATTTTACAGGAATGAGGCAAAGAGTGCTTAATCAGTGGCAGCTCAGCAATACAGGCATTCAGAGTTGGTCCCTACATGGGAAAGTCACATATCCATGGCTGGAGCTGCACTGTGGTTCTCATGGGCCTGAATCACAAGGGAAGTAAATTATCCCTTTCAGGGCAGTGAGACTCTCCTCCTAACCCTGCAGGTGTTGTGGTAAAGGTTAAATAGGTCATGGAAAACACAGGTTTGTGGTTGCAAAAGCCCCACTAATAATGCTTAGAGAAACTGAGAAGTCAGTTCTTTTGCTGATGCTTGAAGAGAACTTGTTGCTCCTGTATAAAGGTTGAGTCTCATGGAAGGAAGCTGTGCTGCAGAGAGCAGAGAACCACAGAGAGTGGTTTCTCAGCAGGACACGAGCCCAGAGCTCCAAAAAGCATTACTTGATTTGTAGATCAGACTAAAGCCTTCTAATGAACAGCCCTATGCAAATATTACATTTTTAAGTGGTGTACCCTATTACTCCACATTTCTGACAGATATGCCAGGAATTTCCTCTTTAACAAACAATGCCTGTCTTGGTAGAAGCTGGTTTCCATGACTAAAACTATGATGAGAGCATCAGCCTAGTATGGTTCCAGGAATAACCTACACATTTAGTTCTACTCTGCCAAGAACCCAGAGACTGGTTAGTGAGATGAATGGTTTTGGTTAATGTGCACCACAAAGTAGGAAAAAAAAAGATGCCCATATATTTTAGATAGATAATTATCAAGAAATTGTGTATAAAGAAAAATAATGTATGGTAAGGGAACAGAAATATAAGCCTTGAACTTCCTATCCTGAAAATATAAATCACTGCAAGTTTTAAAGCACTTGCATGACTCATATGCAGAGGTCATAGACCAAATTTGCTGATGGAGGCAGGATGAAACAAATTCGGCTGCATTTTTATGATATTTTTCCTGCTGCTCTTAGCTTTTTATTTACCCAAAGTAATATAATTTTCCAGAGAAGTGTAACAGATCCAACATATGGAACTGCTATCCAGTTCAGTGCTTAGGTGCAAAACTGAATGGGAACAGTGGTGTGTCAATAAATAGCTTACTGCATGTCAGGCAAAGTAGTCTCTCA
Source organism: Pycnonotus jocosus (assembly GCA_013400435.1). Lineage (NCBI taxonomy): Eukaryota > Metazoa > Chordata > Aves > Passeriformes > Pycnonotidae > Pycnonotus > Pycnonotus jocosus. The sequence continues at coordinate 530,818 of VWYP01007836.1, read as the reverse complement.
GGAACCATATTGCCAGCTTGGCAGGATCCTGGAAATGGAATCTCCAGTGGAATTGGGGCAGTAATGCAGTCCCTGAATAGGGCCCAGGCCTAGAGGAAATCCAACTCCAGTAACATGAACGCTAAATGGAAGGCAGAGAGAGAGTAACAAGAAAGAGGCACTTGTTAATGTGCAGGTCTATAAATCAAGGGGTTTTTCCTCTTGCTCTAGCACAAACTTTGAGCCAGTTTAGTGCATCCCTGAAAGTCAGTATGCCACACTTTTTCCACCTGAGAAATAATGACATAACTGTGAGTAAATTACTTGGTAATCGATTGTGTTGCCTATTGCTGAGTAACATTTTTGTGCCACAAGAGAAATCTGCAGGAGTTATTATCCAGGTCTCATCTGCATGCTGGATTTATGCTGCTGAGATTCTGTTGACTTTGAGGTTATTTCTGTATTTTCGGTAGCGTTGCTGATGTTTAGGTTTTGGACCAACGTGGCTTAGAAAATGAGAGGAGAGTTATTCCTGCATTCAGTTTAAAATGTCAGCACAGAGCAAGTCAAGAAGTCTGGCTCCAGGTGAAGGTTTTAGACCTGAATGTGTCTTGATTTAGTGGCAGGGAATGAGGCTGGCCTGTTAGGAGAGAGGCTGTATTATTGAGTGTTCCAAGTGATCCAATTTTGTGTGCATGTATGGTTGTGGCAAGGATTTTGTTTATGAAACGAGGCATTAAAAAGTGTGTGTATTTATAGGTATAACATCATTCTCTTTCTCCTGTGTGTTTAGGGAAAAAGGCAGCTTGTGTTGAGTAACACTTGGACCTTGCAAGGTGCATTGCAAATAGCAGTAACATTCTGGGAGAGCTGGAATTCCTCAAGTTCTTGTCAATGTGTTGTTTGCCATGTGTCACTTATATTATAAATGAACTGTGTCATGTCAGTAGTATTTTATTTTTCAAGACTAATTTTCTTGCATTTGCCACCTAGACCTAGTTGGGATTGCCCCTTTTAAATTACTTTTGTCAGCCTTCATGTGTGTTATTTGGGAAGGACGCAGTTGGATAATTTTCATGTCTAAAAACATAACTCTGGTGTCTACCTTCTCCCTTTGGTGTCTACCTTCCAGCACAGCCTGTGCTGGAATCCTCCAGTTTTGGATTTTAGCCCTGATGAGTGGGGAGGGGAGGTTAAATGTCACCCACACCCTCAGTGCCACCCCTGAAGTTCCACGTGCCAGGCTCGTGTCATTCTCTGGAGGGAAGGCACAAAGGCACTTTGGAGACACCTCTTTCCTCACTGCAGTTGCACCAAGAGATGTTGGCACTGCCAGGGATCTAACCTATAATTTCTTGGTAAATGAGCACTTTGTGTGACTCCCAATTTATATGACTCTTGTTTCTGCTTATGTATAACATGCAAGGTCTGTCATCTTTTCTTCCATTTACGTGATTCCTGGCATTTTAAATTCAGGTAGATTAGATTTAGACCTTTTGTAATGAATCTGCATCATTTTGTGTTCTGCTTGCTCCTGAAATAGCCCGGGGGAACCTGATAGACACGATTTGTGTGTATCATTTAGAGGCATAAGAAAGCATCTGATTGATTTAGTCTTCCTTTTGCTAGCTCTTTCCTATAATTCTAATCATCATTTAACTGTAGCATTACACCATTGAGGAAAGTATGGGTTTTCAAAGGCAGGATGCTTCCATATTTAGATCTGGTGGTGCTTAAAAGGAAAATGGCTTGGAGTTCTTTACAGCAGATTTTCTGCTAGTTCTGGTATGGCTCAGGTCATAGTTTGCAAGGTAGAAAGATGTCTGGCATTTATTTCACCAAGAGTAAGTTTAATTAATTCCTTTTTTTTGGTATTATTTCCTGACTTCAGCAGAATATGCTGTGGGAAGGATGCTTCTGTGCAGCGCTGAGCTCTGCTGCTGCAAAGCTGTTTGTGTGAAAGCAGGACTGGGTGCTGATGCTGCAGCGCATTTCCCGTGGCAAAGGGGAAAAAGGACTGGTGGGATTCAGCAATGTTTGTTACTGTGCTGGTGGGATGCTTGGGGTCTTCCACGTGGCTTTTAGTCTCTGTCACTTTTACACAGAGCAGAGCAAAGGAGACAGAAATGTTGAGGGCCTGACCCTGTAATTTTCCAATTGGAATCAATCAGTATAAACAGTAAGGCGAATTCTCTTCTGGTGTCAGTCAATGCTCTTCTGTTGGCTTCAGTAAGGCCGTGTCCATTTGCAGGAGCTGAGGATTAAGCAGTTGCTCTCCTCCCAGCCTTTCTGATGACTTAACATCATTTTTGAAACATAAAGGTCCTGTTTCAGGTCTGGGTTGTTGGCTTATGTGTTTAAATTGAAGGCTTGTCAGTTCTCATGTGACCAGCACTCTGAAGAGGATCCACAAGTGAGGTTAGGTAAAACTGTGGGTTTTTTCCCCTACTACTATCTGGATTTTCTCAGAACCTAGATAATTTTATCCCATTTGCATCAAACATGCAGGTAACTTTAGAATCCTGCATCTGTATTGTTTCTAGGGAAGCAAAATAAAATTACAAATGACAGTAATTGACATTACATGCTTTAATTGAATTTCCTCCTCTGTGAACCAAAACCTTTTAACCAAGTATTGCAGTGCTATTTCTGTATTTATTTGTTACATGGGTTAATGTGCTATGTGGCAGATCCAGTATTTATCCATTTTCACAAATTAAGCTGTCAGTGTCATGTTGCCTTTGAATTGTTTCCTGTGTTGATGGCCAAAATGGCTTGAATAAGACTTTAGTCCTGCCTGGCTATATTTCTGTTTTTACAAAGCTGAAAATTGCAGGGTTGAAAATGAGCCCTTAGGAACAGTTTGGGAAACTCTAGGCCCAAAGCATCTTACCAATGTGCTGGGTTTTCTCCCTGCTGTCATCTCTGCTAAGGGAAGGGAGAAGTGCTCAGGCTTTTTGAAAGGTGATGCTATTGTTGCTGTATTACAGGAATTAGAAATCAAGCCTTGCTTGAGTTTATGTTTGTGCCAAGTGAAAATGGATTACAGAGAGAAGGAGTAGAAGGAAATTCCTCTACTGGGTCCCCAGGCTGTGCACTTCAGACTTGTTGAAGTTGTCAACTTCTTGCCGTGTTATACCCTCTGAGAAAAAGAGCTCTTCTTTAGCCAATTTTCAGCTTTCTTACTCTGCTGTAACCTCACCTATTACCTGAGCATGATCTTTTGTCTGCTTCTGTAGGTATAAAAACTCAGCCTAAAAGAAACAAATTTCACATACTATTTTTTGTCAAATAACTACTTTTGTGCGTGCAAAAAATGACCACTTTATAAACAGATACAAATAATCACTTACAAAATGGGTTGAATTGATGATGCAGGTAGCTGTGACTTTAGACTCCGTGAATTTTCTTAATATATAATAATTTTCAGCATCCTTCTTGACATTTCAAGTGAAGCACAGTTTTCCTTTAGCTGTACTTGTGTCCCAAACAGGATTGCCATAATAAAGTATCTGGGACACTTATGATTCTATTCAGAAATGAAGAAAAGGAAAGCTTGGTGAAGAACTGCCAGCTCAGTATTGTGCATAATTGAATGCTGTTATTCAGCAGTCCAGCAATGCAGGTTTTCAGTGCCAGAAGGCTGTGGAACTCCAGGAGTCAGAATGGGGAGCCCCACTACTACTTGTGAGTACAGCATGAAATAGAAATGTTGGCAGGGAAAGCTGCTTTTAGGGGTGACCCAAAAGCTGCAGACCAGTGTGGGTCAGAGACTCCAGACTCCTTAGAACTGGCAAAGAATGTGGTGTCAGAACATTGATGAGAGCTCTGAGACTTCTTCTGCAAAGAATCACATCTGATATGAAACCTGAGGGAGGAATGCTGTGTAGCACAGCTGAATAACCCTAAACAGTAAATACCACTCCATTCTCCATACTTGTCTTTTGGCACTGGTATTTTAAATGGAGTTCCAGTGGAAATTAGAAAGGTAACTACTTTCCATGACTTAGAAATGAGCCAGGGATGTGTCACTTCCCTCCTCCTGCTCCAAGTTGAAACAAACTCTTAGACATTTTATAGCTTCTGAAAAGTTTTAGTCTGTAGAAAACCTCATAGGAATTTGATTTTTAGCCCAAGTAAGTAATTGCTTTAGATTATATTTTCATTACTGTCCCCCTTTGGAAGAACCCACAGACCGTAAAACTAGTTTATTTCTTACCAGTAGTTTATTATTCTTTTGATGGCTCATACCTGTTCTTTCCTCTGCTTTTTAGCTTTTTATATACTTTTACCTGTTTCCTGGCTTAATCCTTCTTCCATGTGAGTGTTGCTAATTGTTTCAGTAGGGTAGTATTTGTAGAGAAAAGAATACTCTGATCAGGATCTGAATTTGGTAATATTTGGTAATATCACACGTGCATCTCAATTCAGACAACAGGATTCAAGTAACTCCTGTTGATCAGACTTTGTTGCACAACAACAAAAACTTTTTTAAAAAATTAGGAAAAAAAAAAGAAGAAAGAGAGAGAGAGAGAAATTCAGTGTTTCAGTGTCTATGCATAGACTTTTCCTATGCTTTGAGGGGAACTCTGATTTTATTCATTTACAAGGGGAAAGGGTACCAGTTACCCAGAATAGAAACAGACCGGGATCACTAAAAACGTGTGTTTTGCACTTGCCCTTTGAGCACTTTGTTTAGTTGCATGACTGATAACAAAAGCACACAATCAAAACTGCATCCCAGCCGTCAGAACGCTGCTCACCAAGCTGCAAAAAGCAGATTTAGTTTCTTTTGCAGATGGTCTATGAGTCTCATGTGGCATCATATTAAATTATATAGGCAGTCAGTCGCTTGTTGTGGAGCGATGCTCTGAGCCGGGAGTTGTGATGTGCTTGGACCATTCTCTTGGAAAACAGCCTCGAAAGCTAAACCAGCTTCTCTGAAGAGCAGCAGCACAGGGGCCTGCCAGGGGCTTCAAACACCTCAAGGGCTGCAGTTCCCCCTGGGATGCACTATGAGGGTGGCCCAGCGACCCTACAATGGGCTGTGGAGCATTTTGCCCTAAAGGTAGGAGCCCAGACCGACTCATCTGGTTGTTTTGCTTTTCTGGTTATTGCTTTCTGACCCTGTATTTTTTATAGTGGTAGTTATTTTTGGTTTGCAATATTTTGAAGATAAGAATGAGGGGGTATTTTCTTCTTACTCCTGTCAGACTTTGTTTTTCCTGGGTAAAAGAAGAAGAAAATACAGCAGTCTGTTAATATTTAATGGTATTTCACGGCAGTATTTCTGCAATATTAAATAGAATTAGCTGTTTCATCCTAGTGATGTTTCATAAGATTATGTGTTTCTATTAGCTTCATTTTGGTACAGATTCAGTCTTTGGGTAACACTGGCTCCAGTGTGAAAATAGTGATTTTTATCAGCTGAATTTCCACTCAGGGCAAGTTGTCATTGGTGGTAAAAAGCATGCTTGGGGTAGCAATTTTCAAATGGACTATGTGTTATGCAGGCAGTAAATTTTAATATTCATGCTTATTAAAAGGAAAACTTCATGGTGCTATGCACTTTTTAAGAGGAATAGTAACACAAACTCACTTATGACATCAAAGCTGAAGGCTACAGATTATTTCAGGGAAGCTCCAAATGTATTAGTGCCACGAAGTAAAACCCATTTGAGGTTTTTACGTGGATGGTTCAGTTGCAGGTTTAGGTATGTGCACCTGCAAAGTAGGAAATACAGCCACAGGTACTGTTGGTGTGATTGTTCCTCATGATGAAATTGGTTCTTTGGCAATGACAGCAACCCAGGAAATGCATTTAACAGGTTCACACAGGGGTGTTTCCCTTGTCTGACAGCTCTTGACAGGTGCTAGCAAGTGAAATTCCAGCTTGTTGGAGATCTCTTGGAAGAGACAGTGGCAGGGCATGTGCAGTTCAGAGCTGGGGCTTTACCCTAACGATGCTGGTCCTCACAGAAACCCCAAAATTAGGTGAACAGTTCAGCGAGGGCGTTTGTTCAAGACAGGGCATTTGGAAGTTGGAGCAGCTGTTTGATTTTATAAGGAAATAAGCAAAATCAGGAATGCACGAGAATACCAAGCAGGGTCTGTGAAGGGCAAGCCATAGGGCTGGATGAAAATCATTCCTACTGGTTTATATGGAAAAAAAGGGTGTTTTCTTGGTCATGATGTGGGTTTGGAAAGCAAGAGGTACAGGTATTCCTGTCTGCTCTGTCAGGCTATTGCAACATTAGAGACAAGCTTTTAAGGCTGTATTTTAAGTGCCAGGCTTCCATTTTGCAAGTGCAATTTGTCTCCAGAAAGGAAACGTGTAGATGTATTCCTTAAACTAGAATTGTGGTTTTTTCCTGTGCTGCAGAATGAGAGTACTGCTGTTTTCTTCTGTTAAATGAATTAATTCTGATTAAGGGATTTGAAAACCTAGGCTGGAAAGTGTTGATTTTATTTCCTGTGCAAATTGAGAACAAATTCTGCCTTCCTAAGCCAAACACAATTTCTAGTTTGTGCTACCAAAGTCCTGTCTTGCGTCATCATCTTACACTTTTGTGTAAATGTGTTTTAGGAGGATAGCACAGCCACACTATTGATCACACCACACTGTGATTTATGCCAGCTGGCCAAAGTCCTCCCTCCAGCCAGGGATTTCCACAGACAGCCCTGATACATCCCATTTCATCCCTGAACTAGCCCTAAGTGCTGTATGGCTGGGAAAAGCAGAGGGGCTTCCACACATCAGATGTGCAGCTGGGTAATGCACACTCATATATGAGATGAGGATGGGGAAGGAAGTTTCCCTTTTCTCAGGTCCTTGCTATAATCAAAGCCTGAAGCTTTTCTGATGTCAAATGCACATTAACCTCCACGTTGGCCAAGAGAACCCTGAAGGGCAGTTTAGGATGCTAGAAGATATATTTCTTCCATTTTAAGGTTTCATTTTGCTCCCTTTTACCAAATCCATCCGTTTTTCTTTCAGGATGTAGCTGGGTTTCTGTTGAGCCAGCCAAAGCCACAGCCTATTTTTGCCATGTTGAAGGTCTGTCTTTAGATTCCAATTCCCAAATTAGATCCCAATGCTGTCCTTGACTACAAACTTCAATTCCCTGGGACATATTGCAGAGATTTTAAGAAACCATCTGTGTGTTAGGCACAAATATTAAACATAGCAAGAAACTGAAAGTCTTTAAAAGTCAAGGGAAAAAAAACAGAATCAGATGTTGCAAGTCAATTCTGCTCCTGAATCTGAGAACCATGGTTAGATACTCAGGATTGACACAAAAGGTAGCAAAGAATGGACTGCAAACTAGCAGTTATGCAAAGAAGTGATATATCTACATGCTTGTATTCATTATTATTTGTATTTCTTCAGGTGACTCTTATCCCATCTTTCTTGTGTTTGCTACTTCTCCAGCCTATGGTGTCAACCCCAAATTTCATCCTGGTCAATTTTGATAGTTAAGAAAGACCTTGAAGTGTGTGAAGCTCTCATAAGATACTAAAGTTGTTTTGAGTTTTTTGGGGTTTTTGCCTTCTGGGATGTAGAAATTCTTGGCCGCTTATTACAAATCTTTTAATCCTTTGTCACAGAGTTTTCCTTGGAGATGTTGAGATGCTTATCTCAAAACACAAGTAGTTCTAGGAACTGCAGTTTGAAAATGGAGGCCATGAGCGACACAAAAACCAGTTTGTGGTCTCTGAGAAGCTTTAGCTTTCCAGTAAAAGTAGTCATTTTTCTATTTCTTTCAAGAAAAAGCACTCATCTAGATTACTGAGATGCAGTGGGTCTCTCTAAACTTTTTCTCCTTCAAAAACAAGCCTTGGGGAAAAGACCAAGAAATTCAGGAAATCCTCAGCTTGCTACTAGTGTGCCCTCACATTCCTGAGAACTATTTTCGGGTTTTCTCTTAGGAATAGCTAGAACTTGTTGAGCTGGGAAAGACTTCTTGGAACAGATCCTTGGTTTTGTCTTCTCTGCATGAGCGCCTCTTGTTGATGTTGGAATAGCTGCTCTTAGCTGGTGGGTGATTCACAAAATGAGGCAAGTCAGCCCTATGAAATCTGCTTCTCCACTCCACAATGTTTGGGGGAAAAAAAAAAATGGTTGCAGCAAGCTGGTGAGTGTGTGAGAAGAACAATTGCCTCCACTTGCACCAAGAGGTCTGTCTGCCTCTCTTCTGGGTGTAGCTACCTGCAGATTTGCTGTAACTTGAGGAATATCAAAATGCCAGTGAAGAGGATACAAATGCTTTCCCTTCTTCTCTGTATGGCCCCAAGTACTCTGTGTAATTCTGAGATCCCTCAGTAGATCTGTTCTCAGATCTCTCAGTACATACCCCAGTAAGCTGGAAACCTTAGCTGTCACAGGATTTGTTTCCATAAAGTACTTGGCTATCAGAGGATTTGTTTCCATAAAGTATTTTGTGTTTTGCATTTGGGGGTACCACGTGCAGACCAGCTTACAACCTGCATGTTTCTCTTGCACAAACACCCTACCAAAGTATCTGAGGCTCTCTGGAGTTTGTTTTGGGATCAGATTCCACACAGCACGTTTTGATAAGAACTTGGAATGGTCACAGCATTTCTCATATGCATGGTTAGTTCTTCAGTGGGAATAAGAATCAGCATCGATTGAACTCTTGTCTGTATTTGCTCCCAAAATTGCCTTTTGGGACTTTTCAGTAGGGTTTTAAACACTCCTGTAGGGTGACAGGCTTTTCCAAACATCTGCAGATACTGCTTAAGTATTTTAAAGGATGTGTTGAGAGGAAGTGTAGAAGGAATGAATGGAATGACTGGCATCCGTGTTAGCTTGGCACTTCACTGCTTATTACGTGTTAGAAACTAGAGGGAAATTCTGAGAAAGAACCTTCACCCCAGATGAAATGTGAAAGCATGGAAGGCCTAATGAAGCTGGCAAAAGAGAATCACATGTACTCTTTAAAAAAAAGACTGAGTTTGCTTCCTAATTCACTGTTTTTTACCTACCCAGACCAGACATCTGTCTGTCTGTGGAGAGGTTTTTTTTTCCCTGCCAATTGCAAAAAACAAGAAAGGAACAGCAAAGTAGTCCTGAGGTACTTGAGACTGGCTTTGGACTTTAAAGAAAGTTCAAGGCAAAAGGCATTTAATTTGTTTTGCATACAGGAAAATCAAATCATAGCATTTCTCCCATCTCTTTTTGTGAACAGCATTACTCCTGTTCCTTTTGTGTGCATGCCATGTTTGGTTTAATGGAGAAATGAGAAAAGAAAATAGATTCTTTTTTGGAGACTGAGTACTAATGCAGAAACATTAAAGGCAGGCACATTGTTGTCAGCCAGTTTGCATATTTATTTACTTTTACAAATGGTTGGCTTGGAGTCAGCAGTTAATGGAATGAGAATGATGTTCCTGTACAGATCATTTCCTGAGAAACATTTTCAATTACAAACATATCTCTGCTTTTCTTCCCTCATTTGTTATGTCTTGGAGAATAAATGGGGAGTAGCATTTACAACTTAAGGTTTATGTTCTGAAGACAATTTTAACAATGATCCCCACATAAAAAGGCCCTTTTGTAGTTGCAGACATATGTTTATGATGTTTTGTGCTGTGAATATCAAATTTCTGGTGGACGCTGTGTCACACTCTGCAAACTTGTAAACATCTATAAATCCATTGGCTCATTTTAGTACCATGTGTAATGCAGATTTATTGTCTTTTGTGTGGATTTCTTTTGTTTCGGAGTTAAAGTTGAGCTGCCAGAATCCATGTTTAATGAATTGTGTATTCCAGAAAATTAGACAATACTATTTTAGATTAATATTTTCTTTTCCCTTTGTGGACTTATAAGATGCACATGCACAGGTATTAGAAATTAACATTTTGGATAGGTAGCCCAGAAAGCAATTATGTAAGTTTGCTTGACTAAAGAGTATAATTCTATAAAAGCCTGAACTATGACTTTTTGAAAATGTTTTTCGCCTTTTTTTTTTTTTTCTCTCTCATTCTCTGTCTTAAGTAATTTTGGTCGGTTTTCTCATTTACCAGTACAAATCCAGAGCTACCCCACTGGAATTATATCGGTTTATAGAACTGGGGTCTGTGAGACGGAACAGGAGCCCCGCTGAGCCAGTGAGCTGGTATAAATCAGCACAAATCCACTGAGATCTGTGTGGATACAGTCATTTACACTCAAGCCTGCATTACAGGCTATCAAGGCACTAGAAGAACTAAAGCTGCTGTTGTGCACGAGTGGTTACAAAAGCAAACCATTGAGGTCATGGGCATTTACCAGAAATTTGCACCCGATCAAGGGAATGTGAAACCAAAACCCAATTCATCTAAATTTGGCTCAGCTATAATTGAGTGTATACACTCTTATACAAGAGCAATAAAGACATTTCGTGCTGAAAATCAGCATTTTAAAAATCTGGCTGTAATTTCTGGCTACATATCTAAATGTGTGTAGCATAGGCATGCATGTTTGAAAGTGGGCATTCATACAAATATCTGGGGTTATTCTGGCAATATGATGTCTGCAGCTAGCCTTCCAAATGGTGCTTGTTCCAGGAAAAAATAGCTTAAGGTAGAGACATGACATGTAAAGCTGCTGCCTACTGTAGCAATTTAAAATATCAGGTAGATTTTGACTTTCTTACAGAAAGCTTAAACTCTTGGAATCATGTGACTGTCAGAAAATCTCAGCTTCCACAAAAACAAAACAAAACGAAAAAAACAACAACAACAACAAAAATTACCAACCCAATATACATGAAACTTTAAAAATTATGGAGAGCTTGAATGGAAAACCTTTATGCTAGACAATAAAGACCTGCAGAAATGTATGCATATATGTATGTATATATGTCTGTAGGTGTATATGTAGGTGTATATCTATCTAAACCTCCTGGGTTTGAAAGATTGAGGTTAGAAGCAGCGTGGCATTGTGCTCCTTTGAAATTATTGTTTGGTTCTGGTTAATCACACTTTCAGAATTCATCCATTCCTGTCATAGCACTTCAATAATTTTAATTTTGTAAGTACAGAACCGGTTACATGGTGGCTGCAGCACTCAGAGGAGAGGCTGTTTCACTCTGCATCTCGCTGTATTTGTTTCATGATTCTTCAGATGGATACAAAATACATCTAAACCACAGAGAGTGCGCTGGGTGATGTGGCATTGCTGAGCTCAGTTAAATAATGAGATGTGTTTCATTCAAATCAGAATAACTCTAAGCCCTGAATACTAAATAGGGCAGCAAAAAGCCTTCAGCACACAAAACAAACGAGTAAAAAACCCAAATGAAACTGTCTAATAAATACAATGTGGAGCAACAGGCTGCATGTACTGGAGGAATTAAGGCAATTTGAACCGTATGGGCAGCGCTCCACTCTCAGATGTGCAGCTCCAATGGCAGATGGATGCACACATCACAGGGCAGGCTCTGGCTCGGAGCACACGCCTGGATTTGATAGCATAGGTTTATGACCTCGTAATCCTAGAGCATCTAGAACAGTAAGAATTCCATCCAGCTTAAAATAGCTGCTGTAGTTGCTGTTGATAGAGGCTCTGGGGCTCCCCGGCTCTGGGGCCAAATTTGGTGCTGGCATGATGGGAGGAAGTCTGTTGACAGCTGATAGCAGTGGAGTTACACTTGATTACATCATAAGAAATTTGGCACGTGGAGCTGAACCAGAAGTCTGAGCAGAAATGTCCATTCCTCATCCAGAGTTAAAACTGGGACTTTCACGTTGCCAATCTGCAGAGATTTGTCTGGCCCAGATGTAGCTGTTGCTTTTCAGGGTCTTGCTTTGAAAGTGCATTCCCCCACTTCCACTCAGCATGGTGGAAAAAAATTCCCTGAAGGACTGGATTTTGCTGTCATGTCCAAAGGAATGAAGTCCCTAATCTTCCCAATACCAGCAGAATGATGTGGGAGCTGATGAACGGGGCTGGATCTGGGTCACAGCAGAGGGTGAGAACACAAAGGGGTCTTAGCTCTAATTGCTGGGCTTGTCCAGTGTCCAAGCACACCCTGGATGCTGTCCACGGCTCCCAGTGCCCTGCTCTGGCTCCTGGCAGCCTGTGTGCTAGAGACGAGCTGCTGCAGGTACATCCCATCCCCTCCTCCCTTCCTGATGCCTTATACTGTAAGGCTCTGAGTGCAGCTCTTACTGATGCTCCAAAGCCATTCCTCAAAGTATTTCAAGAAATTAGATTACGTTATGTTAATTTCAGCTGCTGCAAAAATTGCCCCAACCCTGTGTTTTTAGGTTTTTTTATTAAAATATTAAGTTGCTGAAGTGATTTCCATGAAAATTAATTAATACAAATTAATGAAAAGCAGCTGGAAAATGGACTCCTCTGCTGAAACTGTGGTATGCAAACTCTTAACCTCAATCACATATTTGTGGTTGCTCTATAAACACCTAAGTGTATAGCAGTGATTTGTCATGGTATTTTTTTGATGGAAATTCTTAGAAAGTGAGGCTATACTACAAAGTACATTTTCTCTCAGTTTACACCCAGCTTGGTTTCATGCATGTGGTTACCTGCTCCATTTAGTAGTATTACTAATCTGCTGTTAAATCTTTGCTCTTCAGTATTGGGAAAGAAATGAAAAAGATGCTGTGAGGCTCAGGGTTTCTCCATCATGTTTTCTGCTTGTTGGGGACAGGAGGGCAGGAGGACCCTTTATTGTGGCACTGATACCAGCCTGGGAATGCACTGCAGAATGCAGAGGCTGAGGAGGAGCTGTCCTCTCTAAAAGCTGGATCCATCTGGGATCTTTGGATCATCTGGGTAGGTTCTGCAAATGGGCCTGGCAGGTGTGCAAAATGTCTGTGCTTCCAGCAGTGTACAGAAAGCAGAGCTTAGCCCCTGCTGTGCAGTAAATATAACACTTGCATTCTAGAACACGTCAATGTTTTAGTTCCCCATGTATATTTATTATTACCTTGTTTGTATTTTATGTTTCCTTTTCATGCAAAGATGTGGTGGGGGTTTGTTTGCTTTCTCTTATTTTTTTCTGAGAATATGATGGAGGTCATGTTATTAAAGGTAGAATGTTGTGCACGTCAGAGGACAGGTGTGGCAAGGTTCAGTGGGCTTTGCAAAGAATTCCTTGCATGACCTTCAGCCTTGAAAGGTCCACTCAGTCTCCTTGGAGACTTGTCAGCAAGCTCTGCCAGCAGGCTGCTCCCTGAAGAGAGGAACCAAAAGCTTTCCTTACTGCCCTTCACTTGGAAAATGAGCTGACTGCTTTCTCCAGTGTGTCTCACCCCAGCAGAGCATGCAGCCCTTTGGGACAGGAGAGCTCAGTGGGGGCAGTTGGCTTGAATAGATTTTATTTACCATGCTCCCCCTTGAGACTGATGTGAAAAAATCCCACGTTTTCTGCCTGGGGAACTTTGTGCAGAAGTCCTCCATGAGCTCAACATTTCAGAGCAGAAAGACCTCCACAGGGAAGTTTTCTACCCACTGACATTTTTTATGCCCATAACCATTTTGAACAACAACAACAAAAATTTTTAAAAAATAAAATCAAAGAGGTTAATGAAACCAACAGTGATTTTCTCCAAGGAGTGCTAGCAGTTTCAACAATTGCCATTAAGTGCAAGCAGTTCCCAAGATTATACATGCTAGCCCAACTTCATCCTTGCTATAGCTCCTCAGAACTCATTGGAGTTACATGAGGGATTAATTTGGTCCCTTGTTTTCAGCCATCAGTTTTAGAGAATAAACAACAATCGAGGGAACTATTATTGTCAGCATTGTTTTATGACTCTTTGGAGCTGCTCAGTATTTGTATGTTACAGATACATAAACAGGGCGAGTGTATGGAGTGAAGTTATGGGTTCAGTGTTGAAGGCAGTGGATTTTTCAGAGTTATTTTTGTACCATTAAAAGTAATAAACATTGTAGCCGCTATTATTGCTGTGAGTCTTACACAGATGCTTGAATACAGCTACACAGATTCTTGAAGCATGCACAGAAACATTTCATCTGGCAGACCACAAAACATTTCCTAAAGCATAGCAAATATTTGGAAATTTCTAAGTCCCATTATCACACCAGCTGACTGATGATCACAGTGTGCCTGTGAATTTATCTATACTTATTGCATCAAGGAAATTAAGGTACAGAGGTGAATCTTCCAAAAGCTAACTTACGAGGCAGCCACGAGGGCAGATACAAAACAGAAGATCTTTAGAGTACTTCTCTGTTTTCTTAGAAACCAAATTGTCTCTGTAATTTTCAGAATAAACTGAGGAAAGCATCAGCTGGTAGATCTGAATTGTTGGATGGTGAATCTTGCATCTGCACATAAGTCAGATATTTCAGTACACGTCAGAAGGTGGGGACAATTGCCTGAATCTTTAAGCTGTACGCAGGATTGTTGGATTAAATTATTTAAGTTTAAACTCTGACTGGAACAGATAGCTAACAACCAGTTCTGTTAAAGGTGTGTACACTGGAAATTGAGTGGTCAAAGCAACATTACCTGCTGGTCATGAATAAGACAGCAAGCCCCTTTCCTAGTTTGGTAAATCAGCTTTGCACTGATTTCTTGTTTCACAAAGCAAGGTACAAACTTGTGATCCCCGCTCTGGTTCCCTCCCTGCTCAGTGCTGGGAGTTCTTCCACAGCACAGGATTGTGTGTTGGCTTGTTGGGATTTCTTGCCCTCTGTTAGGGAGGCATGTTTGAGCAGTGAAGGAAGAGTTTTGTCTTTGCAACCTATTAAAGTTTAGGTCATCCAGAGGAATGAATGAAGTTGCTCTGGTCTGTTCCAGGGTACAGGATAAGTGACAGGCTTCCCTTCACACCTCTTCTCTGGATCTTTCTGGTCTTGTCTTCTCAACAACATTGATTTTCGTAGAATTTGGGCACTTTGGCAAAGACCTTGTCCATATTTCCTGACAACTGCTGGCGTCTCCAAACTGTGGGGTCTCAGATTACTTCCCCATCCCTACATCCGAGTTCTTTCTCAACCTGTGTCGGCTCCACACTAAGGCAACAATTCTAAGAGTTCATCATCCTGCACTGTGCCCTGCTGCTGTGTTTTCTGCTGAGGAAAGGCCAGGAACACAGGAATGCCAGAAGCATCCTGCAGCCTGCTGCAGCTAGACAGTGCAGACCCACCAGCATCCTGCACAGCAGCCTGTCCTGTGGGCTGCAGCTGCACCCTCAGCCTGGTAACTCCTGGGTGGGTACACAGCCACACCAGCTCTTCCCAAGGAGCTGAACTTGAAGTATCTCCAGAGCCACAGGTGACACACTGAGAGCAATAAGCATCTCCCTCAGCTGAAATGATTCACCAGTGTTAAAATGTCAGGACCGTTAACATGCGAGTGGCCCTTTTAAAAATTGGAGGACATTGGGGCATATCCTGGAAAAGCTTTGAGGTAATTGTGTTGCTTCCAGCATCATTATCCATGAAAAATGTGCTCATACAAGTAAAGGTTTGTTGGCTGGGCCTTCCATTTTTGTTAGCTTTACTTTATTGCTGTAATTACACCCAGTGGCTTATCTAATAGAGTCATGTTCTTATAAAGAAATTAGGACAATTAATGCTACTTTTAGTGAGAGTGAAATAGTAAGTAAAAAATTAAACTGAAATTTGACCAAGCTTTTCCTTTTTTATTTCCTAGTGTCTGAATTACAGGAAGAAGGAATAAATGCCATTAACTTACCTCTCAGTCCCATTCCATTCGAACTGGACCCCGAGGACACTATGCTAGGTAATTCACAACAATTTTACATCTCAACATGAAAGCTTGATGTAAAATGAAGTGTTGTGCCTGGTATAGTTTCTAATGTTTTTCTTTTAAACCTTCCAGAGGAAAATGAGGTCCGAACAATGGTGGATCCAAATTCAAGAAATGATCCAAAATTACAAGAACTAATGAAGGTAATGAAAGCATGTAAACCCTCTCAGGAAAGTGGAACTATTTTTTAATGCGTTCCCTGCCTCTTTCACTTGAACCCTTCAAAGCACTAGTTAGATATTAATTAGTTGGAACACATGGTGTGTACATCCCAGTGAAATGGGGAGGTCATTTTTGGCAGTATCTTTCTCTAGATGTGGCACAGGGAGACTTAAAAATTTCTGTTAAAATCCTGAGTTCAGAGTCTCAGTCCCATCTGACCCCCAATCTAAGATCACACTGACTTTCCCTTGTCTTTGTGATTCTTGGGGTTAGAACTTTAGCAAGGTGCTTCATTAAAATCAATTTCAGCACCACTTGCTTCACAATAAGATGTTAAAATACTGCTGAAAGCAAGGGGAAGATTTCACTCCAGAAAACACTGCATCAATTAGTGTTTGTCTAGAACTTGTGGTGCTTTGGCACAGCCACCTCAGATGAATCCTTCCTGAGTCTTTCCTGTTTGCTCCTGAAGGTATGTCAGACTGTGTTTTGAGCCACTGCAGCTCTGGAATTCCTTCTGATAAGAAAAATGATATGTGTTTTGAATTGCAGACGAACAGTGTATAATGCTGCCAAATTTGTGTTTCCCACATAGGTATTAATTGACTGGATTAATGATGTGTTGGTAGGAGAGAGGATTATTGTGAAGGACTTGGCTGAAGACCTGTATGATGGACAAGTCTTGCAGAAATTATTTGGTAAGAAAAAACGCATTTGGTAGGAAAAAAAAGTGCACAGTGTTGAGGCACTTTGTCAATGAGTGGATCGTCTTTACACTGTCTAAGCTTTGTCTTGTTCCTAACTTTGTCTTGTTCCTAACTTTGCCTTGTTCCTGCCCAAAGAGCTTTGGTATCATCTTGTATTTATGCCTCTAAGTGATATAAAAATAGCATTGTGTTGTGAGACCCTTGAGTGTGGGCTGTGTGCACAGGCCTTGTGGCTGCAGTGCAGCTGATGGGAACAGCACAAAGCTTACCTGGAGTGCTGCAGGGGGAGGGCTCTTGTCTTGGCAACAGTGTTCACTCCAATTAAATTTATTATCTGCATATGGGCTGCACAAACTTCACCTTGTTACAAGTGGAAAGTAAGTTTGAAGGCAAGGGCATTCTCAGTACCATGGTGGATGTTTTTAATCTCTGCTTGTTCCATACTGTAGTTTATTCACATCCCAATGTTCCTCTGGAAAGTTGGAATTTCTTTCTGGTTTGGTGTCTGGTTTTTAACATGACTGAGGTAATGGTGCCCAGTGGACTGCAAACTGAGCTTCAGCTGAGAAACAGATAGAGAAAAGAAACTGCTAATGCAGAGTTGGCATGTGCTTTTTACACTGTTGGCTTGAAAGTCATTTTCTTAGTTATTACAGCTCATAAAGTCACCAGTAAATTTCTTTCCAGTATCCTAAATGAATCTTGAAACATCATGTGAGCACTTCTAATAAAGACTTCACAGACTATTCCCTTCTATGAGTAGTTAAGCTATTGAATGTATTGTGATGGACTGGGTGTACCCAGACTGAGCAATTGGATTGTCATGGGCAGACCTCCAGTGACTTCACCCAAAATTCAAAAAGTGTGTATCAGAGGCAGCCTGACTCTAAATATGCATATACTGATCCAGCATTTATTGATTTCAGAGGAATCTTTTCCATTACCCTTAATTCCTTGTGGATCAGGTCTCTGCTTACTAAATCTTCAGTCTTGTGGTTAGACTGCACAAACTGATTTCTGAGGAGGCACAAAAAACCCATGGAGATAGCAGCTCTTAGGCAGGTCTAGGGGAGAGCTGGATTAGGAAATAGCAGCTCTTGGGATGGATTAGGAGATAGCAGTCTCTTAGGCAGGATTAGGAGATAGCCCCTCTTAGGGAGAATTAGGAGATAGCAGCTCTCAGGCTGGTAGTTTAGGCTCACTCCCTTTGGGAAGGTAACTCAGTTGGCTTTGATGGGAACAAGATCAGGTCTTACCAAATAAGATATCTCTTAACAAGATACTCTTTTGCAGAAGTAAATTAATAAGTGACCCAGCGTTTTGTTTCTGGTGCTGTCATCAGGGAGCTGCTATATTTTCTTTGCTTACCCTTTAAGGGTCAACAATAAACCATGGATGTATATACACAGCAACTCTACTAATTGTAACAAACCAATTGATAAAGTATTTTAAAATCTACTGCAAATTTTGAGTGCAGAAAATGCATTTGGTTTCATAAAGAGAAATTGCCTGATGTTTTAGCTGTTTCTGTGAAAACTTGTTTGCCTTTCTTTTATGCATCCTCTTCCCCTATGAATACAGAATCACTTCAGTTTTATCACTGATAGGCCAAGTAAAATTTTTATCTCCTGCAGCTGAGGCTGGGAGGGTGAGACTGATGAAATAAATCTTAAAGTTGGTGTCTGATTCCTAGGTTTGATGGTCTCCTGTCCAAGCAGAGTAACCTTTATCCAGCACCAATAGGAGTAATGGGCCTTACCTCCAAGTCTGGTGCTCCCTGAAGGGACTTGCAGCAAATGTTTGTTAGCCAGTGGTGTGGCACAGAGCAATACTTGGCCTTCCCCTTGTCAGTGTGTGACAAAATGTGAACTTATGGGGAGCTGAGAAGTGTGGAGGGAAAGTGGCTCTGGAAAAAAAACCCTTAGATATAAAATTAGGAAGTCTGATATCTCCTGAATGTGCCTCTGGGTGTATGGAACATCTTCGTGTTCTTCATAGAGCTGACAATTGATTTTCCTCAATTTTTTCTTCTGTCACTTCAGAGAAGCTTGAAAGCGAGAAGCTGAATGTTGCAGAAGTTACTCAGTCCGAAATTGCTCAGAAACAGAAGCTACAGACAGTGCTTGAAAAGATCAATGAAACCCTTAAACTCCCTCCAAGAAACATTAAGTGGAATGTTGACTGTAAGTTTTGTGTTTGCTGTACTTTCATGTGTTGACAGCTGGGAGTTTGTAGGTGCTATGTGGAATTCTGAAATATCCAGTGATAAGGGAGGGCTGAAACCTGGGATTTATGGTAAGAGGTGCTCTGAAGGGCACTTCCAGATGTGCCAGTCTACCCTCTTTACTGGTGCTCAGCCTTAAGTTTCAGTTAGGTGTCTTCTCTGAGTCCATCCACGTGTGGTGGCTTTGCTCTGAAGTCTATGTTCATGCCAGTTTAAGTTTTATGTTGCTGAATTGGCTTGTTGGAACAAGGCAAGTGCCTGCAGAAATGCAGTAGATGGACATAAGGAGAGTTAGGTTCTAGAACTCTGTGTGAAATTTGCAGTACAGATGTGAATAATATTTCTGATCATTTCAGGCTGAGTCTGAACCACTAGTCTGGATTACAAAACTCTTATCAAGACTAGTTCTCCTCCCTTTCTTTTCTATTGTATTAAAAATAAACACAGCAGTATCTAATAGCAGTGCCTTCAGTGGCCCAACACGAGACACTTAGGTGGATATGTACTGCAGAAAGCAGATTATCAGTTTTAGAAAATTAGGCCTCTTAATCTGTTTTAAATTTGGGTTTCAGAATCATTTCATGCTAGTGAATACCTTGACCAGTACATGCCATTTTCCCTGTCTCCTGTACCTGTCTTGTGCTGAGCAGTTTTGTATCCTGTTCCATTCACAACATACAAATTAATAAGAAGAAATGAAGTATCTCGAGGGAGGAAGAGTGAACATTTGGCCATTTGTCTTTCCCCTTTCTGTGATCCTGCTGAATTTTTTGTCCCCTTGTTTTTTCAACCTCCCCCAAGTTTTCTTTCCATGCTCTGTTATGCAGCTGGAGGCGGGGTGTTTGGAGTGGCCTGACAATTTAACTTCTAGTTTTAATTTAATGTTTTACATGTGTTTTAGAGCTGGAATAGAGACAGAGACCAGCAGCTGGGCCCAGCTGTAGCACACACGGGTGGTAGGCAGACAGACATCTTTGAAGTGTTCTGGAAAGCACCTCATCCCTGACCATGGGCACTCCAGCAGCATTTGCCAACGATGCCACATTTTAAATGAATGTGTATGTCTATGGCATAGCTGAGACTTGCACTGCAAGATTATGAAGAAGGTTATTTTAGTGAATCTGATTGTGTTTCAGCAGTGCAGTAAGGTAGTACTTAATGATTAGTTCAAGTTAAAAAAAAAACCTAAGTGCACTGCAGTGTCAAAGATCTTTTAGGAATACTGCTCTGGGGAATGCAAAAACAGAATAGAAGAATAAGAAAGGCAGTAATAAGGATTGGGAATTACCCACATTTCATGCCAACGGTTTGATACTTGAGCAAGGGTTTTCTACAGTTTGGCTTTTGATGTCTTGCAAGTTGTGTTAGTGTTAACTACCCATATATGAAACCTGCTGCAAAAAAGCTTCAATAAGAGAACTAGAACAACTTCTTGAGGAATGTTTGAGTCATTGAGTTTAGTAAGTTATTGCTTAGGGCTTGCGCCAAAACAGGCTCGTTTATCATCCTGCAGACATTGTGACACTTAAAAATGAGTAAGCGCATGTTATGAGTACAAAAATATCTTTCTGATAGTCCATAAATCCTTATTGAAATAAAGGGAATAAAAGAGAGGCGAGGAGAATGCAGAGACAGCACTTAAACTGTTGTACATAAAATCTGGCTTTTGGATTAGCTTTAGGTCTCCATCTCCACAGGCCTGTGGCATCCAGCCGTGTTGCAAAGAGCAGCGCGTTGGTGCCAGCGCATCTTGCAGGAGACCACTACAGATGGGCTGCCTTAAAGGTGCCCCCTGGCTCCAGGGGGCAAGAGGAAAAGAGTCTCACAATCCTCACATCCTAAGCAGAAGTAAAAATCTCTGCCCTAGTTGCTTTGCAGTTTGTAACTTGTGTTTTTAATGTCTGCTTCAGCTGTTCACGCGAAGAGTCTCGTGGCGATACTTCATCTTCTGGTTGCTTTATCTCAATATTTTCGAGCACCAATCCGACTCCCTGACCACGTGTCCATTCAGGTGGTTGTTGTGCAGGTAAGAGAGGCCTTCAACAGCTCTTGGTCGTGTTGTGAAGTTGGCTGAGGGGTTTCTTGAAAAATGCATCTGGAGTTTCTGGCTGGGTGGGCATGCATGTGCATTTTCCCTGCTGACCGTGCTTCAACCAGAAAAAGGCTCGAGTGCTTTCCCAGGCTGAGCTGTGGCTCACAATATCTTACTTTGACTGTGAAGCGGCCAGACTGTGACATTAAAAATATATGAAACATTATTATTGTTGGAATGTGTTTATCACCCAGGATGATCTCTAGAATTGGTATTTTCCCCATTTTTTGATGCTCTTCTCACTTGTGTAGAGATTCGAATCATTCTTGGCACTGAATGATGAATTGTCACTGTTTATTACATTCACATTCATGTTAGGTGACTAACTATTCTTTTTCAGCCCTGTGCATGCTAATTTAGTCTGATTACAGTGTTGGTTTTCTCAAAAGCGTGCAAAAAAATCCCCATCAACTAAATCTTTTGTCAGTCTCCTTATTAGAGCCTCATCTATTCAAACTCATCATGTTTTTCTGTTCATCATTTTTCTTTCAGCTGAACTTGTGCTTTCTCTTTCTTATTTGGCCTCTTCCCATTTAATCTGCTTTTCTTTCTCTCCAATTAACTTTGCCTTTATTTTTCACACTGCAACTGTCTTTATTTATGTATTTTAACTGATATTACCCCAAAGTAACTGGTTGCAAGAGCTATTGCTCAAGTTTTCTGTGGCTGAAAATCTGCAAGACAGATCTGAGAAAGTAAACATTCTCTCTTCTAGAATGCAAATAGGACAAGTTTTGTAACTTAGGGAGGGAGAAATCTGAAGGAGAGTCTCTGGTAAATGTGTCACTGATGTCTGGTAGTGACTCATTGACTCAGATTCTGCTTCGTGGGTTTCTCTACAGATGATGAAGGAGAATCCCTGAGAATCTGCACTTATGTGTCTAAGGCTTCAAAAAAACTGTTCCTTTGGCTATTATAAATGTATTTTTTATACTGGTTTGTCTCAAAGCTCCACCAAAACCAGCTTAAGAAATCTGGAGTACAGTGAGCAGGGCACCTTTATGATGAAAAACTAAATGAGAAAAATAACACAGTCCTAAAAGAAAGAACCAGAACCTCTTCTGTCATTCCATACCTCCAGATAAAATTCCAGTTGAAATCAGTGGGCATAATTGTCCTCTTGTTAAACAGGCTAATGTAGTTCAACAGCAAATCCACTGAAGTCAGTGCAGATAAACCAATTTAAAACAATAAGTAGTGGGAGAATCTGGCTCACTCTGAGTTACACAGCTGCAGCTCAGGCGCCAGTGGTTTGCAGGGAGAGCAGTTGCACCAGAACAAAATCCAAGTAATGCTGAAGGAGATTTTGTCCTGCAGACCCCGACCTTGGTGAAAGCCAGTCAGTGGAACTCCAGAGCTCTGCTGATTCCTATTAACAGAGGGTGGGGGCCAGTATATTTACTGTGATTGTTTGAGACATTTCTCATTTTTATTTTATGATGGGTGAGGTTTTTATTTTTATTTTTTACATCTGTCTTTCACATCCTGTGGGACTGATTCTCTGTCATACATCGTGTATCCTTTGAACTCAGGAGAGTTTTAATCAACCATCAGCAGATCCTAATGCCTGATTTAGTGGTCAGACTTGCACACCTCATGTTCTAAACACTCATGCATTCTGTAAAGAAAGATCAACCCCAGGGAAGCTTAACAAACTATGCAGTAGCTGTTTTAAAATTCTACTGTGTATGGTTTGATAAAGAGACAGAAATAAAAGAACAAAGTACTTTTATGAAGTCTTTTAAGAAAGACTCCCCTAATTTATTTCATGATCTTGTTAGGCACAGAAACAACATAAAATGTGAGGGTTGCCATGTTGGCTGGATGTGGTTTATTGAAATAGAAAAAAAAGATACTTGTGAAACAAAAAATGTGCTCATGTCCAACAGGTAATCAGCCTAGTTCTTATGAAAGCTTGTTTCCTTTGGCTGTTTTATACAAAAGCTGTTAGCAATGAGAGTGATATGAAATCTGAGTTTAAGCTGATTTAGGAAAAATATGATAGTTGGACCTTTTGTAGCTACTCTATTATTTTCTTTTTCTCCCATACCAGTAGAATAAATAACTTTGAACAAAGCCCAGGCTTTGTTTGATTGTATCTACTGAAATGACTGAGAGCTTCTTTGGAGAACTGAGCCTTGTCATCATTTTGCCTCTTCTTAAAAATGATGTATTTCTACCATCCACGAATGGTTAGATGACAGATCATTTGTGTCCAAGAGATGAGAGTCAGGGAGTGTGAGAATGCATTGGCAGAGCAGCCAGAATGGCTTCAGCATGTTCTGGGACAGCAGTTCTTGGGTGCATAACCTACTCTTAGGCAAAGCTAGGAGATTATTGAGATTGGATGAGTGTGTAAATCACAACCTTCATCAGAGATTGTTGGTGCCACTACCTGGGAAGGTCTGAAATGTTTTGGAGCAGCACTGCCTCCAGATTCCAAGGAAGACTTCTCTTAACCTGTGACAAATGCATTTTTTCTTTCAAGCTCCAGAATAATTCTGCATTTCACTTTGGGGGGGCAATTATAAAACATGGTCCTCCAGGTGAAATGAGTTGTAACAAAACATGGGCAAAAAGCCATCCAAACAATGGCAAGATTTTCAGACTGGGACTTTGTAGGGGAGATTAAGCAGTTGGCCCTAAGTTACATAAAAATACTGACACAAAAGGAGATTAGAAACCTTTTCTATTTCCAGATGTACTACCCCAGTTTCAGATTTTTTTGTTGTTGTTGTTCTAGAGCTAGTTGCCAATTTTAAGTGGTAAGTGATCAGGAATATCTTCAGGGCCTTCTGTGAGATCTTTCAGCTGCAAGGGAAGAAAATACCAAGCCTGTTCACTAAGGCCTTCTGTCGTCACTGGAGAGCATATCCAGCTTTTCTTTATAATGGGGAATCTTAATTCATGCCTCTTTTCTCAGTGATTTTCAAATAGTTGATGTTGATTTTTTATAGTTTGTTGTTTCAGTTTTAGGCACTGTTGCCCTTAAGGAAAGTGCTGGACAGTCTTTCAGTCCTCAGTAGCACCTGTCTGTATTTTTAGGAATATTGTGTCATTCTCTGTCTAGTATAAGACAAACCTCACAACAGGTGACATCAGTGTCAGGGTCAATTTTGAGGTGAAGAGTTTTTAAAGTGCAAGAGATGTATGAGAAGCAGCCTTCAGAGGAGGTGCTTAGACCAGTGTTTTAAGGCCCGTTCCATTAGGAATTCACCAGTCTTTTTACAAATCAAAAGTATAGAAAGGTCTGTCTTGACATGTGCTGGTCAAATAAGTGTCCAGGGGGTGCACCTTGTGTTTGACAGTGTGGAAATCCCAGCAATGTTAATGGTCAGGTGGCAGACACAAAACAAGGGCTGGGGATCATTTTAGTTTTGGGTTTTTTGTTTATTTTTGTTGTTTTTGTCAACAACAAGATTAAGGTGCGGATTTTTTTATTTTAATGTATCAGCCGCAGTTTATCAAAAAGAGAAATATTTTTAATATCAGTACTGGAGTATATTTCAGGCAGTTTTTGTGTGCTTGCAGAGAGAAGGTGTAGAGCATTAGAAACCTTTTTCTGCTCCCATATTCCCAGTCTGATCACTGAAAACTGCAGATGGCATTGCTCAGCCCCTCTGAGAGATGAGAGCAGCAGGGCTCTTGCTGCATAAGGCATCAGTGGCATGTCAGAGACATCATGAGGAGGAAATAAAAGTTCCCTTTCACCCTGCAGCAAAGGGAAAAATAAACAAAAATACCAAATAGAGTGGAATTCCAAGCTGAGTTAGCATGAACTAG
This sequence comes from Pycnonotus jocosus, assembly GCA_013400435.1. Taxonomy (NCBI): domain Eukaryota; kingdom Metazoa; phylum Chordata; class Aves; order Passeriformes; family Pycnonotidae; genus Pycnonotus; species Pycnonotus jocosus. The sequence continues at coordinate 506,098 of VWYP01007836.1, read as the reverse complement.
ATTGTAACTTGAAGCTACTTTAGTTAGTACTGGAGACAGCATTTACTGCTGGCTGCACAAGCTGGAAGTGGAGATTGCCCTAAATTAGGTCATGTTTCTCCAGACTTTGAAGGTGTGTGACAGGCAATGCCTCTGCAGCTGTTCTGTGCCCCCTCTTCCAGTATGTAACACCCTGGACTCCCCTCTGTCTTTAAATGCTCCCTGAATGCATTTTTTACCATGTGAAAGATACTTAAAAACAGGACTTTAAAAAATATCATGGAAATCCCCTGAAACTGTCATCACATTACTCCAAGTGCCACTCAGGAGTGACCCAGAGGGCCATGTTCAGCTTTTCTTGCAGAAATAAATATATTTCTTGATGCATTTTAGTAATGCAGTGCAGAAGGAAAAACATATCAAGAAATATATTTTAGTGAAGCAGTGTAGAAGGAATAGAAAAGCCTGGCTCAGTCCTCAGCACATCACACCTTGAGGATTGCCTCAGGTGGGGGATGTGCTGTTTTCTCCAAGGCAGGGAAAACCAGCAGCCCCAATTCACCTGCTATGAAGGACTTTTTAAAAAAGTTATTCTCCTTTTCTCTTTTCCACATACAAGAGAAGTCTAGGACCAGCATAAATCTATTTTTCTCATTTCCTTGTATGACAGGGGGTAAAGAATCACCAGTAATTCCCTAATGTCTAGACTTTAAATGGAGTTGTCAGCATTTGCCTGACTTTTCTCTCTGTGCTGCAAATTTTTGGTAATACCAGCGAACAGAATTGACAGAGAGAACACAAAGAGAAGCAAAACATATGTGTGGTATTTACACCGGCCCCAGATGAGTGTGATCAGCAAACTGAAACAATGTCAAACTCTTCAAGTGCTTCATTTTGCAGCTGACTCCAACAGCAGTGATTGGAGTTGGCTTCTGCCACGCTGGGCACAGCCTCTGGACAAAAAACCCCCCAGCAACAAAGGGCTTCTCCCATCTGAAGAACATCAGAGTCACTGCTGGAGCAGGATGGGAGTGTGAATGGAAGCTCCATTTTGGTTTCTGTCAGAAGCCAATGGAGCTCTTTGTCTGCAGAGAAAGGAAACACTGAGGCAAAAAAAAAAAAAAAAAAANAAAAAAAAAAAAAGTATGAACGTGGCAGAAAGAACAAATAGCCTGGGAGCAAGATTTTTGCAAAAGAGAAGCATGGGCACCATCTGCCAAGCTGTTCATTGAAATACAGGGCTTAATTCAACTCACCTAGACATACCTCCACTAAAATACTTACATATGTGTTTGAGTGTTTCAAATGTCTTGCTGAATTGGGGCCTTTAAAAGAAAAGTGAATTAAGAACAATGGAGAAAGGAAAAGAAATACTTCCTTCTACAGGTGGAGTTTCAGGTTTCTTGTTAATGCATAAAAGAGTTCTCTGAATTTCTTGCAAGGTAAAATAATATATTACTGAAAATCAGTGTAAGAAAAGTTCTGATTCTGCAGGTTCCTTATTGAATCATGTTTGTGGATCACAAATTTTTACTGTACCCTAAACATTAAACTTTACTGAGAAAAATGTCACTTTTTTTCCTTTTTCCAGAAACGAGAAGGAATCCTCCAGTCTCGACAAATCCAAGAGGAAATAACTGGTAACACTGAGTATGTCAACACCACATTTGCCAGCAGTTCAGTAATTGAACACAGATGTGTCTCAGAAATTCAAACATTTGCTGATATTTAGATTTCAGTATTGGGGTTCCAGGGAAAATGATGCATCAGCCAATGACTGTGTTTTAGCCTTTTCAAGAGCTGCAAACAAGCATCTAAAAATACAAAAGGGGGAGGAAATAGAGAGGTGGGGGGGAAAAACGCAGGATTTTTTATGTGTAAAATGGTGCTAGTAAGCCCTGTATGTGCCATCTGACTGAGCATTTTATAACAGAAAAGCTATTCCAAACCAAAAGAGAACAGTAGTAGAATATCCTAGTTTCTAATGGAATGGAGAGAAGCTGCATTACTGACTTATTATGAATCTGTATGGATTTATGTGTGAGAGTTATATGAAGGAACAACTGGAGTAAATTCTGCAGTCCTTGAGAAGCCAGCCCAACCCTTGTTTGGGCTGGATTTCTATTGTAGTTAATGTGGTAGATGCATCTTCAAAGCAGAGGGAAAAGTTTTCACAATATTGACATGAAAAAGCCTTCTTCAGGCAGGCAAGGTGTGCTGATTTGGTTCAAAGTAGGAAATATGAGATCTGGCCTCTTGTTAAACTTTAGTGAAGAGTTATTATGCTGACAGACTCCAGACTAACCCAGAGCCTCAGCTGAAGTAACTTGGTGAAGTTATTCACAAAATTCTCCTAATTCCATGAATTTACTCTGTTATTCACCAAGCTGAAGATCTTACCATGTATGCTGGGGTGGGTTTTTTTGCAGCACAGTATCTGCAGGTGAATTGTATGTAACTGTTTTGTTCTTTTCCTTTTTTTTTTCTCCCCACAGGGCATTATCAGGAAGGCATGGTAAGTTCATTTGATTATTGTCTCTTTTCTTGAGGCAGCCAGAGTGTCCATGAGTTCTGCAGTGGGTGGTCACTTTGCTCAAATGGCAAGAAAGGAGAGGATTTCAAGTTGCCCTGGCAAATATGCACCACAGGCTGTTGTGGCAGTTAACAGAAGGGGAAAAAAATCCCATTAAAATCACTCTGACCATCTTTAAAACACATTTCATTACTTTTCAGCACGTGTTAATTTGCATGTGCTTTGTGGTTTAACCTCCAGAACGTTGCTGCAGTGGTATTAATGGCCATGAGTTCCCAGCACAATGTGAAATGGTGTCTTAGCATGAACCAGCTGGTGAATGTTGATATTCTACATCCATTACCTGCTTATACTTTAAAGATGTTGAGTCATTATTCAGCAGGCCTGCACGCCATGCAAGGTCCTGTGCCTCGTGTTCCTCACTGCCAGGACTGAGGATGGCCAACAGAAAACACTCACCTGAATCTTGCTTGGTGTAAACTCTGCTTTCCACAAATGTCTTTGGGTCTACTCTAGCTTTTGGGGGTTTTTTTTGGTTTTTTGGGGTTTTTTTTCTATTTGTTTGGGTTTTTTGGTTTTTTGTTTTGTTTTGGTTTTTTATTATTGAGGAATATGAATGTTTGTTGAGTGCTTTGCTGTCATTCAGGTGATTGTTGAAACAGAAATTGTTCAGAAAAGGCTGTGGTGCCTTTTTTTGTGTTTTTCTGTTTTCTTCAGAAGGTAACTGCAGTAGCACTCTGGTCATGCTACCTTAGGTTGGCTGTCCTGCTGACAGTGCCTTAAATGGCACCTGGGAATGGCCCAAATCATCTATGCAAAGGGTTGTATTGCAGATGTGTAGTCACAAACCTGCTTGAGATGCTTAATAATGCAGTCAGTGCTCCATGGGGCAAATGTTCCTCTGTAGATGTAGTGACTAATGTAAACTCACATTCTTCTGCAGAAAATGATTTGGTTGTTTGGCTGTCTGTACCTGCCTGTTTAAGATTTTATGCATAAAGATACTATTCCTTGCTCATTTTTGAGAAACAGAGACTTTAGGTAATCCAAACCCTACCTGAAAATGATGCTTTTTGGTGAATAATGGAGAAGAAGTTACTAGCAGCAAGGGAGAAGTATGCAAACTACTTGGTGCTTGGAATACAGAGACTATATTGAAACATTTTGCTGACTGTGTTTGTCTCAAATGAACGTGTGTCTCAGTAAGTGTTTATTCTGCTCTGGAACAACTGCTGCTCAGTACATTAATGGCACTGAATGTTTTTCAGAAAGAGATGCATTCGACACTTTATTTGACCATGCCCCAGACAAGCTCAATGTAGTGAAAAAGGTTGGAAGGTTTTTATTTTTAAAATACCTGATGTGTTCATGTGCATGCTTGTGTGGATCAGATGGTGTGGATGTGGTGAGTGTGTGTGGATATAATGTATAACTGGCATGCTTTGAATACATTAAATACAATTACACTTTATGCTTAAATACACAAAGTCATGATTATAATGTTACTTTTTATTTAATGTTTAGCAGCATGAACTTAACTTTGGAACATGAAACAACATATAGTTATCAAAGTTTCCATCAGAAAAGTTCTCACAAAGTGTATGTTGAGCAGAACCCAACTGGTACATTGACTGTACTGATGCCAAGGAGATATCCAGTTTACAGCTTCCAGAGGTCTGACCCTAGAGTATTTTGGCTGCTATTAGATTTGAGTGGAGTCCAATTACCCACTTCCCCATAGTCTGCTAAAAATTTTGGGGTTTTCCGTGTTTTAACAGTGTATTTTTTATATGTATGTATCACATGAATTTTATTTCTGTTCTTCATTCTTGTAAAAAATAATTTCAAAACAAATTTTAGTGTCACATTTCAATTTCAAAACTTGGAGATTGTGTTGCAGTCTCTTCATTCATGCAGATTCTCTTCTGGGTGGAGTTCATACTGCTGGTGTTGAACTGCTGCCCTGCTGAACAGGCCATCATTGCACTGTTTTCATATTTCAGACTCTCATCACCTTTGTGAACAAGCATCTGAATAAACTGAATTTGGAGGTGACTGAACTCGACACACAGGTAGAATTTTAGTTGCACTACATTACGCCCCATGCCCTCAGCTTTATCCAGAAATTTCACTGAATCATTATTGAATGAGCTGTAAGATGTTCTTTCAGCAGGAAACCCTTCATTCCTAAACATGTTTGAATGAAGAAGTTCGTTCAAAATTAAACGCCTAAAACAGTTTCACAACCAAATGCTACCTTCTGGGTGCTGCCAAGTGCTGTGATGAGGTGCTGCTTGTTTTGGTCAGCAGGGAATTCTGTGCCCTTGGTCTGGTCCAGCTCCAGGAGTTTTTTGTGTGCTGCCTACCTTTGCAGGAGCACGCAGCCCCAGGGGATCACAATGCCTCCATTCAGGGGGAGCTCGGGGATCCTCGAGAGCAAAGCTGCTCAAGTGTACAGGCAGCTGTGCAGCTGGGCTGCAGGCTTGATTGCACCACAGAAATAATGTGCTGCGTGCTCTTCTTTCTTGTTCTCAGCTGCTAAATTGGCTGAAAGAGAAGCTAAAAGAAAAGCTTAATCCTGCTGTATTAGTACCTCCCCATGTGAACAATTGCAGCGGTTGTCATAAGAGAATTACGGGGTCAGGCAGGAAGGGATGGGATCTGCACTATCAAAAAACCCCAGGTGTCTTCAGGTCAGGCTTTATTTTATGCCTTGATGCATGTTATTGAGAATCTCTGCTTTATTTAAACACCTACCAATCTGATTGAGATTATTTTCAAGGGTAAAATTAAGATTTAGATGGAAAGGCTCTCGTTTACTTTGGGGGAAAACATTCAAATGTACCTAGAAACTCCTTAAGCATTTACCTGAAACAGCACTCCCTAAGAGGAGAGATTGTATTTCCATCAGTTGAAAGAAAATTATCTGCCTCATGAGGTGATAGGTTGACAGACCTGATGCCACTGGGGGAGGAGTGAGGGGCCTGTGACAAAACCACAGAAACATGAAATGGTTTGGGTTGGAAGGGACCTTAAAGATCATCCAGTTCCACTCCTCCTGCAGGGACACCTTCCACCAGACCAGGTTGCTCAGAGCCCCATCCAGCCTTGGTCAATTCCAGGGGTGGAGCATCCACTTCTCTGGACAATCCTGTTCCAGTACCCCATTGTTCAATAAGAAAAGCAGTGAGGTATTCTTCAGAAAATGTACTGAGAAACCTTTTTTTTCCACAGTTTGCAGATGGAGTATACTTAGTCCTGCTAATGGGTCTCCTGGAAGGCTATTTTGTTCCCCTGCACAGCTTTTTCTTGACTCCTGATAGTTTTGAACAAAAGGTAACTAAATTGCATTTTTCTGTTAAAAACAAACATTTAAATATGTCTAGTTGTAGAAGGATAACACAAACTTTTCCACATAAGTTTAATGCTAATAGCTGAAATCAAGAAAGAACCATACTGGTAACCATTTCGAAATATTTTTAAAAAGAAGTATTAATAATTAGCTGGAATAAAACAGAAAATTACATTAATGGTGGGGTGGTTTGCAAGTATTAACAGATTTTGGCAGCCATTGTGTGGTGCTGTCATTGAATGGGATCTACTGTTCATTAATGTATATAGAATAACACACAAGCACTGATGACAGAACTGATTTTTTTGTGTGTCCAAGAATTTAACTTTGGAAAGGTCTAATGGGTTTTGGAGACATAAAGGCATATATGTACAATGTGTCAATTTAAGACCAACATTACATCAGTGTCTGTAGCTGTCCAGGCAATTCATCTGTCTGTTCAAGACAAGAGCTCTTCAGGGGCCATCATGTTCCAATTTTTGAACTTATAGGAGGTGGGCTGTGCTTACTTCTAAGTGATTTTGCTAAGGGTTATGTTAGTTCATGTTAACTTTCAATTGGCTTTATCTTTCTGCCACCACCATCACCCAGAAACAGCAAAACAATGGATTGTCTGGATTCCAAGGACCAGATATACAGAGCCCTGACCATTTTTTTCCTTTGGAATATTTGGGTCTGCAACTTCAAATATGTCTTGTCTTGACCATTTGTACAGAGTTCACAAGAGTGACTGCCTTTGCTTTATTGCCAGGTCGTCAATGTATCCTTTGCATTTGAGCTCATGCAGGATGGTGGACTGGAAAAACCAAAGCCAAGACCAGAAGGTGCCTATTCTACCTTTTTTGTATCTCCTTAAAAATTTGTGTTGGATCCAGATCTTACAAGGTTGTGGTGTGGCTAAATGAAGGTTAAGTGTTAATCCAACAGCAAAAGGGAAGGTACATTTTGTAGTGCTCAAGGAACTCTGTATTTTAAATGCACTTTTTCAAAGGTGGCCAAAAATTATGCAGTAATACTCCAATATTACCTGAAAGAAAGAGAACACAGTTGTGATTGGTGTTATTGACAGATGTGAATTGCTCCAGTTGCTCCATTTTCCTCCACCTCACATTTTCTCACTAAACCTTGAGTACTCCAGTAATTCATAAGATTTTCACAAAACAAATGCTGTGGAAGAAGAATTTCCAATGTTCACATGCATGTTTTTGAATGCAGGACTTAATCGTGCATATTTAAATTAGGTGTAGAGCTGGGAACTGGCAGTAGAATGTGCTTTAGGGAGGATAAAGGTTTTGCTGCTGACTTTAGGAGCATCAGGACTCCACTCCTGTTTGTTCAGATGCATGCAGTGTTTAAATCCAGCTTTTGGGGCTGGAGACAGAGCCCTTGATTCAACAGGTTAATGGGTATTTCTTGTAGTTCTTCCTGTGAGAAGTTACTACTTCTTACCATGCAGGAGCTGGGCGTGCAACTTCTCCTCCACTTTTCCCACTAGGAATGATATCTGGGTTCCTGCTGGTTGCCTGCTGTAATAATCAACGTGGCTGTGTCTTTTCAAGACCAATTTCAGGCTTACATTCCGTGGTGCTCACAGTCTTTCCCTGCCACAACACTGGGCTGTCATTCCCTGAGGAGCTGACATGAGCTAGTGTCAGTGTTGCTTCTAAGAGGCAGAACTCCCTGGAGATTCAGGCACCCATTGCTGAATCAGGTTCTGCTCCCTTCAGGATTTTTCCATCCCTCCCAACTTCCAGGTTACAACAGCCACAGAGACATGCACACACACAGAATAATGCATCTCAGGATCCACCCTGTGCATTCAATCTGGACCTACCCAGCCTGTCTTTTTCACTTCTTTTGATTGCTTGAACTCTTATCCACAGTCATGCTTAGCTAAACCACTGGTGAGTGTATCACAAACCTTTATGTCTGAAATAGTCAAAGTGAGAAGGGGAAAACAGTGAAATCGAGGGATCCAAGTAAAACACAGAGTATCTGTGATCCCTTACTCCCCATGGAGGTTTAAAATTCTTATGGCATTTAATTTTTCAGGTATTTATTGCTCTAGGGGACAGCTAATTTTTCCAGTATAAATCAAGCCATAAGGATATTTCAGCATATATAAGACATTTCTTGTGCAATTATTGAAATGCTTAATATGAAACTTCCTGCCCAATGTGAATGGAAAAACACATCTGTTTTATGTGTTGTTACGTTGGGCACAATGCCCATACTTTAAATTTCCAGTGAGCAAAAAGAGTATTGAAAAGGTTCTTACCCTAAATGTGTACACTAAATACTCTTTGAATTCCTACACTGTTTCTTTGAGGTTCTTGAGGAAAAAATATGCTGAAAAGTGCTTTAGAATATGAAAAACATATTTAGTGGAAAAAAAAAGAATGCAGTTAAATAAATGAGTATGAAAACCAATGATTTTTATGGGGTCAACAGTTTATTTGGGTTATTTGCAATATAATTGAAAAGGTCTTAAAAAGCTTTCTGTGACCTTTTACTTTAAAAATGGCTGAAACATTAATCTGCTGAGTCTATAACGAATTCATTTGCAGTTTGAGCTTTTTCAGATCACTCCTTGCATTGTGTACATCAAAGCCAAACTCAAGTTTCTCTTTTAGAAACTTGCAACCAGTAAAATGTTACGTGTGTTGGTCAAACCCATGTAGCAATGGAAATAACCCATCTTTCTCTAGGAGCGTGCTTCTTTTACTTTGAGCCCTCCTGTGGAATTCTGTTGTGGTGGTGGTATCTTTTTTGTGGTGGTGTCTTTGCAAAGACCTAACAAAGTTACTTCTTTAATAGCAGAAGTTCTGTATTTGGAGAAAAAAAAGTAGTTCTGCTGGCCTGCAAGAGGAAACTTCCAATGTTAGATGCAAACAGCATTGCAGATTGCAGTGGGATGTTGAGGGGCCATGCACCCTTCCTGCAGCTTTTGGCATTTCCTCTCCATTTTATACCAAGCATTTTTCCTCTGATTAATAAAAAGCCACAAACCCATGCTGGCTCTGGTTACATGACCGTGCACGGGCCCAGCATAAAATCCAGGCTTGGATGTTTCCACCCTTTGTCCATGGATGTAAATTCAGTATCTTTAGCTGGCATGCTTTAGGACACCTGCATAGATTTGATTGGATTAATTATTCAAGGTGTGACCCCTTCACAATCTGTGAGGAACATCAGTGTAGATAAATACAATGGCTGAACTCTGATGATTACACTACACCATGTACTGGGCTTACTTGGAGCTTTTGGCCAATTCCAAGAACCACAGTTAGGAATTTGAGTTCCTGTGCATTCAGCAGAAAGAGATAGGACAATTCTAATTCCACTCTGCTCTTTCTGAGGGCACTTCTGAACCCCTGTTTGAGATTGTCTAAAGCACTAGTGTAGACTGCTGCAGTAGTACTTGTCAGTTTGTTTTATAGATTTCTTGTGAAATAATATTGACTTTCTCAAGAACTGCTCTTTGAAACAGAAGGTATTCATTAGCTTTTTGTTGCATATAAATCCTTTACTTTAGATGTACTTTACTGAGGACTGATTCAGCCATGAATGTCAGCTAACTCAAAGAATTTTCAGATGTTTGTTCAAGGAGCACTTGTATACCTAGCATCTTCAGATCCTCTGGAAAATTTAAACTTGCCTCTAGCTATTTTGCTGAAATTAGGCCTAGTAAAAGATGTTGCAGCCCAGAATTTGCCAAGTCCTACAATTCTTACATAAGAGGAAGGTTCCATTGGTTACTGCCTGATGACTTTTTTTCAGAATCATTACTTTCCAGCCACAACTGAGTGAAGATGAAGTCATATAAGTATGTGTAATCCTGGGCACTCTTTGACTCAGGCTCAGCATCTGAGCTTGGTTACACTTCAACATCAGCAGCAGCAGTAGCTATTTGTATCCCTAACCAAGTTTTGAGTTGCCAGTTTGAAAAGTGTCTTTTATTGATATTTCTACTCTTTTTTGCTATCCTTGTGATCTAATGTTCATGGGTATTAATGTAGGCAAGGGAAAGGAGTAGAGAATGGGCACTTTTTTTTCAGGAAAACATTTGGAGCTAATGAAGTTACTAATTTGTTTTCCCTTGTCTTTTTTCTAGATATTGTAAACTGTGACTTGAAGTCTACACTGAGAGTACTGTACAATTTATTTTCCAAATACAGGAACGTGGAGTGAAGAATTGATTTGGGTCACAAAGGAGTGTTAACAAAGAAAACATCATAATTAGCATATCTTTCATCGATATTCCTCTGCATCTATGTCCTAAAAGGAACTAAACCATTTACCTGAAGAATTTTTGATTATTAGTTGATTATTCTGGCACTACTATATTCATAGTAGATTTAAAACTAATATAAAGAAAAAAAAAGGTTTGGGGGAAGATATATTCTGGGTATATTCTCGGAGAATTCATGTCTTGGTTGTCTTCACACTGTTTTTAATAGGGGAAGCAACAATGAAAAGAAAATTTGCCAAGTTTAATTCAAATCAGCCTTTGGAGCCAATCATAGGAATATTCTGTACTGAGTACTTTATTATTTTTTACATATATATCTTTTTTTTTTAATCTGGGAAGGGGAAGAATATTTTTTTATCCATGATAAGACAGTTCCATTCTAATTGTGAGGAATGTGCATAAGGAGAAACAGTTAAATACACTTGTTCACATGACAGCTAAAAAGAAGAACCTTAACCTGGTGAATATATAATTCCAGTGCCATTATTAGGCTTTAATTTTATGGGTACAAACTGAAGTGGCTACTCATTCCTTGAGACTTACTAAAATGTGATACTCTGCTTCAATATGTGCTATGGAGCATTCTACAGAACCACACTTTGCAGCTTGTCACTTGTTTTTGCTGTTCAAGGCAGAGATCTTTATTGCAAAGAACACTTTTCAAGAATACACACCAATATAATACAGCTTTTCTATAATATTTGTATTATTTCATAATATTAGAAAGTAGAACAATGGCTTGTTTTTATTTTGGCAGTTTAATCACAGGATTGTCAGATTGCAAGTTTAGATTGATTGCTTAATAGACTTTAGAATTGTCCCTTTGGTTGATTTTATGATGAATGTATGTTTCTGCATAATGTTCAACACCAAAAAAAAAAAAAGATTCATTTTCTAGAAATGGTCAAAACTTCATTCATCTGCAAAGATTCCATTACAGTGTAAAGTTCTTTGGTGATTTTACACGGCTACAGAGATTATTTTTTATTTAATTACCACCAATTGTAAGCTGTTATCTGTTTGGTTTTAGCTTTAACAAAGACACAAAAGGGAAATGGGAGTTGATTCCTCCCTTAGACTGGTACCAAGCACCAGTTATGCTTCCAGGGGAAGCTGGTACAGACTGCCTGGATCACTTCCGAAACCAAGCGATCCATTACAACCACAAATTCCTGGGATCCTGGCTTGCACAGTCAGGAAAAAAAAAAAATCCTCAGGCTGGCTGAAATCCCTAGATAACTCTCCAGAAATCTTGGGACTGCTTAGTGCAGGAAGGAGACTCATTAGCAGCCATCCAGTCATGGCAGAGCTGGCTTAGGTCAAAGGAAGAGCGATGTGTCAGTGTTTGAATCATTCATCAGGAGAAAGGCAGGGCTGGCAGAAACACTCAGTAACAGCTGGATGTTACCCATGATGTAAAGCATTACATAGTTCTCAATTTCCCAGGGCTTTTTTTTTTTTCCTCTTTTATGTAGAGCTTTCCAGTACAACATTATTAGCACAGAGGGAACTCCAGCGATTATTTTCTGTCTTTGCTAAACACCAGCTGATGTTAAGTAATAAGGTGATGCTGACTTCTGCTGGGGGGCATGAATTTATTTTTCTGAGAAATAATATGAACTTTTTCAAGGGATAGTCAGTATTCAATTCAAAGGACAATACCTGGATGTTCTCTGATCTCAGAAATTATCTGATTTGTAATAAGCACTCTAAATATCTTTATTAAAATATTTTCTTACCTGTGTGTTTTTAGCTGAGTTTCTGAAATTAGAGGTACAGAAAACAGCAGTTATTTGCCTTTTAAAGGGAGAAATAGCTGGACATTTTGATCTCAATGAAAATTAATGTTTTCATTATATCTTTAATATCTGAGAAGCTAAACTATAGGAATTAACCAAACATTTTTTTTAGCAAACTGAGACAGAACTTCTCATGTCTATATCAGCAGCAATTTCAGCTTATTTTAATGTTTAACATGCAAGTTTTTCATTTGCACACCTAGCAGTTATTGTAATAGCTAATAAAAAATGAATGATTTTTTTTCTGCAGACCATGCTGAGCTGCAACACTTTTACATTTCAACAATGCCAAAAGATTTTTGATTACCCTTGTTTTCAGGAGTGCACTTTCTTTAAAGAGATTTTTATATGTAAAGTGAACAGTGAAACTGTTTTCTTTGCCTGGATTTGCAAATAAGTGTTTCTTGTGCTGTATTGGTATAACACTATTGGAGATCTATCTGTCAGATTCCATTTCCATCCTTTTAAAACATAAAATGAGACAGAATTATTAAATCCCCATGCTGAAATGCAATTATGCAGAACTGTAAAAACATTTAAATGAGAGCCAATTTCCACAATTATCTATCCTCTGTAAGAATTTATATAAATTAAAATCTGCTATATAAACAACAGTGTCCTATGTAAATACAGATCCATACAGATAGTTTTAACACTTACACACAAATAGTATATGCTGCCATGTAGAAGTGGGTCACTGCTTATATTTTTGACAGTGTAGATTTAAATAGCTATCAGAAAAATATGAAATCTAATATAGAGATTATATCTAATATTTATTGCTTTGATTCAAAATATAAGAGAAGTATAGAACACTACTGTAGACAGCTTGCTTTTTCAGCAGTCTGGTGTGGGCCAGCCCTTTCCTTCAGGGAAGGGAAAAAGTTATCTGGGCCAAATTCTGCCACACCTACGTGTCTTTTATTCTTGATACACAGCAGTGCACCCTGAGGTACTGCTGAAAGCAGAATTCTTCTCACTGTTTGTATCAAGAGATGAGTTGTTTAAATTTTAGTCAGTCCCTGGTTTATTTATAATTACTTCAAATGACTAAGTGGACCCAAATGGATTGATTTAGCTCGTGTAAGTCATGAGCAGCCCCCTGGAAACCTTCTCTAGTGGTCCCAGAGAGAGCACTTTGGACTCTAAAGCCAGGTAGAGTAAACCCAAGGCACTGCCTGAAGATCTCATGGTGGGATTTGCATCCCACCCACCAGACCTGTCTGTTGTGCTGTGTCACACAAAGGCCACAGGCAGCTGAGCCCGCTGAAAACTGACCAATTCCTGGTCTTCCTTGAGTAGCAAACAAGGAGTAAACATTGCTGCTGCTGGGGCATTGTGGAACCACCAAAAGAGCTGTTTTCTGTGACTTCTGATTCATCCATTGCACCCAGCAATGTGGTATCTAGGTTTCTTTTGTGGCTGGAGATGGGCATCCTTTCCCTGTTGATGGATCCTGGCGTGCTCTTTCAGCCACACAAAGCTAATTGTTTGGGGTATTTTTCCTTTTTAAAGAGGAGCTATGGGTTTTTCATAGTGTGTCAATAAGGTGTTGTCAAAATAATTACCCAAAATCCTAACGTCTTGAGGTCAGCTCCTTTCAGATTTCTTTCTCAGCTGACTGGCTGTTATTTTCCATAAAGAACAAGTCCTATAAAAAGGAACCTTTGCATAATTTTACCCAAGACACACTCGTAAAGCCCAGAGTTGGATTGCTCTGTATTTCTGATGGAGTCCAGACGAACCAGGTTTCCAATTAAATGAGCTGACTGCAGAATATCCAGTTCTTTACATTTCCTAGTCAGGAGTATCTCCACGTTACAGAGGACAGCAGCCCTTGCAGCTCCATAGCTCAGGAATTCAAGTGGACCAGCAGGAGCTGGATAAGTTCCTAATCTACTCCAGTGAATTGTGGACCAAGTGGCAGGAAAGCACCAGAGCCTGTTTTGCAGAGGGCTGCAGTGCTGGGGAATGCTTGCATTCAAGCAGACCATGATGATCGAGGTAAATGCTGCTTGGTTGACTTTCAATCTTACGTTTTATTCTGGAAGTACGGTTTTAAATTCATGTTTCAGATTAGTTTAGCAGACACCTTACTGCAGGCCACAGTGTTGTAAAGCAGAATGGCTTTTAGAAGTTTATTTCATTAGAGAAAGATGTTTATGATGTTTAATATACTAGGTGCCAGCTTTAGGTCTCGTTTTTGTTATTCTTATCTTCCTCTCAAAACAACCTTCATGAATGGCCAAGCATCCAAAGAGAAAACAGTGCCTTGAAGACCTCTTGCAAGATTTTTATGCTGTTACCTGGTAGACTTCTGCTATTTTATTGTAAGAATTAGTGTGGGCTTTCTCTTTAGTCAAGGCATAATTACAGACTGAAGAAATCCTTTGTAAAAAGTTACAATTAGTTTGCCTTAAGATATTTTATTTTGATTTGTCACATGAAAAATTGAGATAGCATCACCAAAATTTTAAAATTAGGCATACCTCAGCATCCACAGATTTTCCAAAGAGGTTTTGAGTCATTCAACATTTACAAGGGCTAATTTTATGTATTCTGAAAATATTTTATGTGACTTTCAACATTCTTTCTGCAATAATGAGATTTTTTTTTTCTGTCTGACAATTTAGTACCTTGCACTCTGCAACAATGCTAGTCATTGAAACGTTTGGTCCTCAATTTCAATATCAAATTGACAGAGACAAAAAATTTCAAAAGTTGCTAAACATGTATCTGAAAGTAATTATTAGTGTAAGTTAAGCTGCATTGCCTTCAACTGCAGAGTTAGTAGCTTTCACAGAATATATGTACTCTGTAAGGAAAAGACACACTCTTGCTGACTTTTTTTTTCCTGTGCTTTTTCTGAAACCTTTTGTTATGATCCACAATAAAATTTGCACCTGAAAATCAACACTGCATGTCATTGTTGGGTCAAAGGATGAGTTGCCTGACAAAAAATTAGGGAGGCTGTGTGTTTTGCGTTCTCAAAACTTCCAGACCTCTCCATGCACCCAGCCCTTTCCCAGTTACCCCCTCTGTGGGTGTGCAAGGTGTTTATTATTATGTTCTGTGGGGGCTGGTGACAGCTGAACGTGGGTTGGCAAAAGCAATCACGTAAACATATGTTTGAAATGATTAACAGCAGCAGGTCAGGAAAATGCTGTCTTTGCCTCAAAGTAGCAAAGTACACCTTTACTTTTCGCATTGCCGTGCTGAGCGCTTCAGTGGGGGCATCCCAGCTGCACGTGGTGCAATTCTCTAGAGCAAATTGGTTAATTTCCAATCTAACAAAACGTTAGCAAAACATTAAAATTGAAATTACATTGTCCAAGTCAGAAAAGAATTGCATTTAGGAAGATTTTGACATCCATTTTCTTTTTATAAACTTGTTTTTGTTGCGACCCTTTAATGCAGGAGCTTCAATGCAGCAGAGCTTGGAACCCATCCAAAATATCAGCATCTAAAGTGCTCCAGGTCGACTTTTATAGCCACTGAATTACTGGCCTGAATCCAGAAGCAGGTGTTTGATCTTTAGCTCTGCTTGTAAAGCTCAAACCACCAAGCAGAGCTGCCTAATCATCAGGGAACACTAAAGACAGGGTGAGTTTTAATGCCAGTCCTCAGTCCCAGTCTGTTACTCAGGATAGAGCAATTCTTCTTGCTTAGGAGGCACATTCTTAACCCTCACCATGGGCACGTGGAGCTTTTGTCCTGAATTTTGTGGGTTTTGTCCTGAAGAGCAAAGTAGACTTGCACTTCTTCAAACATGGCACTGCAGCACAAAGGTCACGGGCTGGCTGCCTCAATCTTTTCATTGCTGCTCACACAGGAAGTAAAATATCTGAGTTTAACACCCTTCTGCAGCCATGAGAGTTGTTCCTCCTCCATTTTAGAGTCCTGTAGTATGGAATGGAGGTGAAACAGTGTTTTTACTACTGTTGGAGGGGCACTGTTGATGCCCAAGCTAAAGTTGCAACTCAACGTAGAGTAACTCCACATTAACCGAGACAGGAGGAGAGCAGAAGAGGGAGTATAGCTGGTGATTAAGCTGTTGAAACGTTGGAAAAGGATTTGGGGGAAGAACCTGTCTTCTGGGCCTCCTGTGAGGCCTGCTGCTGTATTTCAGTCAATCAAAAGGTGTTAAAATCCCCAAACATGTTTCGAAGAGAAAACAGACTGACATTACTTGCCTCTGTTCCAGTGCAAAGCTTTTACATTCACTCCTCTCTGCCAGGACTCTGCATAATGTGTACAGGAATGATGGTACAATGACAAAGTCCCTGTCTCCAAAGGCTCTCAGTCCTGCAGGAATGCAGGAGGAGAAGAGCTGGGAGCTCCTCTATCTCATGATAGGAAGGATAGGTGTGGATTAGGGACTGAGTGCCCCTTTCTGTACCTTTCTGCCTTTAAGCTGTTCTGTCAAACCAGGAGCTGAAAAGTGACCAGGGAGGCTGGTGTGGGTGCCAGTCCCCAGGGGCAAAGGGACCTGAGGAGGTAAAAGGATGTTAACTTAGGAGGTTTCCACATTTCTGTGGTAGAGATGTGTGTGCTCAGCACTGGGGCACTGAGGTAAGTAAGTGTGTGGATTTCCCAGGTGGCTGGGGCAGGAATCCTTCCCCCTGGAATGCTGCAGGGCCATCAGCCTGGGGGGATATTGTAGCAGTACGAGCTGCTTGCATGGGGCTGAGCCTTTCCTCTCTGTGACAGTAACTTAAACACTTCCATGTGCATGTTGTTACAATAATAGAGCTTTGAAGGCGTCAGTCCTGCATTTCTGAGCCTTCTGTACCTCCAGATCTTTCTGAACTGTTTGTTACGGCACTTGAAGAGACAGAAAGGACATCATTAGAGCATGTCTGTGTTCCCAGTGGCACAAAAACCTTGTACATCTACTGTCTGAAAGCAGCTCTCACTCCAAACAGTCATAACCTCTAGCTTCGTTTTTTTTCTGTTATCAGGACAAATTAACCCATTAGCTGCACAGACTCTATTGTGAGTCAGAGGTATATGACTCATGTGAATAGAACCCATTTCTATTCTGGTTTTAATTAACTTGGCCTCCACCCAAATCCTCCTTAGAAATGAAAGATACTAGATTAGCTGAAGTGTACAACACATTTCTATAGTTTGTGCTAAACCTACATGTGTATTTTTATGAGATAATGCTGAAAAAAAAAAAAAAAAAGAAGATTCCTATGAATGCACTAGCCTGAAAGGTAAGTGACAGAACTGCTGTATTTGACAGACTGTTAGAGTATTGTGATTAATCTGGTTGGGTTTTTTGCCCCGCAAATTTTAATTAAAAAAAAAAAAAAAAAAAAGAAAAAGCTAGTACATTGGGAAAATATTCTCACTCTTGATTCATATAAATGGAAAACAGAATNAAAAAAAAAAAAAAAGAAGATTCCTATGAATGCACTAGCCTGAAAGGTAAGTGACAGAACTGCTGTATTTGACAGACTGTTAGAGTATTGTGATTNCTTGATTCATATAAATGGAAAACAGAATTCTCTTTCTCTTTTCTTTTCTTTTCTTTTCTTTTCTTTCTTCTTGTCAATATCCTTATCAGTATTTCTAATTGGGTCATTGTGCCTTCTCCTTATAAAGCAATACTAAAATCAAATTAACTCCTCAAATTTAAATTGCAGGGAGGGTAATGTGAGCCACTGCCTAAGAGTACTGTCAAAACAGAAGCAATACTAATTGTATTTACACAAGTTTAAAAGAATCAAAAGAAAAATAAGGAATCTTATTCTTCTGCCTAATCCTGACAGAAATCAAAGAATCTTACTTATCACAAAATTTTCCTCATGGCACTTTAAGGATTCTTAGTGCAAATGGGAAGCAGGCACTCAGATAGTCGGTGGAGCCATCCCACCCCACCACAATCTCTAAAGAAACAAGCACAGAATAAAAGCAGAGGGGCTGAAGGGAAAAGAGAGAGAAATGTATCTTTCTGTGATCACTTTATAGTTTGTGGCATGCCCATATAACACAGGAAGGACATAAACTAACCCAGGCTGATAAATTAATCAGGAGTGTGCTCCGTGTGCCACCAGCTGTCTGGTGACTAATAAGTGAGGTTTCTGCTTTGGCAGGTCCCAGGTTACCTGGAGCATGAAGAGGAGAGCTGGAGGGAAAAGGTCAGCTTTTAAAAGAGGCTTCATTTGAGGTGCTCTGAAATGAAAACTTGCACATGGACCACTCCTCCCCAGACTCTGCAGCCCCACGGTTTAATTCCAGTGGCTTGGAGCACTTAATGGAGATCTGCCCTCAGCTCTGCCTGCTGCCAGTTAGTCCTGATAAAGCCCTAACTCCCCTTCTCGTTGCCTAAGTGGTGACATTAAGACTTTCATCAAAGCAAGGAAATTAAAGGCACGTAGCAGACTCGGCTTCATTTAGCCAGAACTCCATGTCCAGAGCCAGAGATTTTTCTGTCTTGGAGAGAGATTTTTCTGTCTTCTTCTTCCCGTGCAAGAGAAGGCAGTGTGGCAGTGGATTGTCACAATCTGCACTTCCCCATCACTGGAGAAAGTTACCCAGGTGGTAGGAGGCAGAG
Source organism: Pycnonotus jocosus (assembly GCA_013400435.1). Taxonomy (NCBI): domain Eukaryota; kingdom Metazoa; phylum Chordata; class Aves; order Passeriformes; family Pycnonotidae; genus Pycnonotus; species Pycnonotus jocosus. The sequence goes on along the minus strand of VWYP01007836.1, from coordinate 487,621 downwards.
TTAGGGCACAGATTTATCTACTGATGTTGTAAACAGTTCTGCTGCTTTTCAGGGACGTGTGTATTCCTCAGCTGGAAGTTTTGAGCGTTAACTTCTGAAATTCCACTGCTGATAACCAGACCTTGCTTTTCATTTTTCCTTTGCTACAGTGGATTTTTTATGCCATCATTGGTTGAGGTTGGATTGCCAAACCTTGTCCAGATTCCTTTTTTATGCTTGTAGTAATGTCTCTCTACTGGGCAGAGCTCCTTTATATAATCTGAAAAGCACTGTAGGTCTGCACTAGGGTGCAGAGGATGATGTGATGATTTGACAGTAATGAGCAAGTTTCTCTGAGTCAGCTCTCTCTCCTTTGGGGATATTTGTACAAGGAAATCTGCATCAAAACTCAGGATGTTCCTGTTACCATGCGTGCTCAGTAATGGAAAAGATCCAGGGCTCTCCTTCACTTTGTACTTAAGGAATGTTTAGTTGTACCAGTAGAAGGGAGAAGAAACATTTGTACCCTGATGTGAGAAAGAGGATGGATCTTGCTGGGCACAACAGTCCCAGCACCTTCATTAAAATATTTCCCAGCAAATCTGTAATTTGCCTTCTGAGCATTTACAGGAATTCAAGCTGAACTATCTGGTGCTGCTGGGTCTTCAACACTTTAACCCCAGGAGTCTCGTGATCCTTTGTTCTCTGCTCTAGTGTGACACAGCCTCACCCAGTAATTTTGGTGTCAAGACCCTTAACTTTCTGCTGCTTCTAAGATTTCTTTCCCAATGGCTCATTTACCCAGGCAAAACTCTGGGATGGGGAATGAAACCACAGTAACACCAACACAAAACTGCTGTCTTAAGTTAGACAAAATTTTCCACTAGGTGAATTCCCCCAATTAAAAATCAGAAGATTTGTTCCAAGGAGTTAAGACATGCCTGTTATTTAACACAATTTCCCTTTTATTACTGGCTTATTAAAACTTACCATCCTCGATTAATCAGCATTTCTTAATTAACATAAAATTCCCAAGGTCTGGTACAATTCCACCACCCACAATCCAATTCTGTGCTGTTCATTTCTATTTAGACTACATATTGCTAGAGCATGTGGGATTATATTGCATGCTGCAATTATTTTCAGGGAGGACTGTGACACTTGGCCTTGATCTTGGCTTTCTCTAGTACAGAGCACTGTAAGTATTCTATATTTATTTATAACTTGCTGAGGGGAACAACAGAGGCTGCCTGACACTCTGCACTCTCTTCTTTAGATTGTAATTCTCGGATAGATCTCTCAGGAATTACAGGGAGGAGAGCTTTGCCATTTGGAGAGAAGGTCTTACAATTTAATCAGAATACAATTTTAGCCAACCAGCTAGTTCAATCAGCCAGCCCAATTATGGTGTGGGTTGAGCAAGACTCTGTGCTCAGGGTTCCCTGGAGTTGTTTTTGGTTATGAAATCAAAATAAGAAATTAGGTCAGTTATACTCTATTGACTCCCAGTCCTGCAGTTTTCAGGAGCGTACGGCAGTGCGGCTCTGCCTAAATTTGTGTTTGGCATCTCACTGCTCTGGCTGGCCTCTGCCACTGCTTGAAAGCTAAACTGGGAGTGCTCATTGCAAGTGGCAGGTTACAAATGTGCTCTTCCCTGGGCTGGTGCACAGGGGCAGAAATCACATGGACCTGTGTCTGCTTTTAACCCTTGCAGTGCTGCAGGTGAGCGCTCCCAGTCCTGTGCTGAAAGAGCTGCAGCAGCTCTCCCATCACCATCTAACAACCACAGGTACTTTACAGGGTGCCACTGGTCATTTCCTGATTGACTGGCTCTCCTGAGATCTTGTATGAGCCTTTGCACCAAGTTTTTTTTCAACTACTGTGATCGTTTATAAATTCCCAGCTCCCCAAGCCCCCTTCATCTGTTGGTACCTCTCCACCTACCTCCCTTTCTGGCTGTCCCTTCTCCCTGGTTAAAGCAGCTGCTGAACCCAACAGCCAAACAATCAAAACCATGCAGCTGATCATGCCATTATTTCACCAAACACCCATCCTTTCCAAACTGTTCTTACACACCGTGTCATTTCTCTCACTTTTCTCCAGGCCACATGAAAGGCTCTGAATTGTTTCTTTATCTGGCTGCAAGTAACAACTGATAGAGCTCCTTATTTCTATCATCAGCCTCTCATGTTCTATGGACACACTCAGGACAATCTCTCACTCATCCTCCTGCTGTAATTTTAAAGGTAGGATTGAAAGAACTGTATCAATCCCTTCTTGCCGCAACCCAGCACATCCTGCAATGTAATTTGCAATACCTCCTTCTTTTCTCCCAAGGATTGTTTTAAGAAAAATACCCAAATTCTGAGCCAGCAAACAGGCTGTGGGCATTGCTTCATTCATGGCTGGTCAAATACGTGTCTGCTCTCACAGACTGAAGTTTAGTGCCTGCACACCATGAAGAGTGTGGCTTCATGTCTCTGCCCATTGCCCTGCAGAACTATATTAAATCCCAAATGTGCTGGGAAAGCCTCAGATGAGCCTGTGTTTGGGTACCTCCCAAGTGTTTTGGTGTCCTGTGTGCACTTACAGAAGTCATAAGAGAAAACAGATCCATAAAAGTGCTGTTGTTCATCCCCATCCCTTTAATTCTCTGTTCCTGTCCATTCAGATGGCTGTAGTCTTAATTTACTCTTTACTCTTCACCCTGCCATTGCTGGTGCACATTTCTTTGCACTCAGTGCTATGGATGCACATTGTTGAAAACAGTCCCCTTGTTACAAAGTGAACATGGGATTTGAGCCATTAACTCTATTTCTTATAAGTTAGTTAAAAAAAAAATCAAACCCTATGGAGTTTACACATGAAGGTAATGGAACTTAGGAAATGAAGATGTTGCACTCCTCAATTGAAGTGGAGTTGCATTTCTGTCTATGTGATACTGTTGGGTTTTAAGGCCACATGAAACAGTGATAAAACCTGCTTCTTTCCTAACAGTGTCATATGCACCTGAGGACAGCTTTATCCACAGATCCCACTCTGAAGCTTCCCATTTTATGAAATAAAAGTTGTGTATTTGCATGTCTAGAATTCACTCCGCTGCTCTGCAGAAGACTGAGCTGCTTTAAATCTCTTTCCTTCTCTTTAGCAAGCCATGTGTGCTTTGAAAGCTTTGCAGGGTTTCCAAGACTCTTCCTCCTTACTGCAAAGCCAGCAATTGTCTTTTCTCAACACCACTGGGCATGGGTCAGGCCAGAATTCCAGAAAACAGAAATGATATTTTCTGTTAAATTGTCCTCTGAAGTAAGTAGATTATATGGTATGGTCTGAATTATTCAAAGAAGTCAGAGATATTTGTGTAATGTAATGAAATAAAACTGTATCTAAATATGTACTTTGCTAAGTTTCAGTTAGATCTTAACATTTGAGAGTGATTTGGCATCTAGGATAGCATGAGAATTAATTCCAGAAACGAGATGTAATCAGTTCACCTTTCTTGGCACTGTATCTTGCTAAACATGAAAAAAACTCTTTTCATTTACTCTATAATTATCCTCCTGTATTCCTGAATGAAAGCATAGCAAAGATCACATTTCTGGCACATTTGGGAGCAAAACAGTTAAATTGCTAACAAATAATGTTTTGTAGTTTGTCTGAGAGCCAAGAAGATTAATGAAATGTTCATGAGAGAGTCTGGCAAGTGGCCACATTCCTATGGGAACATTGCTGTAGTGAGGTTTAACGGAGCATGAGGGACATTAAGAAACAAATGTGTGGGAGTTTTAGGGTGAACTGCAAATGATAAGAATCTAGTAAAACTAGATATCGTGTATTTTGCCTTTGAGGCTTTCCAGCAGGTCTGTGTAACATTTCTCATCCTTATCTGAAGGCTGTGAGGGAGATGAGCAAAGTGCACCCTCCTTGGGTTTTTTTTTAAGAGCAGCTGTCAAACACTTGAGCTCTGCTGACTCCTTTGAATGTTACAGCAGATGTAAACTCATTAAACAAATGGCTACAAGAAATAAAGTCCTCCAGCCTGACTGGAGTTTTTGTATGGGAGCTCCTCAATTTACTGCTTAATCTGCCAGCCTTCCCAAAACTTCCATCCGCTTTTAGCGGCAAAAAGTGGTGTTAATTTCATTGTTTTACACAAGGTAAGGAGAAGCTGCATTACTGCAGTGTTATTTCTATTTCTGCAGTTCCACCATCTCCGCTGTCACAGGAATTGTCTGTGAAATACCTCCTCATCGACCCTGGGTATCCACTAACATGCTGTTAGTATTTCTGTTATTTTATGTTACTTTTAATCAGAGAGAAGAAAACAAGCTAAGTTTCCTGTGTTTCAGAAAAAAACAAACAAACCTCAAACCAAAAAAAAACAACAACAAAAAAAAAAAACAAAAACCCACCTCTTTTCAGTAGATTGCTAACAGCAATCAGACACTTCTCTTTACAGTACCAAAAGATAAGAAAAATGGCAAGGTATCGATTTCCCTGGGAGCAGGGCAGGCACTGAGACATACGTGGACTCCAACAATACACTTCCTAGAGGTTTCCCAAATTAGCTAAAATAATCCTGGGAAGATCATCACGTCTAGCTGTTAAAAGTGAAGAGAAACCTGTGTCCTTACTTACCTTTCCACTAGATGGCAATGGTACATGGTAGTTACGTGCACTTTAGGAGAGGAAACCTTTGAAAAAGAACATTTTATCAGAGGTCTGAATACCTCTTTAAATCAGGGCAGTCGGGCTGCTAACATGTGCTGCAACTCAGCTGTCTCAGCACTCCCTGTCTCGAGCAGTTAAACTAATTTTTTTTTTTTTTTCGTAACAAATGCAATATCCAGATTTAGAAGTAACGGATGTGAATAATGAAACCTATTCAAAAGCAAATAGAGAGGCTGTGGAGGCCAGGCTAGTGTCTAACACACCGAAGTTTGAGTTAAGTTTCTGCTTTCCCGCTGGATGAGGCGCTTTTCTGGTGTTAAAATCAACAGCCAAACCAGTTCTTGAAGTCATTTCACGCACTTCAGAAGAGTTGTGTTAGGGATGTGTGTGGATAGGGAATTTTGTATTGCAAAATTAAGGGTGCACACCACTGTGCGAGGAGGAGAAAAGACTTTTTTCTTTTTTCTTTTTTCTTTTTTCTTTTTTCTTTTTTCTTTTTTCTTTTTTCTTTTTTACTGTGGTGAGTCAGAACAGCATCCAAAGTGGGACTCCTTTGCAAAAGCTGCCCCCAAAGCCTTTTGGAGGCTTAACATCCTAAAGGAGGTGATACTGGAGGAGGGTGAGAGAGGAAAGAGAAGCACCAAAAAAATGCCTTTTTTAATGTGCCCAAATCTCTGAAGAGATGCAGTGGGCATTGGGACAGATGGGATATCTGAACTGGTGACTTGGCATCTGGAGACCATTTGAGGCCTGCCTGTGATTCAGAACACACCATGGCAGAGCTGCTTTTTTTCCTAGAGCGTGACAGTTTGCTGTGATGCACTTTAACCATTTTCCTATGGAACTGCCCAGAGTGCTCTACCTGGCCACAGGACCTGCTTCCCAACGGGGGGATAGAGAAAGTGTGCTTAGTAAAGTGTTCTGATTTAAGGAAAATCTCTCATGCATATCAATGTAGAACATTTGTCCCGTGCTAACCATGTGCTTCAGACTGGAAGTTTATTTTAATAGATACCACCTACAGAATTTTCAAATTCATTTCATGACAAGACAAGATCAAATTCAAAATACAAAAGTTTAACTGCCTCCTACCCAGAATGCTGCCCCAGCAAGACTAATAACCAAATGTGCATTGCTATATAGAGATTTGGGATTAATTACTGTTTTAATGTCATTCTGTGCTAACAATCCCTCATATTACTATTCTTATTTACATCTGTCTCTGGTTGTAGCAAGGAACCAGACAGTTACATTATTATCAGTGAAACATTTTGAAAAGGTTTTGATTGGTTTAGTTCTTCTGTCATGACTGCTTATGGCTTCTGAAATGAAGTACATACTGAAGTTTAGGCACTGGACCATGTCTTTAGCAGTAAAATGATTTCCTTTCATTACTCTGCCACCATGTTTCCATCCAGACTATGGCTAATTTACTTGGACTTTTCAGACATGCCCACTTCCCTGCCAGTGTCAAGCATTCCTTAATGCCTGGCCTCAAGGCAGAGTCAAGCAGGAGCTTGAAGCAGCAGCACTGTGGTTGTCACTGGTCTAATTAAATATGAACCAGTGTCCTGCATCCTTAAAGGCCTACTGCCTGCCAATACAGACAGGAATGAGGTGCCCAAATAAAACTGAAGAACGAGGCTTTTGTTTGTTCCCAGCCCTCTAGATTGTTACTCCAGCATCTTTGGAGGCCAAGGCCTGTGAGCATCCACATCTGACATTTAACTCCTTGGGCGAGTTTCACAGGATGAGACCTCCTGTCAGCCTGGTTCATCCCCACATACAGAGCCAGGGGCTGCCAGTAGCCTGCAAAACACCCCAGCAGCCTGGGTGACAACAGGGTGTTTGTCAGGAGAAGGGGCTGCCCCCTTCCTTGCTCAGCAGAAGCTCCAGATGTGCCAGCTGTGCTTCCACAGCAGCCAGCCTGGAGCCATTCTCGTGGTCCATGGTGAGAGTGCCACCAAGCAGAGCCAAAGGTGCCAATTCCCACTGCTGCTGGGCTCCTGCAGGGCCATCACCCTCCCTGGGGCATTTCCCACACTGGCCCTGGTGGATGTTCTCTTGCTTTGTGCAGGTGTGTCAGTGAAGGGTTTGCACGGCAGCCCCTGATATTCTGGGGGAAGGAAAAAAATGCTACCCTGCAATCCTTCAGACTTGGAAGTTCTTCACAGATTCCTTGCTGTGGTTTTAGTCCTGAGAGAGAAATCTGGACATGGAACCCCTCTCTGGAAGTGTCAGGGAGGCTCACAGAGTCCCAGAGGTCCTGTTGTGCTTCCCAGAAGCTTCATGGTTACAGCTGTGTTACATCAATCCCTGGAGCTGCTGAAAAATCATGTCTGCAGTTGCTGGACATGGAAACACATCACACTCTGCTACATTTAGGAAAAAAGAAGATTTTTTTACAGCTCAGCTCTAGTTGAGGGGTCTTTGCCAAAGTCCCAAAATACTGCCAGGCAGAATTAACATTACTAATGTTGTCTAATGTAAAATCACTAATGTTGTCAAGCTCAGAGACCATTTTTTTTAGAACAGAACTTCAAGAAAGAGAAACCAAGCAGTTGAATCCTATGATCAGGTCCCATTTTGTCAAGTGAAGAGAAATGGATTTCATCACCTGCTGTAATAGACTCAACTGCTCATGTTAAAGTGGAAGCTTTGCAGTGCTTTAAGAATGGTGTTCCTGGATTATTTTTGTATTTTTTGTTGTTGTTGTTGGTTGCTTGGGGTTTTTTGTTGTTTGGGGGCAGAGGGGCTGGTTTTTGGGGGGGTTTTAATTGTTGTTGGTGGTGGTTTTTGGGTTTTGTTGGGTTTTTTGGTTTTTTTTAATCTGCCAGCAAGTGAAAAATGCTTTTTGGGCATGAGGAAATGACAATTCCCAATATGTTATTCCATCATTACCTTGATTGGTGCATATGGCTCTACACAAAAAAGACACTTGTCAATGTGTTTCTAATGACCAGACACTTAGGATAGGGAAGAAATCCTCCTTTCTCCAGAAGTTCAGAGTGAAATTGTGCCACAAAGTGTGGGAATTTTGTTCTAGAATACTTTTCTCTCTCAGAAAAAAAAAAAAAATAATGCCTCTTGCAGGATCTGTGTTGTATTCTTAATTCTGAGCATCTGGCATCCACAGTTTCCACAGTTAGAGCAGAGAGCCAGAGAATAATTTTTAGAGCTACAGCCTTCCAAAGAAGTCAGGAGACCTTCTGCAGCCCTGTGGCTCCCCCAAACACCTGAGGTGGCTGTCTGTAGGAGGCTGTCCCAGCTCAGCCAGTGGGCAGTGATGCTGAGGAACAGGAAAAACTCCTTTCTCCTCGTGCTGGGAAGTTCATTTCAGCTTTGTCTCATGCTTTTTTTTTTCCCTAAAGCCTGTTTTTCTGCCCCACACCCTGACAGTTTTATCTTCCAGATTACAAAAACACTCCAGTAAATCAACTGTAGGAGATGCAATGGCTGGGCCTTGTTCTTGTATTGAGCTCTAAGTACAGTCGGGTATATAAAATAAAAAAATCACAAATGTAAGTCAGCATCATGGATTTTTAAGGTCTGAGTCATTATTTAACATAAATGTCAACCACAATCCTGCTTTTGATTTAATGAGAACTGTAGACTCAGATCCCTGGGTCTGATTTTGTCTTGTCTCAGCTGTATCAGAAATGATTGCAAGTGTCAATACCTTGATGTGCTGATGGTGTAATACACAGTGAGAACCCAGCACCACACAAAGGGAGAGCCCCTCTTTGCTTCTTAGACTTCATAGCTGAACTAACTCAGGCACATTCTTCTTATTTGCTCTGTGTGTCTGCACAAATCCTCTGAGTTTAAGGAAAGACACTTAGTTAAGGAAAGAAACTTGAAGGAATATGATTAATTCTCACAAACAAGGTGTGTCCAGCCCTAGCACAGAGAAGAAAGGACACGAAACTGATTCTGTCATTGTGTCTGCTCTTTCCAGCTCATCCTCCTGTCACTGTACTTCCAGAACTGTGGTCACAGGGATATTCCCTACAGAATCCACTCAGTTCTCCCTAAAGGCTGGTTGGAGGCACGACTCCAGAGGAGCTTGTGCTTGGTTTGTCCCCCTTGGTGGTTGCCACAGGAAAACTGCAGCCACAGCACTGCTCCACCAGGCTCTGGGGTCACAGCACTGCCTGTCACTGCTCCTGGGCAAGAAGCCACTGCTTGCTAATCCCCACTGTGAAGAAGAGGTGAGTGATACACTACAGCTAAGGTTTCCCAAAGTAATCTTCACTAATTAGTCGAGAAAATGAATAAGAAGTATGTTCTTTTCCTCAGAAGGCCCTAATCTCACTTGACTGAGCAGTATTAAGCAATCCTATCAAAGAGTATGTATTTTTGAAGCAGTCCTTGGGGCAAAATTAGACCTTCAAGAATAAGAAATAATGAGAGTTGTAAGGGGGAGAGGCTTTTTTTATTTTTAGAACCAATATTAAAGAAGAGCCTTTGCTTCTGAGTCAAGTTCCCATGCTTTTTCATTATATTCTTTGGCTGAAGTGGTCTTTAGATAACAAATGTGTCAAGCTGTTCTGTCTCACTAACTTAGAATTAGGTTATGTCTGTGCAGAAGAAAGTTTTGGAATAGCTGCAAAAACAATTACAACGCCGCTTGATTCACTGATGATGTTAATTGTAAATCCATATTAATCTAGGGCTGGGCAGGAGTTGCCAGAAGGATTCATTTTCCATGTAGCATGACAGATGCTTGTCTCCCTTTCCTTTTTTCTGGTGCCTTAGACCTTGGATATCTCCAGTATTTTCTGCAAGCATAAACAGTAGCCTTAAGCAAAGTTGCAGTTGATAGGGAGGTTGCAATAGCTTATATAAATCTCCTTACATGACTTCAGCTCTCATAAAAGCAGCTCATAATATTTTAATCATAATCTGGAAGTACTTGAATACTAACACATAGGAAATACTGTACCAACAGCTAGTTTCTTACTTAGGAAACTTTAGGATGAATATTTCTTTTATTTTTTTTTATGTGATTCTTAATAACAAACAGATAGAAATGGAAGATAATTTAAAAAAAAAAAAAACAACTCCATTTTAAAACCAAGACAGAAAGTTGGTTTTTTTCAGTCAGATGCCACGTCTCTTTCTGTTTGCAGCAGTTTTCAAACCCTGTGTGTGCTGCTGAGCTGTGGCAGGCTATTTGTGTGGGAATTATTTCTGTTTGGAGCTGTGTGTTTGCAAAAGCTTGTCGATGCTTGTGTTCTACACTGTGCAACTGTTAAAAGCTTGCTTGGATTTTGACAAGCTGTTCCAGGGATAAGGAGAGCATGGAGAAAACACAGCTTGCTGGTTGGTTTTGCCTCCTGCAGATAGATGGACTGGCAGTTTTTCACGTGGGAATACTCATTTATAGGCAGCCTTGGAGATGCAGAGGCAAGGTGTGGGTGCCAGGAGCTGGAACTTTGGTGTGGGCTCCTGGTGTCACCTCAGGGTGGCCACACCACCAGGAGCTGAGCCAGAGGTGAGTTCTGCAGCTGCCTGGCTGAATGGAGGGAGCAATGGACCACAATCCCACAGATTCCTGCTTCCAGGAAAGCCACGGAAATGGAAACTGCTGCTGGGAGGTGGAAGCAGAGTACAGAAACAAAGTGTAAAGTCCTGTGTCTCTGGCACAGCCCGCGTGAAAAACTCAATTAATTCTGGTATATTGCTGAGAAATTAGCAGTTCTGTGGTTGTGAGGCCAGTGAAGGTACAGATCAATGTGAACAGGGCAGTTTATATTCACAAGCATCTTATGAGGCTCTCTGCAGACTCAGGGAGATCTTGCTGTTCCAAAATATGCTTCAGTCACATTTTCTCCCCAGGCACAAGAGCTAAAAAGTTGGGGGGAGGGGAGGGAAGTGGTTAATGAATAGCAAAGATGGGTGCAAATTCATGTCACAGAGGCTGAATAGAGATCACAGATCCTCCAGGCCCTTCTGTGGCTGGCACAGACAAAGGAACCACTAAATTGTTCCTGTGACAGAGACTGCACAGCCCGTGAAAGGGTCCTATTAAGTGTGCTTTTACCCAGAACATTTAGGGCTCTAATTGCTGATGCAAGCTCCTTGGCACAGCAACTGACAGTTCATTCATAACTCGGTGGTTTCTCCGTTAATAACTTACCCCCTAATTAGTTCCTGTGAAGGTACTTTATGAAATCATGAAGTCATGTTCTTGTAACTTCTCCAGTATCACATCTGCCCCGTGCTAGCCACAAAGGAACTCACCAGCCTGCTGAGCTGGGCTTGGGAGCTGTCTGGGGATGGGAGAAGGAGATGTCAACTGCTCTGGGTTCTCCTCAGCCCTAAAATGAAAGGTTGGGGCAGGAACAGCCTCAGCCCAGGGCTGGTGGGGCAGTGGAATGCATCCCTGCAATGAAGCAGGGTGCAAAGAGCGTTCATTATGGTGATGCTGTGTCCTCTGTGGTTCCCCACACCCAGGTGAGATCTGCACCTGTCAGCCCAAGGATCTGGCCAGGATTTCTTTCAGTGGCTTATGATGATTCCCTCGAGCTCTTATTAAGGAAGTCAAATGTATTTTCTGCAGCTAATCTAAGGGTGAACTGGCTTTCATTTTCTGCTGTGCTTCCTCAACCCTCTTCTCAATATTCAAAGGTAATAATGGATGCTATCATTCCCTTGCTTTTGTTTTGGGTTGTTAAAACAAATTTCCAAGTCTCTGACCTTCTGCATCAGCAGCACCATCTGCCTGAGAGTGACATTTTCTTTATCTTGGCAACCAAAGGCCTGTAGTTACAGCTCTCTGTACTTCTTTTTAGCATGCAGCAAAAAGAGCCTTTTGACACTGAAAAAACCCCAAACCACACTTTTACTTTATTGTTTCATGCTCACCTGTGCAAGGTTGCCCAGTGCAATCACCCAGAGCTAACTCACCTTTCAAAACAAATTCAGAGCTGACTTGTCTGCACTGAGGCCACTTTTATTGTCCTACAGGGGCTGCATAATTAGAGATTAATTTAGTGGTGCTCTTAACTCATGTATTTTGCAAGGGCTTTTTTCTTTCTCTAGAGTTAGGGGCCTGAACTCCAAATCCAGCTGGGTCTGAAGTTCTCTAAAGGGTCATCTCTGGCCCACCAAGACCACAGGAGAAGTTTATGAAGCTTGGGTGAGTAAAAGGTTACTAAAGATCTCTCATCTCTCTAAAACGTATCCAAGTGTCAACACAAACCTGGAAATCTTTTTGCCAGGTCTTTTTTTTTTTGAGTCTCAGTCACAAGCTTCCAGGAAATGCAGTTTTTTAATGCTTTTTAGCTAAATGTCCCATTTGGCCAAGTACTTTGTACCTGACTATTTCTGTAATGAGTAACTCAAACAGATGCACCACTACTACAGCTAGGTCTCCATCAGTTAACCCGAGTTTCTTGCTGTTACGTTATTTATTAAAATGTTTATTTCTTGAATTGAAACTTGAGATACCTATTAACACATCTTATGAGCTGAACAGATGGCTCTATATTTCTAACTCTAAAAAAATACCTTATGCAGCCAATACAGCTGTCCTGCTATCCAGAGGAGTCATAAAAATAAAATAAAATAAAATAAAATAAAACAAACTTTTTTTTTAATAAACATTCATCATAGATTTTTTTTTCTGAAAGGTAGATTTTATTGCCCTAGAAAAATGCTTTCATAATATTTCACATGCTGTGACAGAACATTCCAAGATGGGACATAACTGCAGATCAAATCTAATGATTTGATTTAAACTGCAGAGCAGCAGTTTAAAAAGTAGGAGCTTGGATCCCATGGAATGACCAGATGTGGGCATTACATGGGCAGAGGGTGCAGAGCACGAGGTGTTGGCAAAGCATCTTTTGCCTCATCAGGTGGAATTTCTGAATTGGAGTGGAGCAGCACAGCCCAGAGCTACTGAGGCAGCCTGATTGGGGTGGGGGAAGGGTTGGATGAGGATTTCTCTGGGAAGGAGTGAGCTGAGGGGTGTCAGGACCAAGGGGTCTGTGCAGAGTGACCCAAGCCTGTCCATGAGTGGAGGAGCAGGAGCAGAGCTGGTTTGTGACAGGTCACTTTTGGCTGTGCCACCTTGGCACTCGGCGTTCAAGTAACTTTTTGGAAACATTTTTATTATTCTTTACAACCTCAGGTTTTTATGGGATTTCTGTCAACCAGCTGCAGCCATAACAACAGTAAAAATCCCTGCTTGTTTGATGGATCAGGATGCTGGTGAAGGTCTTGTCCTGGCTGCCCCTGGAGCTGAAGCTGCCCAGTTATCCTGGGAACAGAGTGAGGCCACAGGAGGCTTGGCCAGCCTGGCTCTCAGAAGGAGCTCAGCCCATGCTGGCATGACAGGAGCACAGGGCAGGGGGACTGGGACACCAACAGCTTAAAAGATTCCTTTGAAGTCCAGCTGGTCCCACAGCCAGGAATAAAACCCACATTTCTGCAGGTTCCACCAGAGCATTTCACAATGATCTGAGGTTTTTTGGTTGGTTTTTTTTCCCTAATATCTACCGCCAAGAAATGCACTGAGACCTATTTGTGTGTGATTCCAATAAACCAGCCTGTGGCTCCTTGGGGAGGAAATGCACAGTGAAAAGTTATGGACTGCAGAACCTCATTACTCCAGTCACCCAGAGTGCAGCTCTGACCAAGGGCTGCTCCACTTCCCTTCCAGGGCAGGGAAATGCCAGCTCTAGTCTGATCCCCTTGGGACTGATGCCTCTGGCATGAATAAGACACTACAAAAGGCTGACAGTAATGTCTACACAGGCTGAAGTTTCTTTTTCATGGTGGAAATTTGGCAGCTGGGCTACACTGGCACTGCAGAGGTCTCTGATATTACAGCCCAGACCAGAACATGGACTGGTCACCTTGCAAAGCAGCTCTGTGGGATGGCAGGGAAAGAGTTCCCAAGCCAGATTGCTCCCCTGGCTCTCTGCTGCTCTGTAGCTTCCAGCAAAGGTGTTCTCATGCCTCTTCTGAGGGGCAGCATGAGGAGCTTTGGTTTAAAACTGGCCACTCCCATGGGCAAGGGACAGGAGAGCCATGGATTAACACTCAACCTGAACACTGATTTTGGTTCTGGATTCTAGATGGGTTTTGTTGCACCTGGGTTTCACTAAGAAGCCTTGTGAAGGTGCCTTCCCAACAGATGTTACTGTGAAACAAAGAGGGGCCACCGTGCTCAGAACCAAAAGTGGCAGCCTCCTTTTCAAACTGACGTCTTCTGAGACAAAAAACAGCCTGCCATGTAGACAGAACAGGACTTCGAGCAGTTTTGGGGGATCTATAGATGACAGGAAGGATCTTTAATTACATTTTTTAAAGCACAATTGTGGGATGTCCTTAGGATCACAGCTCACATCTCAGCTGGGCTGGACAGAAGTGAAAATATGTTTACACTGTAGCAAACACAGAAGAAACAGTCTTAATTAAATGATGTGTGGTGTCTTTTCTGTGTACTTTTCTTAGGTATGTTGTTAGGAAATGGGCCAATTTCAGGAATGCAGTTTTTGATTTTCCCTGCTACAGCGGGTAAGCTGATAGCCTTTACGAGAATATGGAGCAATGTTCTGGGGACAGAACCAGACCACACTGACTGACACACAAAGAAATTGTCTCTTAAGAAACCAGAAACCTTTAGAACTGCAGAACTGTGAGGGATTTCAGAAAATCACTCAGTCTAGCCCCGCACTGAAATGGGATCAAATGCTCCCAGACCACCCTGGCACATGCACATCCAAACTGTTCTGGTGTCTCACCACAACAAATGTCACTGCTATGACAATGTTACTCTCAAAGTTGGATCAGTGATCCTTGTGAGTCCTATCCAACCCAGAATGCTCTGTGAGATCTGTGAAATTGGCTAAAGTGCATTTTTAACTTAAAATTTAGGACCTTTTTACATTGCTAGAGCAACACTAATGCAAGTGAGAGCAGAGTTCTGGTTTCTGAAGACATTTCTAAGGCTATAGACTGCAAAAACTCCCAAGTACAACAATATTATTGGCTGCATAAAGAAAAGGAGATCATATACTTCATCTTTTCTCTGAGAGTGTTGTACAATTTGTGTTGTCTGGAAATAATAAAAAAGAACTGCCTTGATAACAAGAGAGGATGCAAGATTCTGAAACCATCTTTCACGTATTTTAACACTATATACAAGAGGCTTCTGATGTAATTTAATTTTTTTCTCCTCATGCTTTGTGTGTTGCATCTTGCTCAGTTTAGCAGCAAAGGAGAGCTTTCAGACACACCAAATGTGTGGTGCATCCCACACCCACCTGAAGCTGTACAGGTGAAAAGCCAGCCTGCAGCTCCCACCTTCTGCCTGTCTGCCTGTCCTCCCAGCAAGAGCAGGGGACAACAGGCTGCTGTTGAGCATCCTGTTTCTGGTTTTGCTGGAGACAGGATGGCTCTTTTCCATTCCTCTCCCTACCTGTGGGTCTCCAGGCAGCTCCAGACCTGCTCCCCGTGTGCTGGGGTGCTGTGATGGGTGATGTGTGATTGATGTGTGACTGATGTGTGATGCATTAACAGCTCCCCCAGCACGGGAGGCTGCAGGTGAGGCTGTGCCCCCAGCACAGGACTGCAGGCAGGGTCCCCACCACCCAGGCACCCAGCCCCAGGGGCCTGAAAAGCTCTTCTGTTGCCGTAATTGACAGCGAGGTGTCTGGTCTCCTTCTAGAATGTCTGTTTTTAAGGATGTTTTCTCGCTCTGGGAATCGAATAAACCAGTTTTGCAATCTGCTGCAGGCCCCACCCTGCCTAACCCTGCCTAGTTAACCTGTAACTGATTGCAAAACTGGTTTGAGTCACACGCTGGAGAAAGAGAGGTAAATTGGGTTTTTAATAGCTCAACTGCCCTCCTCACCAATAACAAAAGCCATCGGTTGTCAGTGGTGGTGCCACAGAAGAGCACTGCACTGTCCATTTGCCACGCTTCAATGGATGTTTTCATGCTTTTGGAGATTAAAAATTAGGCAGAAAGAGAAGTCCCTCCCCAGTGCTGCAGCCTGGATGCCAGGTCCATTCCCTGTTTGCAGGATTCACCTGGATGCCATGGAAAGCTCTGGCATAACTGTGCAGCTGATGTGCACTGCCTTGCTGAGCCACTGCTACTGGCTCACATTTCTGAGCCACAAACCCTTCCAACCTGGGGAGCAGAGCAAGCCCACACCTCAAACAAACTTTTTACCTGCTGTTTTCCACTGGCCTGAATTAATGGGGCAGGTTAGACAACAGCCACCCAGGGAAAAGAAAACAGAACACGGAGGTATGGGCAGTGTTTCACATGCAGGATGTTTATGTTGATGTGTTACTAAAACAGCTCCATCCCATAAAAGTTTCTTTTCCCCATTGCTTTGCCATAATGCCTGGTCAGAAGGAGCCCAGCCCAGGGACTGAAAATGTCAAATCAATGAGTGCTCCTTCTGAGCAGTTGTTTCTTCCAACTGGCCTTGGATCTCCCATTGCCTTTTTTCAACCTTTAATTGTTTTATTGCAGAAGGGAGCAGGAGTTACCACGCAGGGGTACATTAATGCCTAATTCCAGTGCAGGTGAAGCCAACAGGAATATTTTTCCCAGGCTACACTGAGGCCACACAACAGATGGAGCCCCTTTACACCCCTCTGAAAGTTCCACTGGTGCCCATACTCCTGGTCTCATGGAAAGGGGAGATTACATCCCACTTCACTTCCCCAGTTTGGAGTGGAATAACCACTAATGGACATAACACCTACTGATCCTGCTCAGAAATGCTGAGAGAAACCCACTGCTTTCTTCTGCCAGGAGCACAGTAAAATGCAATCAAAGTCTCTGAAGGAGAAGCTGCTGTTGTGCCCCAGAGCAGCCTCCTGCCAGGCAGAGCTCCCTCCACGGGGCTTGGAGGAGGGCACATCTCTCAGGCAGAGGAGGACATTAAACCTGAGTTTCCTTCAGAGCTGCAAGGGAGTGGATGGCAATGTCCCCTTCCTCCTCTCTGTAAGGCACAGGGGCCACCCATCAGCTTGAAAAGCAGAGCAGAGACACGCACCCTCAGCAGAGGCCACTGGTGCCCAAGTCACACCTCCTGTTGTGCCAGACGAGTGTCTTTGTGCTGACAGAAGGCAGGGCCTCCAGCTGCTTTCCTCAGGATTTCCCTTCCAGCTGCACCTCGGATTCACCTGTGCTGAGCCCCAGTGTGGGGCAGCTGCCTTTCCCCAGGCACTGTCAAACACAGAGCAAACACATCAGGCAGGGCTGTGACACCCAGAGCTGGGGAGGTTCACCCCTAAGAGCATCAGCTCTGGGGTCACACAGGCCAGTGCAGGGGAAGGATCTGAAAAAGGAATGGAGGAAAAGATATTCTAGTGGGGAAAAAAAATTAAAACAAAAGAACAAAAAAAAAAAAAAAAAAAAAAAAAAAAA